>JAENPR010001247.1:0-187238 GCA_018135685.1 Themeda triandra
TATTTTTGTATGTTTAGTCAAGAGTTTAATCTTACATGGAGTCAATTAAATGTTGCTCTTGGTTTCAATAAAGCATGCTTGCTAGATTTAGACTCTGTCACCCATAGATTTAATAAGGCTAAATTTTGGGAAGCTATAACAACTTCACATAATTGCTCTAAACCAAGACCCCATGAGATCCACAATCCAACCCTTCGTTTCCTTCACTTTTGGATGTCAATAACTCTTTTTCCTCAACATGATGTTCAACCTTTAAGAATTGAAGAGTTAAAATTGCTGTATGCCATGGCCCATAAAATTTATATTTCACCTATCAAGCTCTCAGTTGCTCATTGGCAAGGAGTTTTTAGTAGAGATTGCTCCATTGAGTTTACCTCTCTAATCACTCATATTGCTGATACAATGGACCTGCTGAGTGGTGCACATCCTTTTGAATATATCACCATAGCTAGGGGCATAATCACCGAGGAATATTTTATTCATGCCCACATGCTAAAAAGATGTCCACGAGGCAGACTTAAGATGATTTATCGTGGCCATATAACTGAAGTCGCTCTCCCAAATGAGAGATGTTAGTTGTATAGGACCCGCCAACTAATGTTTGACTTGGACCAAGCGGCAAGATGGCAAAGTTTTGCTGGTACAGATACAGACAGGGTCACACAGAGTATGTCACGGGATGCTCAATTTGAGCAAGGTGGCATGTCGCGAGGTGCTGGTGGAGATGATGGCAATGATGAGGGGGAGGCAACCTCAAATGCCATGGACATCTCAAGTTCAAACGGCATGCCTCCTCTATGACCACCATGCACCCAGGCATGCGATTCTCATTCTCATCCTCACGAAATAGAAAACATCGCGGCTTGCGACAAGAGTTGGACCATCTCACCAATGAAATGTGTGAGATGCACATAGCACAAGGTGTCACATTGAACATGGTTCAACAAAACAACCAACTCGCCCAAGCCATCTATGAAGAAGAGGTCCGTCAATGGACGGCCTGGTGGGCACAACACGGTATTTACCCGCCACCATATCCACCACCAGGACATTGAGTAAAAGATACGGGGGAGGTTCCCTCCCCCACTAAGGTAAGTATTCACTTCCCTGCATTTGCATTTAGTTAGTTTAATTTCTTCCCTTATTGCATAAAAAATCTGAATATGATAAAAAGACCAAAATATTTTCCTTTGTTTTACGTATGCTTCATGTATGTTTATCTTCCAATCTTAGAAATGATGAATAGTTGCTTTGTTAATATTTCTCTAGTGCCTAGTTTAAGCTTGATATTTCTTTACTTATGGATTACTTGGCTCACATGAAACTATCATGAACCTAAAACTTTGTGGGATGCAAGTGCTGTAACTAAGTCTAAGTTGTTGTGAGATATGACATAGTAAGAGAAGAGCTGCTATAATATTATTTCAAACAAGTATGACTATTGGAGTTTTATTCTTAAAATGATTAAAAACCTTTTGTTCCTCAATGGTGATAAAATTCCTACCAACAAAGCCATATATGCTCTTTCAAGATATAAACTTTCTACATAAGCTGCTTCCTTTGTGTTGAGTTTAGTCAAGTCTTGTTGACCCTTGTTGAGAGACTTATCATACTCCCAAGATCAAGATCACGTACATGCCACATATACATGCTGCTTCTACACTAGAAGTACGCACAAACATGCCATTCATTTTTGCACAAAATAAATGCTCCATGCTCTAAAAAGTGTGATCTCTTTCTAAGTATGTTTTTAGTAGAAAAGAAATGGGCTATGCAAAAGCATAAGAAAAGAAAAAAATGGACACATGAAGGTCCAAAGTTGAAAAAGAAAATGTGCGAGCACATGAAGGCTCATGAATAAAGTGATAGCCATGTCTCGAAATAATAAGTTAGAGAGAGATCATATGAAATGAAGGAGTATTATATTTTCATACCATGTTCCACACACATGCACATCTTGATCTAAGGGCATGCCACTTCTCTCCTTGGATCCAAGCTTTGGCTTTACAACATATGCAAGGTAAGTATGCTACATCACTCATCCCTACCTATGCTCCACATAAGCCTTATAGAGACAAGATGAAAAATAAGGCAACTTCTAAAATGTGCTTTGGTGAGGAATCATACACCATATGAGTGACATGAGAGTACCATATGAGGAATATTAAGTTTTCTTTTGAAAAACATGCCAAAACCTCTGATATGAAACTTGTGCAGAGTGAGAAAAATGGTGCTCAGGTGAAGCTATTCTGTCTCTCTCAACCACCCAAGACAAAGGATAAAGCCATATGCCCCCATGGAGGACTAAGGTAATATGGGTGAGTTTTGAACATTGCCAAATTTTCCATTCAAAGAGAAATATTCTTGTTGAATACTTGGTACTCTTGAGATATGCAACATTTTAGCAACTCTTGATCCACTGAGGCTAAGTTTGATTGTTTGCTTGGAACGAGCAAAAGTTAAGCTTGGGGATCTTGTTGCCGGCAAAAATGTCATAAATATACATATTCGAAACACCGTCAACAGCCTTAGAATCAAAGGAAGAATAACATATCATGAACATATTTTATCAATAACAAGTTCCACTTGTACCTTGAAGTATTTTTCTATAGGTAATGAAAAATAGGGACAAATGTGAGTCAGGGGACCCACATAGGGGGACCCCCTTGGGTCCACCAAGCTTGTCCAAGCGACCATGATCCATGTGACACGCTCTAGAGTGATTCTCAATCCTTGGATCCACTCTATGTTTTCTCTCAATGGTGCATGATCAAGTCACATGGATTCATGGGCCCACAATGAAGCAAACTAACATGACAAGCATCAACCACAGCACCCAACCTGTACTATGACAAGTGGGGGATGTTGGCATTCCTAGCGTCACTAGAGAATCGAGCTTTAATTCCATTCCCAGTAATGGTGCCAGAAATACTTGTTGACACTTCTTAGCATCACCTTAATTACTAAGTCGTCATCCCTAGAAATGATACTGGAAGTGGTGGTTGTTACTTATAATCATAACACTTGTAACTCAAAAGAATATATAAAGGGAATCATAGCGCACAAATTAAATACCATTATAGCATTTCACTAGGAGTAATCCAAGTATCGTTATTTATATTTTACCATCGGGAGGAGCGGTGGCAAGACACATTGACAAATATGTATACTTATGATAAAAGCAATCATGCAGCACAAACTCTAACAGGGGTAAACCAAATGATAAATATATGATAAGTGTAAAGCATTGATAATGGTCTAGAGATAGAAATAGGATACTAACTAATATAGTAAGGCTACGCAGGAGATTAATTAAGAGACTGAATTCTTAAGTGTTGACGGTGATTAACTCCTATTATAAACCATCAATAAAAGATGAAAAGTGTCTAAAAGTAATCACCACCATAGAATAGGGTCTCAACTGATAAAATTCCACGAGTTTTGGTGAATTGTGATTTTTAGGGATTAAATAGAATTATCAGGAAATCTAGAGAAGAGTTGGGCCTAAGGAACCAGATCAAATCACGTCATCTTCATGCAACATCGACTCTAGAACATTCCAGATGACACTAGAGAGAAGCGGGACTCCGAGCCCTGGCATGTAGGGCTAGCAGGGCCCACCCCTAGGCCAAGCTGGCCTAGGACCACATGGAAGTGGCCTCTCCTTCGTCCGACGGCACTCCACCGACCTAAGCTTCACATCTTGACCCTCGATTGAAGTCGGTTTGATCCAAGGGCCATGGTTCATCCCACCGGACTATATAACCAGATCTCAGACCCCCTGAGGCAAAGCATCCAAGAAACCCTAATTCATTATCTCCCATCAGGATCAGAGGAGAGGTGTCCCTAGAAACGATGACCTCTCTAGGGTTAGCTATCAAGAAGACTAGTTCTCCTCTAGTTTAGGATTAGAATCTAGTCTTGAATTAGAACTAGAAGAGAGAGAGGGAAGATATTTGGAGGGAGTGCCGGCCTGTCGGTGCTGCTTCTACGCCTTGTACCTACGGATTCGAGTTCTTCAAGCTTCTACGCCTTGTACCTACGGATTCGAGTTCTTCAAGATCTTGCGTTTGAGATTTCTATGGCGATAAACTTCTATTTTTCAGTAAGTAACATTGTTATTATTATTCTTCTAGTTGGTGACTAACTTTTGAGTACTTTAATCCTGGTAGCTCTAGGGTTAGAGTAGCCGTCATACTGTAGGCGTGGTGCTTAGACTCGATTGCTCGTATAGTGTACCCTATATTTCGGATCGGTGGTAGCTCGCAAGGGTGACTCATATAGCCTTGTTGAATATTCTATAGTCCACCTCCCGTATATAGGCTGAGCAGGATCTATTACATAGGAGTTCACACTCTGATTGTGGTCTTCTAAAGTAATTCCCCAGCTGAACCGTAATCACATATCTTGCTTTAGAGTAGAACTAGACAACCTTAGTGATCCCCTTTATCTTCTTTTTTTCTTCGTCCTTGTTTGCTACTCAGGGGTTAAGCCTATGACTCTAACCACATTACATTCATTCCTTTGGGTTCGATATTAAAACTGGGTCATTCCGGTGAAGTGCTACATCAGTAGATTATCTGTGCACGTGCGGATAACTAGAGTATGCATTAATTATACCAACATTAAGTCATTTCTTATTTACTAAGTCTTTTGTACACCCTAGCATATATACTCTCATCTAAAGCATAAAAGACTCTTTATCTATGCATTAGGAACGTTACTAAGGAAGATCAGGAATAGAGCAAGACTTTCTTTGCAACTAGGTCCTACTTGTCCTATAGACGGGGAGTGGCATACAAAGGACTCAACGGGAGTGCCACATCCGCGATCTACCACATGGCCTAGAGTGTAGGGTGCATCCACAGGTAAACAATATATAAGCACCATGCTTACATAATGTCGACCACCTAACTCACTCGAGTACTGAGCTAAGCACTTTGTGAACATATGCATAAACTCATTATCAATCATGACTATATCAAATATACTACTAGTGCAAACTAGGAACATAATAAGCAGAAACATAGTATTGAAATAGAACAAAGTCATAGAGTAGAAGGGATGCGATGGCTATACCAGCCTCCAGATGATAAATCCAATCCTGAGCGAAGCACTCGAACTCTACTTGAACCTTGCTAGCTAGCCTCTACTAGAACTATGAAGAATTGGAGTATCTATTCTAATTCTCTGGTGGATCTAGGTCTTCTATGGAGCAGAGGACCTCTTGATCTCTGGCTTCTTGGCTTCATGATCTAGGAGGGGGTGGGGCTTGCTTATATAGGCTAGAGCGTCAAACCAGAGCCCTCTGATCAAACCAACCTTGAATAATGGTGGAGATGCAAACCCTAAGGTGGTGGAGGAACCGACGTAGAATCTTGTGGTTGACAGCCAGGCCCATAGGCTGGCTAGCCTGCAGGTGGGGTCAGTCCCACCTGGTAGCGCCTCATGGTCTGCTTCGGTGAGTCGCCTTCCCGTGTCCTCTAGAACCTTCTCGGTGTTGGTGCCGTAGCGAGAATATTCAATTTAATATATTGTCTTAGGTCTCTATTGCTCTTTTCCCCGATAAATCCTTGTTAGTTCAAACCTCCTAAGTCTATGTTGGAAATTGTTAGTTGAAACCTCCTAAGTCTATGTTGGTGATCACTTCTCTGCAATTTTACCACTTAAGTTGATAGTTCTTGATAGATGTTAACTACCATCAACAGGGGACAACTTCTAGAAGGAAGAGAGGTGGCTCTAGAAGGAAGAGAGGTGGCCCACCTATCATAAGGGTCTCGACCGACCGCCTCCCTAGGTCGATCGACCCCCTAATGCACCCTACCGACTTGGTGCATGCCTCCATGCACTCACTTGATCTCCACCCTTGATCTTTGTAACAACCTAGGTTTTCAACTAACCAAAAATGCAAACTTTTAAAATTTTTCCCGCAATTGTGTGACACATGTAGTTGATAGGTCAAACCTAAGTCAACTAAGCACAATTTATAAATAAATTATTGCATGCATATAGTATTTCTTGTAGGGATTGCCGGAGTTTTCTTAGTCGATTAGGGTTTTGTGTCGAGTGCACAAACCCATAGCAACCTCCTTTGAAGTCCCCATTTGTCCTCATTGAACAATCCTCTCAACCCTCGCACGTCTCTTAAAACTCGAGCCATAACTCAAAAACTCTCCTTATCTCTCTATTATAAAATCTCTCTACAATCAAATAACCATCGACGCCGGCCCAGCCACATGACTTGAGGCCTAGCTCGCACTGGACCCGCAATGCCGAATCGACCTAGCCCAACTCAACTCACATGTCCGCAAGGCCGAGTCGGCCTACGACCACAACCGGCCCAATCCCCACAGGCCCAGTTTCTCCTTCGTGACTTGTACGGCCCGACCTCAACGTCCACGTGACCGATCTCACTCCATCCATAAGCCAACGCCGTGACACGGCTGTCATGTTATCGCCCTCATGATAATACCACAATTGGAGCCCCGTCTGCCTCCACCGCCCACGATGTCCATAGCGCCTGTCGCCAACATGACGATGGCTGCGTCGTGAAGCCGCAACCTCAGCTTATCCCCTAAAAATCTTAGACCATAAATAGGCAAAACCTCTCCTTGACCCGTTGGCCAGTAGGCTAAGTTAAGCATGTGAAGACTAATCAAGTTGCATGCTCCTGTGCCCGTTTTAGTGGCTGAAGCGAAGCACTATATACTTAGGCTGGTAGGCATCCATGCACCATATGACTCAGCACTAACCATCGCCGGTCCGTAACCCAGGCCCAAACCAAAGCACCAGCCCAACCTGCTCCCATTCCCCATCGGCCCATATGACCCAGCCAACAGCCTGCCTCGTGGCCTGCTTAGCCTTGGCCCGGTCCGCGCAACAGTAGCAGCACAGGCCTCAGCCTGCCTCCCCACCAGGCTGCTGGCCAGCCAACCGGCCCGCTCCACGGTCCAGCCCACAAAGCCGGTGCTTCTTTCCCTTCCTCTTAGTCGTTGACCGCTAGGACCCTCGTCAGCTTTCCCCTTGGTCCCCTCTTTGCTTCTGCCTTGGAGAAATAGATCACCCATGGTCGTAGCTGCTATCGTGCCCTGCCTACCCCGCGTCGCGACAAATGGAGGCCAACTGCCTCGCCTTGGATGCCCTGGCACTCACGTCAGCTGGGACCCACCAAACTACGCCACGTGCTTGCCCGCGCGAACATGCCCGCGCTCGCACCAACCTGGACGCGCCCCCACGAAGCTTCCCATGCCCGTGCCCTCCTACTTCGATCGCGTGGCCACAACGCCACAGCACCGGGCCCCTAAAGCCGCCACATCATCGGCCGTCGCATCAGATGGGCACGGATGCTCAAAATCACTCGCAAACCCTAGTGCCCGAGCCTATAAGTACCAGCAGCAGGTGCCGCACCCAACTCCACCTTTCTCCAGGCCGCCACCATCTCTTCTTTCACCTGCTCGCTGCCTCTCCAAGCCATAGCCGCAGCTATGCCATGCACTGAGCCCGCCACCTCAGCTCTGCGGTGCCTTGCGCGCCACCAACACCAGCATCAACCGTGCCCATGAGCTTCCACTTCACTTCATCGTCGTACCACGCCACCGTGCTCGTTTTGCCGGCCACGATGCCTCCTCTTCGTCAAGCCCCGCGATGTCGTAGCACTGCGTCCCTGCTCGTCGGCCTTGTTGACCTGCTCGTGATGCCGGATCCATGGGAACCACGAGGAGCCACTCGCCGGAGACGCTGGACCTCACTAGAGAACTTGTGGCCGCCTAACCGCCACCGCGAGCTCTACTTTGACTACAAGCACCGCCTCACCATCACACCACCTTGCCACAACGAGCCTGCGATGAGTACATCTGCACAGTGAGCCACCATCGCCTTCCTCCCCCTGTCCCCGGCCATGAGACCTGCTGAACCACCATGGCATCCCGCACCAAGGGATGCATAGGTAGAGCCTTGCCAGCTCATGGCACACCCGCACACGCACTCACGCACGCGACCCACGTCAAAGGACGCTGGACCGACGCGACCACCATGACTCTCGCCACAGCCATGCCCTGCCATGGCGAGGCCTCAATACCGACCCTTCCTGCCCTGACTAAGCTCTTTGGCCCCGGATCTAGACCTACCTCGATGCGACTGTTGGTGTTTCTTAGTGAAAGCAGTAAAGTCCGCAAGCGCACGGAAATACCGTTGTAGCACTTCACCCGGTGGTAAGCAGGGTATTGTATTTTTCTCAAGGAACGGCAAGGGTAGGTTCTCTCTAAACTGAGTTGCCCAGAGACAGGAGAGTGGTAACTGGGGTAGTGAGGCTTTTCTAGTGGTTTTATCCAAAGAGAGGCTAGTTATGTCGCTAATCCCTTACTTCGAGCACTGGACCGCACCTGGTCTACCAGGTGATGCTGGCCTGTAGCTCTACGCCGCACCCGAACGTGTGGGATTACGGAGGACGAACAGGGCTGTCACCACCCACTGCCTACCCCTCAACCGTGGAGTGCGAGGCAAACGAAGGAAACTCCTAGCTCAGACACCACGTCTACGCTATTCGTTACAGCTCTTGCGTCGGCCAGGAACTTCTGTCTTTATCAGGAGCCCTCCACAAGAGCTATCGCCATAAGGACGATCAACAAACCCGCAAGAACTTAACGATAAAGGTAACTTGCTGTAAGGTAAAAACCAAAAGATAGACACAAACACTTACTTCAAGTAGTAAGATATCGTAGAGGTACAAGCGAGGAGGGAGCCGACAAATCCGGCACTCCACCCCGATGGTCCACTCTTGTCCTCTATCACTCCCTACTTCTATTCTAGCTAAGAGCTAGATGTAGTGGCTCCATTCTCTCTAGTGTAGACTTGTGGAAATGTGGGAGGTAGAATGAATAAACTTAAAGAAAAACTTGTATCTAAACTTGTTGTTCTTTTGAGAGAGAGCCTAGGCTTAAATAGGGGGAGAAGGTTGGTTTCAGAGGTCCAAATGACAAATTCACCCATGCACCGCCTATCCCCTTGATTGGTGGAACTACCTCCAGGAAGGTGGGGCCTGCTGGCCACCTGGCAGGGGCGAGCGCGCCCTAGGCGCATGCGCGCCTGGGTGGAGCCTCCCCCTGACCAACCTTGGCAGGTGGGCTCCACTCTGGTCCTGGACCTGGCCCATGTTGGGGAATTTCGCTGATCGATGTCGGTTTGGTCCTTTTCCCCTTTGTGGACTTGTTTTGAAGTGGGCCAAAATTTGAAATAATCTTTTTATAAATATTTTCCTCATTTCTTGGCCCATTCTTCGTATATTTCAGAGATGTCCTGCTAAACAAGCCCACATACCAAAACTATGGAATTTGTTAGATAAAATCCCTATTATCTAGTGTTTTGGTGAATTGAGAACTAATGTTGGCGGGGTTAGGAAAAGATTAAGGACCGCCAACAAGCCCCCCACACTTAGCTCTTTGCTCGTCCTCGAGTAAAGCAAAGAAGAATAAGGTGGTTTTACTTCCCTAAGATGTTACCTTGCATACAGGATATTCCAAGCTTCACCTGTATCTGTGAACATTCATGGTGTCTATCACCTTATAGTGATTGAAAGAAGGAATAGCCTAGATCTCAAGTCAACTTACTCTTCCCTGCTGTAGAGACTCGGGGTTTTAAATTTTTTTTGCAAAGAAAAATATCATGTTGCTCCTCAAATGATGCTCTCAATCGCTCAAAGTGTATGAGTTCCTCACCAAAGGCATGTTATGATGTTGCCTTTCTCATAACCTACTACTAAGGCATTAGAGTGGTGTTCTAGGTAGGTATGAGAGTGGGCTTACTTGCATCACATAAATTGCCAAAGTCAAAAACCGAACCCTATGAAGACACAGGTCATACACCATGATTGAGATGTGCAAAGTGTGTGGAGTGGAAGATGGATCCTATCTCTAAATATTTTTGGGTTACTCCCTGAATCATGACTCTCTCTTATTGATAGATGGAATTTCTAGGGGAGTGTGGGCTATAAACGAAATATATGCTTTTTTTGAACGGGGGTCTTTGATTTTCCGTTGTTTTTATGGACCCTTGTCCATTTATGCCCCTTGGCACTTTTTAGCATAGCCCATCACTCTCTTTTCTAGAAACTTTGAATGGAGAGAGATGTCATGATGGTATGAGAGGAGTAACTTTTTAGTGGCTAAAGGATGCGCAACTCTCAGGGTGAGCGTTGGCAAAATTATTTTGGCGGATGAGTGCGCGACTCTCAGAGTAAGAATCAGCGTTTTTGGTGGATGGTAGGGTGCATGTTTGTGCGCAACTCTCGGGGTAAGAGTTGGCAAATTTATTTGGTGGGTGCATGTGGATCTCAATCAATGGTGTATGAACATAGTCTAACATCGGTCACAAACAATTTGACCCTAGCTCAATGATCTGACAAGAGGTTTTGCATAAATAGACATGTCATATGGCTCGGTGGGAATTCAATCATCATAGAGGAGCATGCTATTTTTAAAAATTTTGTAAAATAAATTCCCGAGCTCATAGTAGGATAAAGAGCAAGCGTCATATCATCCTACTATCTCTCATCCGTCAATAACTTAGATAGAAATGGGGTCCCTACTAAAAGTTGTTCACAGAGTATTAGGAATTTTAGCAAGGAATAAAAAAGTTTGCAAATTGTTTATCAATTGGTGAAAATAGGAATGGAGCATCACATTTTAATGTCCAATCAATTTTATTTAAGCCATAAGAAAATATGGAGCGAGAAGATGCACAAACCGGATGGTTTTACCATTGACGTGAGTTTGGTGCACCTTGTGGTGAGAGGATTGTGGTGTCTCCCCCACACTTGTTTTTGTACCTGTCTTTTTATACTTTTGTGCAAACAAAAACAAGTGGAGACAAGTGGAGACACACAAATAATATATATAATTTTATTGAATTAAAATGCTGGATACAATAGGCATGCTTGAGGAATACAAAAATTTGAAAGGAAAATAAATTTCTGAAAAGTAAAGGGTGTGCGTGTGCCTAATTATTAGTGTTTGTGGATGGCACTAGCGAGGAGGGTTGAGAGCGTGCGTGACATGGGCTGCGTGCGCAACTCTCCCAATTTTGTTGGAGAAACTAAGGCGTAGCTTGGTGACCTTGGATGCAAGATCAGCAAGGTTTATATCCCCAGTTTCTATCTCCTGCTCTAGTTGACCGATGATTCCGTAGAGCCCCTCCACTCTCCCGCTAAGAAAGGTGATGGAGGGAGCCTTGGGCTGCGTCTCACCAGTCTTACTCTCAAAAACAGCGGGAGCCTTCCTGACGTTCTTCCGTGGGATTCTCAGTGGGACACTAGAGGACGTGCCCATAGGTTTAGGGGAGGGGTTTTTAGCGGGATTCCGCATAAACCCTTTCCCGCGCCCACCATTTGGCATGTCCATGCCTACAAGGAGGCAGGAAGGAGTTCCCACAGCGGTGTGGTACAATGATGTGCCACCAGAAGACATCGCGGGAGGATGAATGCTTGGTCCACCGGCATTGGGGATGGCCCTCTTGAGGCCAATTGAGCTGGTTGTTGGCCTCCTAGGTGGTGCCGGCTTAACCTTGGCACTGGATAACAGGGGCCTCGAGTGAGCGGTGGACTTGAGACTGTCCCCTTTCCTTGAGCCATCGCTGTAGGGTGGCATGATTGCAAGGGGCGCCACCTTTATGGGCTCTCCTCTCTCAAGGTCCTCGAAGGAGTAGGATCGAGCCCCGTCAAGGTCATAGGGCGTGCGAGCGGAGTTGTAAAGGGCTAGAATGTGGCTATCCATGGCCTTTAGACCTTGGAGGGCTAAGCAACCTTGCTGGACTTGGGAGAAGAGGAATGGTTTGAAGGTGTGAGAGGAGAAGAGAGGAGGGGCCTTTATTTATAGGTAAGGAGCAGGCCTCTCAACTCTCCCTTGATGGAAACAGGAAATCCCTATGATTTTGAACATTGAGACAAGATTACAAATTATGAGAAGAAAATCGGGGGTCAGAGGAGGCTGGCTGGGCACGCGCGCCTAAGGCGCGGGCATGCCTCGCCGGCCGTGTCCTCGCCCGATTTTCTTTCCATAATCTGTCCCGCTCGAATTCAAATTCAATCTTGATCAAAAATTTCCCATTTGGCTGATTGATTCGCGTGATTGATCCTCCAAGTTTGAAAATAAATCAAGAATAAAATAATTTTCAAAAATCATTTTATAAAATAGATAAAACAATAGCATTTCAGAGGATAAAATTATTTTGGAACAGAAATGCTTTTGCTTTTCAAAGAGAAAATAGTTTTTGAAAATATTTTTATTTGATTAAAAGGAATAGATTACTTATTCTTAGTAAAAAATATTTTTAAGGCATAATTAAATCTATTCTATCTATTTCTTGATTAAAATTTAGACTGCGAGAAGGCTCAAGGAAAGGTTTGAGATGCTAACCGTTCACCTTGAAGATGTTACCGTCGTCGTCTTGAATGGTGATTGCCCCATGGGACGATGTGTCGATGACGGTGTATGGTCCCTTCCACTTGCTTCGCAGCTTTCCTTGACCAAATAGTTTTACCTTGGAGTTGAACAATAGGACTTGATCGCCTTGTTGAAAGGTCTTGAGCTTGATTTAATTATCGTGCCTTCTTTTTGTTCTTTCCTTATATAGCTTGGCACTTTGATAAGCCTTCTCTCGCCATTCCTCTAGCTCGGCAATCTGTTTTTGTCGATTTTTGCTGGCTAGCTTGAGATCCATGTTCCAGCTTTTAATTGCCCAATAGGCTCGATGCTCGAGCTCTACCGGCAAATGGCAACTTTTCCCGCATACCAGCTGGAATGGTGACATGCCGATGGGTGTCTTGTAAGCGGTCCTGTATGCCCAGAGTGCATTAGGAAGCTTACTTTTCTAGCCCTTCCCCATGTCATTGACCATCTTCTGTAGGATGTTCTTGATTTGCTTATTTGAGATTCCGGCCTGGCCACTCGTCTGAGGATGATATGGTGTGGCGATGTTGTGCTTAGCCCCAAGCTCCTTCAAGAATGCTCTGAATGTTTTGTCGATGAAATGTGATCCTCCATCGCTTATCACCATGCGTGGTGTTCCAAAGTGAGGGAAGATGATTTCATGGAACATCTTCCTGGCATGCTTGGCGTCAGCTGCTCGACATGGCCTCCACCCACTTGGATACGTAGTCAACAGCAACAAGGATGTATTCGCAATCTTGGGACTTCTGGAAGGGTCCCATGTAGTCGATACTCCACACATCAAATATTTCTATTTGAAGGTTGTAGTGGAGGGGCATCACATTGCGTACTGTGATACTTCCTTGGAATTGGCACTTTCGACACCTTCGAATAAATTCTTTGGTGTCTTCGTACATCGTTGGCCAGAAGAATCCACACTGCCAAATTTTGGCTTGTGTGCGGAATACGCCATAATGGCCTCTGTACTGTGCCGAGTGGCATTTCTCGATGATTTGTAGCCCTTTTGCTGTTGGCACACATCTCCTCAGTAGGCCATCAGAACATACCCGATACAAATACGGGTCATCGCAAAGGTGACATCGGCTTTTGACTTGGAACTTTCTCCTGTTTTCGCCTGGTGGTACGTATCCGGCAACCATGTAGTTCACAATGTTTGCATACCACGGATTAGAGTCCGTCACCTTCAGTAGCATGTCGTCGCGTAGGAAGTCATTTATAGGTAACTCCTGCATGTTAGTTACCTGCATACGCGACAAATGATCCACAATGGTATTCTCTAATCCCTTTTTATCTTTTATTTCGAGGTCGAACTCTTGGAGTAAGAGAATCTAGCGAATCAAATAAGGTTTGGCATCTTTCTAGTGAGCAAATACATTAAAGCAGCATGATCTGTATAAGCGATAACTTTTGCTCCTACTAAGTAAGACCGAAACTTATCGATAGCGAAGACGAATACTAGGAGCTCTTTCTCTGTGGTAGCGTAATTGAGCTGAGCCCCTATTAGAGTCTTGATAGCATAAGCTATCACATGTCGGGTACCTAGATTAGGGGGTCCTAAATCAGGTACATTGGAGGGAAATAACCCAACCCATTTCACCTCTAAATCTCCCAGGAATTAACCAGAGAAACCACAATCCTTCTTACACTGGGCCGGCCCACTACTGTGCCCGCAAGGCCTCAGAAACCTTCTCGCTCGAGCAGCGGCCGCTCACCCGCTCGAGAAAAGAAATACGAAAACCGCTCGAGCGTGCGACGCGGCTACTTTCGAGACGGTGACGGAAACCGCCGAGCGTGCGATCGCCGAGACGGTGACGTAAACCGCTCGAGCGAGCGACCGCTCGAGCGGGACGGAGAACGCTCGAGCGAGCAGCCGCCGAGTCCGCCCACAATCATTGCCTATCCAAGGCACGCACATGGCTACGGTATGCGTAATAGTGGGAAGTATGCTCGCTCCGCCTAACCCCATGGCTACGGTGCGCGACATAGTGAGAAGAACGCCGGTCACTTCTCCTATTCCGCTGCCCATACCCGGATTCGGGCGTGCCGTGCAACACTATTACACCACGCCGAGTACTGTGACGCGTACGGCACTCTCTCCGAAACGCCATAGTCAACTCTCCGTACCACCAACTACGTCGTCCCGTCCCGTCGCTCGAACCATTGCCCCCTCGAGGCAGCCCCCAACAGCTCGAGGAGTGGTGATGGACGCGACTTGAGCATGGGGCGCCCAGCGCCCTGTCTTTCCTACCTCGACGCCCATACCGCGGGGTTCCTGGACACACGTGCTCGGCTATACCAGCACCATACCTCGACTACGTCAGCCCACGCCCGAGAAGGACGAGCAGGCCATCACTGACCATACCGCTACAGGCTCGAGCCCGACCAAAGGAAGCGTCTACAGTCTCGACGACTTGACATAGTGCATGTGCCTCAACGTCACCCCCACGACAGCCCTATCTACTCTGTACGCCTGAGCCTCCTCTTGGCCTATAAAAGGGGACGCCAGGGCCTAGCATAGGAGGGGATTTTTCAGACCTTCACTCACACTCACTAAGTCTCGGACTACCTTGTATTCACCCCGTACAAGCACCCCGGTGCAAGATAATACAAAACTCACCCTCTCGTCGGACGTAGGGCATTTTTTGCCCGAACCGGGATAAACGCTAGTGTTCATCTTGCATCACCATCCGGATTAGGGAGCACGCATAGAAATTTACTCGTTGGTGTTATACCCCGGTACGAAACACCGACGGTTGGCGCGCCAGTAGGGGTACCGCGTGTTTTCACCCGATTCCGCCATTTTCCGGATGGCATCACCCACTCCATCGTTTCCGTTCGCCACGGTGATCTGGTTTGGGAGTCTAGAGTTCGTGTCGCTCGGCCCAGGCCATGACATGGCTCTACTCTCGATCGGTGAACCGGGGGGGACGCTCGTCACCCCCACGCGTCGGTGGGGCGCGCGCGCCGACCGCGCGCCACCATGGCTCGCCACCACGTCGCCCGACGCCACCAGCATCGTCATCACCGCCAGCAGGCACAGAATCTTGAGCACCCTGCTCGTGTGCCCTCCCAGCCAGACGCCACGACGCACCCAGCCGGGGTGCCAAGTGTGCCGCAGGAGGTGCCACATGGACAGGGAGTCCTTGATGTGGACCCTAGCTTCACGTTTGCCATGCGCTCGCCAAGAGAGCCCGGCGTGGCGCCTCGAGCGCGGCCCGACGTCGCCCAACCTCGCCGCCGCACGGATCTACCGAGCTCATCGCAGGGCTCCGTTTGGGCTTACCAACGCCGCCACCACGTATGCCAATGAGATCCGGCCGGTCATGGGGACCGCGGGAGGAGAGCCCCGGCCCTCCCCGCGTGCCACCATAGACTTGGAGATTGTATGGCTGGCGTCGATGGACCGCGGGTTTGTGAGCACCCGGCTCGCAACGCCGCAACACGGTCGGGGATATGCGCCGCTGGGTCGAGGAGGAGAGCACGGGGAGGCCCTGGACGCCGTCCAGCGCTAGCCTAGACTCCGATGACTCAGACTCAGGGTGCTATGACCCGGCTCGCGAGTGTTTTCATCTCAACGACGACGTCCCGTCGGATGACGAGACCAGAGATGGCGCGCCTTGGCCGTCCCCGCAGCCTAACCGGCGCGAGATGTGACCCCGCCCGGTCGGAACATCGGCGGCTGCAGCCCTGCAGGTGATCGAGCCGCGCGGACCACCGCCACAAGCGCAAGACAATCGACGACCTGAAGACGATGCTCAAGAGCACAATGGGCTCAGCTCAGGGAAATCGAGGCCAAGATGAATGAGGAACGCGCAAACTGAGCTGCTCAAGCGCGTGCTCGAGCGGAACCACCCGCTCCCTCCTCGAGCTCTTGGCGCTCGAGGAAAGGCATGAGACGTCTTCAACCGCATCGTCAACGACGGCGACCGAAGCGCCACCCGAGCCGGCCCACTTCCCTCGAGCAAGCCGGAATGTACTTGCGGCGGCTATCTTCTTCGCGGGACATGCCGGCGCCTCGAATCCGCATGCATTACGGATACGAGATGAGATCCAAGGGCTCCTCCAAGTCGCGGCCGTCCGGCGGGCCGAGAGCTCGGCCTCGAGACGGCGTGAGGCGGCTCCCGGAACAACCACGGCACGAACGGGAGGGTTTCGTCCACCAAGAGGCACCCCCTCGAGGTGGTAGAGCCCCTGCTCGAGAACGCATCCTCGACAACCGTGCACCTCAAGATGCGCGTCATGACATCAACGACAACCGACGACGCAAGGCAGCGGGTGCCGAGGACCGTGGCTACAAGGCCCATCGAGGGGGCCGCTACGA
This sequence comes from Themeda triandra, assembly GCA_018135685.1. Lineage (NCBI taxonomy): Eukaryota > Viridiplantae > Streptophyta > Magnoliopsida > Poales > Poaceae > Themeda > Themeda triandra. Next base: position 16,762 of record JAENPR010001247.1, read on the forward strand.
CAGCGACGAGGACCGGCAGACTCTCGAGCCTCCGGGCCCTCGAGTCTTCAGTCGGGCCATCCGCAACACGCCGTTGCCAAACCCGTTTCGACCCCCCACGAGCGTGGTCAAGTACAACGGGGAGACCAAGCCAGAGCTCTGGCTGGCCGACTTCCGCCGGCCGCTGCCCGGGAGGGGCTCGAGAGGATAAGGCGATCATACGCCAGCTCCCTCTGTTTCTCTCTGACACCGCTCGACGGTGGCTCGAGGAGCTTCCCCCCATCAGATCCACGATTGGGCCGACCTAGTCCAGATTTTCGAGGGGAACTTCAAGGGCACGTACATCCGACCCGGCAACTCGTGGGATCTCCGTAACTGCAAACAAAATGCCATGGAATCTCTCCAGGATTTTGCTCGACGTTTCTCCAAGCTGCGCACCGAGCTGCCGCACATCACAGACCACGACGTCATCCTGGCGTTTGTCTCAGGCACCACGTGCAAAGAGCTCGTGCGAGAACTCGGGCGCAACCGCCCAAAGACGGTGAACGAGCTCATGGACGTCGTCGCCGACTATGCTGCCGGCGACGAGGCCGTGGGAGCCTTCTTTGGCGGGGCTGGGAACAAGCCCGCACTGCCCCCAGGGGGCGGTGAGGGATCAAGCAAGGCCCAGAAGAAGAACGGGAAGAAGAAGAAGGGCAACCAGCAAGGCAAGCGCGCGGTCGTGGAAGACGAGGTGGCCGCAGCCGAGCGCAAGAAGCCTAGACCCCCACCGGACGGGGGCGTCTTTGACAAGATCTTTGGCGGCCCCGCCCGTACCACAAGGAACCGGTCAAACATAACCTCGAGGACTGCCGTATGCTTCGAGGCTACTTCAAGAAGTTTGGCATTGACAAGGACGATGGCAAGAAGGATAAGGGTGGCGAGGATCGAGCCAACGACGATGACGACGGTGGGTATCCGCCCATCACCGAGTGCTACATGATCTACGGCGGCCCGGCCACCCAGATGACGCGTCGAGAGCGGAAGGCCGAGCGCAGGGAGGTTTTCGCCATGAAACCCGCCACGCCTCAATTCCTCGACTGGTCGGATGCTCCCATCACGTTCGACCGTGATGATCATCCAGACCACGTTACCAATCCCGGCTCGTACCCTCTCGTCGTCGCCCGATCATCCTCAACGCCCGCTTCACCAAAGTTCTCATGGATGGAGGCAAAGCGGCCTCAACATCATCTACATGGAGACCCTCACGTTGCTCGGCCTCACAAGAGCCGACCTCCAGCCGAGCGCCGGGGGCTTCCACGGAGTGGTCCCAGGCAAGAAAGCGCTCACGATCGGCCGCATCGACCTCCCCGTCGTCTTTGGGACACGCTCGAACTTTCGTCGAGAGGTCTTAACTTTCGACGTGCCCAGTTTCGAGGGGACGTATCATGCCATCCTGGGCAGGCCGTGCTACACAAAGTTCATGGCGATCCCCAGCTACGCCTACCTCAAGCTCAAGATGCCGGGACCAAAAGGAGTCATCACTGTCAACACCACGTACGAGCACGCCTACCACTGCGATGTGGAGTGCGTCGAGTATGGGGAATCCCTGACGAACTTGCTGGGAACATCTCAGGACCTAGCCATGATGCTCGATCACATGGCGGCCGAGGCCCTCGCTCCAACACCCAAGCGACAGCCGGCAACTTCGACCCCGCCGACGACACCAAGAAGATCCCGCTCGATCCAAGCTCCTCGGGGAAAAGACGGGTCATCGCGCCTCCCTCGACACAAATAGGAAGCGGTGCTCGTCGACTTTCTCCGCGCAAACGCCGACATGTTTGCGTGGAGTCCTCGGACATGCCCGGCATACCGAGGATGTCGCCGAGCACGCCTTGGAGATCCGTCCGGTTCAAGACCTGTCAAGCAACGCCGCGCCGCTTCGACGAGGAGAAGCGTAGGATCATCCGCGGAGAGGTCGAGAAGCTCGAGAAGGCCGGATTCATCAAGGAGGTACATCATCCCGAGTGGTTAGCTAATCCCGTATTAGTAGAGAAAAAGAATGGGAAAATGAGGATGTGTGTAGATTACACTAGTTTAAATAAAGCATGTCCCAAAGTCCCATTTCCTTTACCTCGAATAGATCAAATCGTTGATTCCACCGCGGGTTGTGAAGTACTTTCTTTCCTCGACGCCTACTCGCTACCACCAAATCAAAATGAAGGAGTCCGACCAGCTCGCGACTTCATTCATCACCCCCATGGGCATGTATTGTTATGTCACAATGCCTTTCGGCCTTCGAAACGCCGGGCGACATACCAACGCCGCATGCTCCATGTCTTCGAGAAACACATAGGAGAGACCGTCGAGGCCTACGTCGATGACATAGTTGTCAAGACTCGAAAAGTAGAAAACCTTGTCGTGGACCTCAAATTGACGTTTGACTGCCTCCGGGCTAAGAACATCAAGTTGAATCCCGAGAAGTGCGTCTTTGGCGTGCCTCGAGGCATGTTGCTAGGGTATATCATCTCCCAGCGCGGCATCGAGGCCAACCCCGAGAAGGTCGCGGCCATCATGAGGATGGGGCCAATTCGAGACCTAAAAGGGGTGCAAAAGATCACTGGATGCTTAGCTGCACTCAGTCGGTTCATTGCGCGCCGGGAGAAAAAGCCTTGCCTCTCGTACCGGCTCCTCGAAAATCCGAGCACTTGACGTGGACGTCCGCGAGGAGGCCCTCTCGAAACCGAAGAGCATGCTCACATCTCCTCCCGTGCTCGTGTCGCCACGACCGGCTCGAGACGGCATACCCGCCGAGTCCCTCCTCCTCTATGTTGCCGCAACCACTCGGGTGGTCGGCACGGTCATAGTGGTCGAGAGGCGGGGAAGAGGGGCACGCGCTCCCCGTCCGGCGGCCGGTGTATTTCATCGGTGAGGTGCTCTCGACGCCAAAGTTCGATACCCCCATATCCAAAAGCTGCTCTACGCAATCGTGCTCACCCGTCGAAAACTCCAAAGACTACTTTCTTAGCCACCCGGTGACGGTGGTAACATCATTCCCACTTGGGGAAATTATCCGAACCGGGAAGTCGTGGGTCGAATCGCCAAGTGGTCGGTCGAGCTCATGGGCGAGACCATCACGTACGCCCCACGAAAGGCTATCAAATCCCAGGTACTGGCTGACTTTGTCGCTGAGTGGACCGACGTCCAACTCCCCCCAGTCCAGATCCAGGCCGAGCTGTGGACCATGTTTTTCGACGGGTCGCTTATGAAGACAGGGGCGGGCGCGGGCCTGCTCTTCATTTCACCCCTCGGAGTACACATGCGTTACGTGGTACGCATCCACTTTGCCGCCTCGAACAACATGGCAGAGTATGAGGCGCTCGTTACCGGGTTGCGCATTGCCATCGAGCTTGGGGTCCGACGCCTCGATGCTCGAGGCGACTCGCAGCTCGTTATCGACCAAGTGATGAAAGCCTCGAGCTGCCATGATGAAAAGATGGAAGCGTGCGCAATGAGGTGCGCAAGTTGGAGGCCGGCTTCCATGGTCTCGAGCTCAACCACATCCCGAGGCGCTTCAATGAGGCCGCATGACGAGCTGGCCAAAATCGCTTCATCTCGAGCGCCGTTACCCCCGCACGTCTTCTCGAAAGATCTTCACGAGCCATCCGTGAAGTGGGACTCGGGGGCGGGGCGGGACAGGCCGTTGAGCTCGCTCCTACGACCGCACCCCCTCGACGGGGCCACGGTCATGGAGATCGACCGGGCTACGAGCCCACCAACCGACCGGCGTGCACCATTCCTCGAGTATCTCATTCGAGGGGAGCTGCGGAGGATCGAACAGGCGAGACGACTAGCTCGTCGAGCCAAAACGTATGTCCTCTACGGAGACAACGGGGAGCTCTACCGCCGGAGCCCGACCGGTGTACTTCAACGATGCATCTCGATCGAGGAAGGCAGAAACCGCTCGAGACATGCACTCGGGGCTTGTGGCCACCACGCGCGCCAAGGACCCTTGTCGGAAACGCATTCCGTCAAGGCTTCTACCGGCCCACCGCACCGCTGCCGACGCCATCAAGCTTGTTCGAGCGTGTGAGGGATGCCAATTCTACGCCAAAAGACGCATCTTCCGGCACACGCACTCCGGATGATCCCCCTCACGTGGCCATTTGCGGTCCGGGGGCTCGATCTCGGTTGGACCCCTCAAGAAGACGACGGAGGCCATACCCACTTGCTCGTGGCCATTGATAAGTTCACCAAGTGGATCGAGGCCAAGCCCATCACCAACATCCGCTCGGAACGAGCGGTTGAGTTCTTTACCGACATCATCCATCGCTTTGGAGTCCCTAACGTCATCATCATCGACAATGGCACCCGAGTTCACGGGCAAAAAGTTCTTAGATTTCTGCGATCGGAACCACATCCGTGTGAACTGGTCGTGAGCCGCCTACCCTCGAACTAATGGCCAAGTCGAGCGCGCAAATGGCATGATCTTGCAAGGTCTAAAGCCAAGGATTTTCAAACGCTTGAACAAACACGGCAACAAGTGGGTGGCTGAACTCCCATCTCGTCCCGTGGAGTCCGCGGACGTCCGAGAGTCGAGCCACCGGGTTCACCCCGTTCTTCTTGGTCTATGGGTCTCGAGGCTGTCCTCCCCACCGACCTCGAGTACGGGTCCCCTCGACTCAAGGCCTACAACGAGCGAGACTAATCGGAAAGGCTAGCAAACGCCATCGACCAAGCGCGAAGAGGCTCGAGACACGGCGCTCCTACACTCTGCGCGCTACCAACAGAAGCTACGGCAGTATCACGAGAAGAACGTGCGCAAGAGGGATTTCAAGGTCGGCGATCTCGTGCTCCGTCGACGCCAAGATAACAAGGGGCGCCACAAGCTCACTACTCCTTGGGAAGGTCCGTTCATCGTGGTCAAGGTGCTGAAACCGGGGACGTACAAGTTAGCGGATGAAAAAGGCTCGACCCTCACCAACGCGTGGAACATCGAACAGCTACATCGCTTTTTCTCCTAGGCCTCGATGCCTTGTACATATTTTCGCTTAAATTTTACCGCTCGTATGAATGAATAAGTCAGTTTCTTACTTTTTGTTCATACGCAAGGTGGGCTCGACTTTGTTCCCACAAATCCAAGCCCCCCTCGGGGGCTAGACCGAGGGGAACCCCCGAAGTCCTCGAAAAAACACCCCTAGTTTTTTCAAAAACGATGCTCGACGTAATTTTCCCTCCCCGCATCGAAATTTTTTCGTAAGACTAAGTATTTGCGTCACCTCGAGCTCATCGAGCCAGGGCGATCGAGCACAAGGTTTCCCACGCTTCCGAGCTATGGCATCCTAACTCACCCCCTCTCGAAGTGGTTCGAGCGCAGCACCAACACTTAGCTAAAACAAAGTAAAAGCAGGAAGAGGAAAATAATGTCGAGCGCAAAGAAAAAACAAGAGCATGACGATTTCAATCACAAGCGTCAAAGTTTCAGCCGCTTAGGCCACTACCATAACCAAAAATGCTTGTTTTCTTACAAGGGCCTTGTTGCCCGGATTACGGCTCGCGAGCCGGTTGGAATCTACTCTACGCCAGGCGGGAGGACTTCATGCAGCAGATCGCCTCCAAGACGGGCGCCCGGTTCTTCGGCCTCGGCCTTGAGCTGCTCGATCCGGGGGTCGACCCCTCCTTCTTGCTCGCCCTCGACGTAGGTGAAGCCGCCCGCAACGGCCTCCATCCCGGCCGGGCGTCCTCCTCGAGACGCCGAATCCCGAGTAGAAGATGGCCATCGTCCGGCGCGACAAAGCAAAGACAAGGGCCTCCGGATGCGACCCCGCGAGAGAGGCACCGATTCACGGACCCGGCTGGCATAGCTTTGGCCAGCGTCCGGCCCCTCGACGTCCACCACCGGCGGGAAGCCCCAGCTGGCACTAAGGGTGTCGATGGCGCCAGTGACGCAGGCCTTGGCCGAGAGCACGCCTTCAGCCAGCGCATGGGTGGACTTTGCGTACTCACGCGCGTCCGCCAGGTCTGCCTCCAAACCTGAAATAGGACGACGAGAGTCAGATACTCAATCAAGCACTCGAGCAACGCGTATGAATCGCGCACAAAAAAAAAGGGGACTCGAGCACTCACCGGTGCAACGGGTCGAGAGCCCTTGCTCACGCTCGAGCGCCCGCGCAAGCTCAGCTTCCTTCCTCCGGAGGGCGCGCTCGACGTCGCGCTTTTCCGTCCGCACCTCCTCGAGAGCCCGCGGCCCCCCGGATGGCAAGGTCCTTGTTTGTCACTACCTGACGGAAGTTGGCCACCTCCGTCTGGAGACCGCTCGCTCGCTCCTTCTCCGCTTCGAGCGCGCTGGCAAGGGCCCCCTTCTCGGTAGCCTCCCGGGTGACCGTTGCCTGGAGCTCCTTCACGTAGGCCTCAACGCCGGCCTTCTCCTTTTGGAGCTGCTCCATATCCCGGCACTTGGCCTTGTAGCTTTGCAGCGCCGTAGCTGCATCCTTCTTGAGCTGCTCGAAGACTGCGTACAACTGCGCATATTTCTGACGAGCAGTCTCGGCCTCCTGCATGGCTTGGGAGAGCTTCTCGCCTGCTTCCTGCTGCGCTGCCCCGGCCTCCTGCGCCACTCGAGCGAGTTAATCTTGGGCTCTCTTGGCATCCTCCTTGGCGGCGTCCAGGGCGGCGTTGGCCTCTCGAAGGAGCCGGGCAGACCGGTGCAACTCTGCCTCAGCATCCCGCCCCATGCGCACGTATCGCCGGATCTCGTCCTCGCTCTCACGGAGAGTGCGGATATGAACCGACTTGGCATATGAGCAGCTTTGCGCCGTCTAAAGCCACGAAAGAGAAAAAATCAAATACAAACGACGATAAGTCTGAACAAAAAAAAGAGGGGCCGTGCTCAAGGATACTCACGGAAGAAAGCCGGGGCAGGTCCTCTGAGACGAGCGACAGAGCGGCCTTCAGGGCATGTTCAAGCCACTGCCGGCGCTCCTCAGCCTCCATATGCGCCTCGAGCTCCTTCTGATCGTTCATCACGATCGCAGGAGCCTCATGGTCGAGAGGGTCGGGGAGCACCAGCGGCGGCCTTTCCCATTGGGGGAATTCCTCCCGCATCTCCCTGTCGATGGAAGAGCGGCGTCCTCTCACGGCCTCCAAGTCAACGCCCGCCGTCACCACCCGCTCAGCCAGAGTCATAGGGCGTTGCGGCTGGCCCCAGCAGGAGGACGCCTCTTGGGCAAGCGCCCGCGCCTCGATCCGCCTTCGCTCCTCGATGGCAACGTCGGTAGGCTCGGTGTGTCCGAAACCGACCGTCCGCATGTGACTGTCGATGATGGCGGACGCCATCTGCCTCCTCTGGGCCTCCTCCCAGTGGTCGGCCTCGGACATAACGGTGAACCCCACCTCGCCCGACGTCGAGTCGGGCACGAGGTGAGGCACCACGACCTCCCCTAACCGCGGCAGCGGCAGCAACGCCTGATATGACGCCAGGCGGTGCTCCTCGAGTCGTTCCTCCCTTTGCTCGCCACCCTGGTGCTCATCGCCGCCTGCAGCGGCGGGCGGCTCCGCTTGCTGCCCCACCTCCAGTTGCTGCTCCTCTTGCTCAGCCTGCAACCCCATCGGTGGCTGATGCTCCTCGACGCCCGCGGCCGCAGGCTGCTCCACCGGCCCCGCCTGCTGCTCCGCCATCTCCTCCGCCTTCTCCTCTTCTTGCGTGGCGGCGGGGGCCCCCTCGAGCGCGCCCTCTCGAACGGCGGCTTGGGCCTCCCCCTCCTCGACCCGTTGCCCAGCTGAGGACTCGACCTCCATCTCCCGAGGAGGGGTTGAGGCTCGGCTCGGCGGGGCTCGTGCACCGGTCCCGCCTCCGCATCACCACATCTCCCACCGGCCGATCGGGAGGCTGCCGACGTCTCCTCCTCCTCCTTCTCCCCGCGCTCCTCCTCAAGGCCGGCGCAGCCGACCGGCCGGGAGGACTTGGCGCCGAGCTCGGACTCTCGTCCTCGAGCGTTATGGGGGCCGCCGCTCCGATCCGGCCCCATCGCCGGGATAGAGGCCGCCGGCTCGGCGCCGCCGCCCTTGGTCGCCGCCGCCGCGTCACCGGCGCGCGATGACGTCGGGGTCTCGAGCGGGAGGGCAGTTGAGGCCATGGTGGTGGTGGCGTCCTCCTCCCCGTGGCCCTGGTCACGGCCCCGGCACCTGCACGAGACGCAGCTGCCGTCAGCCTCCCACGCCTAAGCGCATCCTTGGCCCGCTCCAACCAAATGGGAGTAGAGGGAGGGAGGGTCACTCCACCTGGCATCGAGCGGGTGCCGCTCGACCCTCCTGCGGTCCTTAGCCTCTTAGTAGGCACCATGAGGGGGAGGGATGGTAGGGTCTGCAGGGAACGCTTAGTCCTGGAAGAAAGAGAAAAACAAAAAATCATTGTGACAAAATACTCACACGCAAACGAAAAGTGCAATCAGGGACAAGTCGACAAGAAGACTTACCCTGCGGGCCGAGCCAAGCGCGCTGCCGAGCGGCTCGGGGGCTTCTGAGCCCCAGGCGCCCCCCTCGAGTCGCTCGAGGGCTTGGGGACCTCGAGACCCGTTCCAGCCGACTCCTTGGCCGGGTCCGGCACGGGGTCCCTTGCGGGATCCTGGGTTCTGCGGGTCGAGGTCCGCTCGGCCCGGCGGTCGCTGGAAGGAGCCCGGCGTTGCTCGTCGGGCTGCGCAGAACTTGAAGTGCGCACATTTGCAGAATCCTGCTGCCGGGTGTGCGCGCCCGTTGAAGATGAACGCTGGCGGGAGGAAGATTCTCGCCGCGTCGGAGACGGCGCTCGCCCGCCATGGCTAGAAGGACGGGGCGACTCCTCCCGCCGCCCTGCTTGAGCCGGCGATGACGAGCGAGTGCGGCGACTGGAGTGTTGGGACGCCCCACCCCATTGCCTTACTTGGGCCGGCGACGGCGCTCGAGCACCGCGGCTCGACGACTCCTCCTGCTGACCCGCTCGAACCAGCGACGAGTCGTCGCGCAGGAGGCATGGCGCCAACGTTGGCTCCTGCACGCGAGAGCGAGCAAGCGTCAGGGCTCGAGCGACGGTGGCGTCATCGCTGTCGGTCGCCTCATCATCCTCATCCTCATCGTCCTCGTCCTCGTCGCTCGACTCGAGACTAGGGCTCCAGTCGGTTGGGTCCGCCGCCAGACGTATTTCACGCTCCCGGTGGCGCCTAGCCTTACGCTTTTCCTTCTCCTCTAGCGCACGGGCCTTCTGCGCCTTTTCCTCCCTCCTCGAGATCACGGCAGCATGTCCTCGTTCGCCCCTCAGGCGTCTTACCTCACGGTCGGGCGCATCCTCCTTCACCGGGGGCCTCGACTCCGCGTGGTCGTTGATATTCTGGACAAAAGGACAAGCCTCGATAAGGATTGCTCGAGTAAAAGAAACGACGAAAAGAGGATCTCGAGAAAACTTACGTAGCCCAAAGCGGGTTGTAGTCCGGACGCATGCGGAAGAGGCCGACTTGGTTCTCGCCAAAGTTCCTCCCACCGTCGATCGCGTCACGCACCCGAGCCACGATCGTAGCTACCGGGAGAGGCTCGTCGGACATCCTGCTGGCCGTAAGCGCCGCAGGGTCGGCGTCCACCGTCATCTGGTCGAGCCGCAGCGGGCGCTCGGCGAGCGGGAGCACCCGACGGCTGTGGAACTCGGCAACCACGTGCGCAATGTTGAGGAAGAAGTTGCCGGACCTCCGGTTGCGGAGGCTCGAAATGGCGTCGAGCAGGGAGTTCATGCGGGGCTGGCGCGCCGCCGGCTGACCGTGCGCCCAGTTAAAACCAGGCGCGGTAAGCACAGCGCCGGTGTACTCCGGGAAGAGGCCTTCCTCATTACGGAGGTAAAACCACTCCCGGTCCCAGCCGGAGTTGTTCGACGACCACGTGCCGGAAAGCCAGCACTCTTTCCTCTTCAGCCCGAGCGAGCAGGAACCCGCTCGAACGTAGCGGCGGATCTTTGGCTTCACCGCCTTCTCCTCCTCCTCCTCCTCATTCTCCTCCTCGTTCTCCTCCTCCTCCTCCTCGTCATCGTCATCACCGTCGTCGTCGGCGGCCTTCTTGTTCTTCACCGCCTTGGTGAAGAGCGTCGCCTTGAAGACGTGGGTGAACAGGTCCCACTGCGGCGCCATTCCCAAATACCCCTCACACACGGCGGCGTAAGTAGCCGCGAGTGAGATGGAATTGGGGTTGAAGTGTTGAAGCTCAACCCCGAAATGGTGGGGGAGCGCCCGCATAAAGCGGCTCGGCCGCGCGCCAAGTCCCCGCCGGTGGAACCTGATGAAGCTTAGGACGTAGGCCTGTGGGGGATTGGGCGCGAGGTCGCCGTCGTCCGGCACCCTCCACTCCGGTAACCCCTCCGCCGGATTAGGCGGAAGTAATCCGCCGTTCACCAGGTTGAGCAGCATCCCCTCGGTCACCATGGACCGAGGCCACGGGAGCGCGTCCTCCATCACCACCGGCGCAGAAGGCTTGGCGGCGCTCTTGCCCTTACCCTTGCCTTTGCCACCAGCACCATGGCCGGAGCTCTCGCCCGTCTTCTTAGCCGACCTCCCCATAACTGTGACTGGAGCGGGACGGAGAGAGCAACGGCGGCGGAGCACGAGGAACGGTGGCGCGGGAAATGGTGGCACAGAAAGCAGGCGCGATCGCGGGCTAGAGTGGCGCCGGCGGTCACGGCGGCAGCGGCGCGGCGGTTGCGAATGAGGGCAGCGGCGGATTGAATGCGGAGCAAGGGCGCAAGCGGCGGCGGAGCGTGAAAAAGGCAAGAATGCGGGGAAGAAGAAGCGAGGAGCCTACTCCTCCATATTTATAGAGCCCAAGACGATCCGCGCGAACCGCATCCAACGGCCCAGATTACGCCATCCAACGGCCGTGCGCACCCGGCGGACTCGACGAAAAACGGTAACCGCATTAAATGCCCTGACAAACCATCACCTACTTTTTAGGCGCACACGACGCGAGGTGGAGCGGAACCGTCGCCAAGCCACGATCACCACGATACGCCGGTTTCCGCCTAAAAAGGCGCGCCGCTTGCAACGGACAAATACGCATCAAATGGGCGCAATGACGGGACGTCTCGACGGACGGTCCCTTACACGGTAAGAAACCCAGGGACTCCGGTCCCACAGGTAAGTCTCGAGGGAGCGGAGGCTGACCCACGGACGGGTTCGAACAGCCGCCCTCGAGCATCCGAGTTAGGGGCGCCTATGGGAAGGAACCCTCGAAAGGTTCCGCTCGAGAACGAACCCTCGAACCCAGATGGCGTGTTCAAGGCAGGGCACTATGTATCTAAGAGATCCCGCCGACGGGAGGCACTCGAGCTGCCGGCCCCCTCGAACGGGGCCGGTCCTCCGGAAACTAAGAGCCCCGCTTTAATGAGAGCGCCCCGGGCCACGGCCGTCTCCCTCGAAAGGAGACGAGCTCTCACTTGACCGCCCGCCATCGGCTCACGGGGGTATGGCGCTCGCTCGACTGCGAGTAGTGTCGGACCTCTCACCACTTGGATCGATCCAAGAGATCCGGCGGAACCGGATCACGACTCCGGCCCGGCTATCCGGGGCACGGGGGCTCGAGTCATACAAAAAACCTCCCTCGACACGGGAGGAGCAGGAAATACTCGAGGGCTCGAACAGTTATCAAAAATCTCCTGCCTCGAGATGCTGCAACTCCAGTTAATAACATTCTTGCCCAAGACCATTCATCTCAAAGCCCCCAGAGGAATGCCTCACTCCTCTGGGGCCTCGGGGGCTACCCCCGCGGGGGACGCTCGCGCGCCCCCCCCACGGAGAAAAGAACGAAATGACTCCTCAAAATACCGACAATAATCCCAAATTCTAGGTACTTCAACTCCACTTCATGATCCCTTGTTTGAAGTTTTACAATCAAACAAGGGCTCGGGGGCTACTGTCGGGTACCTAGATTAGGGGGTCCTAAATCAGGTACATTGGAGGAAATAACCCAACCCATTTCACCTCTAAATCTCCCGGGAATTAACCAGAGAAACCACAATCCTTCTTACACTGGGCCGGCCCACTACCAGGCCCGCAAGGCCTCAGAAACCTTCTGGCTCGAGCAGCGGCCGCTCACCCGCTCGAGAAAAGAAATACGGAAACCGCTCGAGCGTGCGACTGCTCGAGACGGTGACGGAAACCGCTCGAGCGTGCGACTGCTCGAGACGGTGATGTAAACCGCTCGAGCGAGCGACCGCTCGAGCGGGACGGAGAACGCTCGAGCGCGGCCGCTCGAGTCCGCCCACAATCATTGCCTATCCAAGGCACGCACATGGCTACGTATGCTTAATAGTGGGAAGTATGCCTGCTCCGCCTAACCCCATGGCTACAGTGCGCGACATAGTGAGAAGAACGCCGGTCACTTCTCCTATTCCGCTGCCCATATCCGGGATTCGGGCGTGCCAGGCAACACTATTACTGTGACGCGTACGGCACTCTCTCCGAAACGCCATAGTCAACTCTCCGTACCACCAACTACGTCGTCCCGTCCCGTCGCTCGAACCATTGCCCCCTCGAGGCAGCCCCCAACAGCTCGAGGAGTGGTGATGGACGCGACTTGAGCATGGGGCGCCCAGTGCCCTGTCTTTCCTACCTCGACGCCCATACCGCGGGGTTCCTGGACACACGTGCTCGGCTATACCCGCACCATACCTCGACTACGTCAGCCCACGCCCGAGAAGGACGAGCAGGCCATCACTGACCATACCGCTACAGGCTCGAGCCCGACCAAAGGAAGCGTCTACAGTCTCGACGACTTGACATAGTGCATGTGCCTCAACGTCACCCCCACGACAGCCCTATCTACTCTGTACGCCTGAGCCTCCTCTTGGCCTATAAAAGGGGACGCCAGGGCCTAGCATAGGAGGGGGATTTTTCAGACCTTCACTCACACTCACTAAGTCTCAGGACTACCTTGTATTCACCCCTGTACAAGCACCCCGGTGCAAGATAATACAAAACTCACCCCTCTGCTGGACGTAGGGCATTTTTTGCCCGAACCAGGATAAACGCTAGTGTTCATCTTGCATCACCATCCGGATTAGGGAGCACGCATAGAAATTTACTCGTTGGTGTTATACCCCCCGGGGTACGAAACACCGACATCACGTGATGCTTCTTATCTTTGGTTTGGCCAAGGATCGCACCAACAGCATAGTCACTAGCATCACACATGATCTCAAAAGGTTGAGACCAATCGGGAGGTTGGATGATCGGTGCTAAGATAAGTGCTTGCTTAAGGGTGTGAAAAGCTTTCAAGCACTCATCCATGAACTCAAATGGTACGTCCTTAGCTAGCAGGTTCGTGAGGGGCCTAGAGATTTGAGAAAAGTCTTTGATGAATCTCCTATAGAACCCCTCATGGCCTAGAAAGCTATGGATTCCCTTGACATTCAGTGGGGGAGGTAGTTGCTCAATAACTTCTATTTTCACTTTGTCTACCTCTATTCCCCTTTCAGACACCAGGTGCCCGAGGACAATGCCCTCACGGACCATGAAATGGCACTTTCCCATTAAGTACAGGTCCTTTTCCTTCCACCTTTGCAAGACTTTGTCTAGGTTTTCAAGAAATGATCGAAAGTTTTTCCATAGACTAAAAAATTGTCCATGAAGACTTCCATGCTTTCTTCAATCATGTCTAAAAAGATAGACATCATACACCGTTGGAATGACGCGGGTGCGTTACACAACCCGAACGACATTCTACGATAGGCTATGTTCCTTAAGGACATGTAAATGTCGTCTTGCTTTGATCATCAGGATGGATGGGAATTTGTTGATATCCTAAGTACCCATTGAGAAAACAAAAGAAAGAATGTTTCGCTAACCACTCCAACATTTCATCAATGAAGGGGAGCAGAAAGTGATCTTTCTTCGTTGCCGCATTGAGTTTTCGGTAATCAATACACATTCTCCATCCTGTGATGGTTCATTGAGGGATAAGCTCATTCTTATCATGTTCAACGACTGTCATTCCTTCCTTTTTGGGAACCACTTGGACGGGACTAACCCAGTTGCTATGTGGTACGGGATATATGATCCCGGTGTGAAAAAGTTTTAGGACTTCCTTTTTCATGACTTTCCGCATCGCATTATTAAGCCTACACTGAGGCTCCCACGTAGGTGTACTAGCAGGGTCTATGGGAATGTGATGGGTATAGAGTGTTGGGCTTATCCCCTTGAGGTCCTCTAGGGAATACCCAAAGACCGTACTATGCTTTTCTGGAATGGCTATGAGTCGGGTATTCTTCTCATCACTAAGCTTATCGCTAATGATGATAGAGTTTGTGTGTCACCATTCAAGAAAACATAGCGTAGTCCTATAGGCAGGGGTTTAAGCTCAATTGGAGGTCGTGTCAGTTTTTCCTCCTTGGGTAACTCTATGGTTTCTCCCAGGCCATCCTCCTCATCTATAAAGTAATGGGAATCATTTTCTAGGGATGACTCGGGTGTTTCACAAGGAATAATCGACCTGACATCCACGGGCACATCAGGGAGTGATTGGGCCATCGAGTTTTTAGCTCAAGTGACTTGAAAAGGAAAAGATTCCCTCCCTAATTTGACATTTAACTCCTCGGTCCTTGATGGATTATCAAAGAGTTTTTCTAGGGGTGCCCAATTAAGATGTCGAAGTCCTGGATGTCTGTTGATACTAGATACGCACACGAAAGAATCAAAGAGAAATAATCCGCAAGCGCACGGATATCGGTGAGCACTTCACCCGGGAGATATTCCAGAGTATCGTTATTTATTTATCCGCTAGGAGAAAACGTGCATCTAACTAACCCAAATCTATACTTAACCCCTGAGCTACAGACAAGGTAATGAGCGATATAGAGAGTTTTACTACCACAGTCTCCTTCCAACCTATGGCAAGCTTTGCAACTACTACTCTATGGGAGCACCTAAGAAAAGACACCACAGAGGATGCTTAACCTAGCACTTTTGGACCTACCTTACCTACTGACGGGAAGTGGATTACAAAGGTAACAAAGGGACTGTCATCTCCCCCGATACTACCATGGTTCCGGCCACATAGGGAGCATCTACGAGTGAACCTAGCCCAAGCACCACGCTTACGCTACGAACGATTACTCTATTCCCAACCGGAAGCGAATAAAGTAAACTCGTAAACCAAAGAGCAATAATAACAAGAACTTACTAGTATCAGAAGTTGAATTGCAGAATGATCCTAGAACCAAGCCTCGGGTTGGGAGACTTGATCCCAGCAGGTACAACCGGAGAGGAGACACCGACATGCCGGGCTTCCTCCAACTCTACCTCCACCCTATACTCTCTCTATCTATCTTGAATGCTAGGCTCTAGGGAGGAAGATCCATTCAAGGGACCCCCTCACTCGATCCTCTCGGAAATAATGAATTAGGGTTTCATGGGATGCCTCCTCCGGGGCCGGGGGCCGCTTATATAGCCCCCTAGGATGCACCGCAGCCCTCGGATCAAACCGACCTAAACGGACGATAATTATTGCTCCTCAAGGTCGGTGGAGGCGAGATCCGCAAGCCTCCACGATTGGTGGAGGTGGCGTCGGCCGACTCAAGGGGGAGTCGGCCGACTCACCCCCGAGCCCGTTCGGGCTCCCGTTTGGTCCGAGCCTTCTCGAACCTTCCGACATTACAGAATTTTCACCGGTTCCCGATTATCTCTATGTAAACCCGACATGTGGGCCTTCCTTGGGTATTTTCAGGTGACACCCTGAAACGAGACATTCACCAAAACTCGTGGAATTCCATTAGTGTAAGCCCTATATCTAGATGGTAATTATATTTAGGTCCTTTTTCATGTCTAGTTGACGGTAAAAATTGACACTTAACGACCGTCAACAATGTCAAAGATATGAAAGTCCAGGGCCATCTTGACATTGTCATGGTGGAGAGTTACGTTATGTATAATCCCTAGTCCTCTCAGGGTAGTTCGAGGTGCTACTCTGAGGGTCTTGACTGTTGGAGCATGTGGCTTTTCTCCTAAACATGTGAGTGCATAGGATTTTGACATGATGTTCGTTCCGACAGTGGGGTTATACAAAACATCCGTCCATTCCCCATGAACCTTGCATCGAAGGGGCAAAGAAGGAGTGCGAATCTGAATATCTTCAGACGAAAGCTCTCCCTCAGCTACCCACTCTGAGCTCATGATAGCGATCAACTTCTTAACAGATTCTCTGAGAAAAAGTTCATCAAGAGGACCGCTAGGTGTAATGGGGACTGGTGGTCTCCTTTGACACGTGTAATTCGAGGTGTTTCTAAATTCTTTGAAAAGCTCATCCTCAAATACAGGAAGTTCCGTGTATAGGGAATCTTCCTCAGGGCCTTCTGGTTCGGGAGAGGGTGTCTCTATCATAGGCTCGGCATCTGCCGAAGAGACATCCTCTTTAACTGGCTCAGGCTCAAATTGAATGGGTTCTAACGGAGGAGTGTTTTCTAGGATACGATCTAGAAGTTCCTCTCCTTTCGTTGTGGTCTTATGTGTAAAAGACCCTCCGACGGCTGTATCGAGCTGTAGGGCAGACCCTTTGCTAAGTCCTAACCAAAAGTGCTGCAGGAGCACATGGTTTGAGATAGACAAATCAAGACCTGACCTGGTTAAGGTCGTGAAACGGTACCAGGCTGCACCTATGGTTTCATTTTCTTTTTGTTGGAAGCTGAGGATTTCCTGTCGCAAGGAAGCAATTCGAGATATAGGGAAGAATACGAAACAAAATTTGTTCCAAAGTTCCTCCCAATCTCCATTTACCTTCACTATGTTGTGGGCGTACCATTGTCTTGCTCTCTCATTAAGAGAAAAGGGAAATAATTTCAACCTCAATGTTTCTTGTGACATGCCTAATATAGTCAGGCAAGCACAAAGCTGCTCAAACTCCCGTAGGTGATGATAAGGATTTTCATAATCCAAACCTAAAAAGGCATGGTCCCCAACCATGGCTATGAAGCCTGGGCGGAGCTCATAACTAGAAGTTGTGATTGGCTTCGAGGATTGTGGTGGTTCAACGACCTCGCCCTTAGGAGCAGAAAGTTTTTGAATGGTAGGTAGCACCATGTTTTTAGAAAAAGGAAAAGACAAGCAAAGGTAGAACAAGGTACATGGGCAACTAGGTTCAGAGATAACTACGACAATCGTTCCCCGGCAACAGCGCTAGAAATGCTTGTTGGTGTTTCTTAGTGAAAGTAGTAAAGTTCGTAAGCGCACGGAAATACCATTGTAGCACTTCAACCGGTGGTAAGCAGGGTGTCATATTTTTCTCAAGGAACGGCAAGGGTAGGTTCTCTCTAAACTGAGTTGCCCAGAGACAGGAGAGTGGTAACTGGGGTAGTGAGGCTTCTCTAGTGGTTTTATCCTTAGAGAGGCTAGCTATGTCGCTAATTCCGTACTTCAGGCACTGGATCGCACCTGTTCTGTCAGATGATGCCGGCCTGTAGCTCTACGCTGCACCTGGACGTAGGAGATTATGGAGGACAGACAGGGCTGTCACCACCTGCCGCCTACCCCTCAATTGTGGAGTGCGAGGCAAACGAAGGTAACTCCTAGCTCAGACACCACGTCTACACTATTCGTTACAGCTCTAGCGTCGGCCAGGAACTTTCGTCTTTATCAGGAATCCCGTACTAGAGCTATCACCACAAGGACGATCGACGAAACCGCAAGAACTTAACGACAAAGGTAACTTGTTGTAAGGTAAAAACCAAAAGATAGACAAGAACACTTACTTCAAGTAGTAAGATGTCGCAGAGGTACAAGCGGGGAGGGAGCCGACAAATCCGGTACTCCACCCCGATGGATGCTAGGCCTCCAGGAACACTCAAGAAGAGTTGCTCCACTCTTGTCCTCTCTCACTCCCTACTTCTATTCTAGCTAAGAGCTAGATGTAGTGGCTCCATTCTCTCTGTTGACGGGAAATAAGACCTGTTATGGTATACCTAAAAACTGTCAACAGTCCTCGATGGAAGGAAGATAAGCATCACATGAGCACACTTATCACTAATAAAGTTCCACTTGTACTCTTAGCTTGTGAAATACAGGGAAGATGGAAATAGGCCCTGTGGGACCCAAAACCTATGTCAACCGACTTGGTGCTGGTCTCATCAGGAGCCGACATCCAAGCAGGGTCCTTGACATGCTACAGGGAGACTTTCCCAACCCCTGGATCCAAATGTGCTACAACTCAATATTCCACTCACTTAGCACATTGGTCCAAGGATTCACATAGAAGCAAGCAAAGGATCAAGTGAACCCAACTTCGGACAAGACTACACGTGACAGGTGAGTACAGCACCAAGGAGCTGCAGGTGGGCCAGGCTCACCAGAGCCAGGTCGGCCGACCTGGCCTAGGTGGCCTGACACCTGGCCAAGCCTCCCACAACCACCTGGACTTTCTAGAAGGGTAGTGGGACCCACAGGTCAGCCAACCCCTGGTTGGCCGACCTATATGTGGTCCCACCCCAAGGTCGGTTGCCTCTCCACCGACTTCCTGCATGGCCTCCATGTGTCCCCCATCTCAAACGTCCATTCAAGTCGATGGGAAGGTCGGTGGATCCAAGGGTGCATGGTGGAGCAGCACACGGATCGCTGACGTGGCCCCGGAGTAACCCCTACTCCACCTCCACTATAAATACCCCCCTAGTTCCTCTCTTTAGAGCATCCCCAAGTAGTCCACAAGTGTGTTCTCAAGCTCTCTTGGGAGATCAAGTGTAGTGTAGTCTAGTCTAGAGTGAGAGTTAGAGTCGAGTCGAGCGAGGCTCGGGTCTCCGTAGTCATCTTCTAGAGAGTCTGGTATAGCTCTAGTACCTTTCCTCTTGTATTACTTTCTTTATTAATATATTCTTCCTTTACTTTATTAAGTCTTTACTTTGAGTACTTTACTTTAAGTATTTACTTAGTGCATTACTATACTAGTATAGTAGTGTTGTGTCTTAGTCCCCTTAGTGTAGAGTCTTAGCTAGTTTAGTGTCTAAATCCTTTATGTGTGTTTCACTACCAACTGGGGCTGAGGCTACTTACGTGGTAGTGGAAGTCATAAGGCTAGTGTAAGTGAGGTGCTTAGACTAGTGCTTATTAGTGGATGCAACCTTACCTTGATTGGTATATCCATTCAACATTCTGACGTATATTAGCGGGAATGGCGAATCGTGACAGGACTCCGTCTCCTTATAGTTCTATTTGCATTGGGTTTGGTCTGTAGGGCAACCACAAGCCAAAGGTCCGCTGGAGTAGGGGATGACTCCTCCTACTTGTCAGTCGACTTCCCCTATCACACAGATTGTTTAGGCATTAGTCTAGTTGAGTCATTAAATTAGTAGGATTAGAACACAGAAGTAGAGTTAGAAACATAGGAGTCCATACTCACTCATTGTCCTCCCACCTAGCTAGCTACCTACCAGTTACCCTTAGTTCATCACTCTTATCCATTACAACCTACCCCCTTGTTAACACTGATAACTTAGATTGAGTAGAACCACCACGGATATCCATTCACCCATTTATTAGAGAGTCCTAGTCCACTTTCCTGTGAGTGAACTACAAATCACGACACCGTGGATACTCACCCGGTTGAAGTGCTATAGCGGTACCTGTGCGCTTGCAGAGTTACCCTTGGCACATCTTGCGTCATCACTAGAGTCTAGCCTTGCTTAACATTCCTAGGCTGTTGCCTGAGGAGGAATTGTGACACCCTCTCTCTGGTGATAGTTCAGGCTTGCAGTAAGCATTGCTACCAGGTGCCACCTTTGTCATATTATCTTACTCTAGTCGGTGTGCGTTAAGATTTGCCAACAAGCATTTCTGGCGCCGTTGCCGGGGAAAGCGCCGCATTAGGAATCTCTAGTAAATTGGAATCCATGGTCTACTCTTAATCTAAGTATCCGTTAGTGTTAGGAGCCTATCCTTCACTTGTCTTGTTTTTCTTGTTATCATTTTTAGGACAGTGCATGAGCAGTTTCAAACTGCCGTCAAACTTCGTTGAAGATCCTGAGCAGTTGCTGAAGAGAGCTAGACGTCGTCTAGTTCCTCCTCAGAGGTTCATCTCGAAGCCTAAACCATTTGTGGAAGGAAGTCCCGCACCAGTTGTTGAGGCAGTCATGGCTCAGAAGACCATCGCTGAGTTCTCGTCCCCGTCAGCTGACTTTGTCACTACGGGCCCGAACGTGAACTTGGGCGATGCGACCTTTGAACTCAAGCCTGCACTGATCAACATGGTGCAAGCCAATCAATTATGTGGGAAGCCACATGAGGATGCCAATGCCCACCTTCAACACTTTTTGGAGGTGTGCAACACTTTCACGGTCAAGAATGTCACAGTGGATGCTGTTCATCTTCGCCTTTTCCTATTCTCGCTATTGGGAAAAGTGAAGCAATGGTTCTACAACAACAAGAGTGAAGTGACAACTTGGGACAGATGTGCCAATGCTTTCCTCAAGAAATTCTTTCCAGCAGGCAAGACCAGTGTCCTGCGTGGGAAGATCTCAAGCTTCCAACAAAAGTCTGACGAGATGTTTCCCGAAGCATGGGAACGTCTCAATGAGTACATTCAGGCCTGTCCTCATCATGGGATAGACGAATGGCTCATTATTCAAGGTTTCTACCATGGGCTGACTGGCATAGCCCGTAGTCACCTTGATGTTTCCGCTGGAGGGGCATTCTTGCAACACAATGTCAAGGATGCCAAGGAGCTCATTGAGAAAATGGTTATCAACCAAGGTTGGAATGAAGAGCGCCTTCAGCCAAAGAAGAGAGGTGTCCACGCCCTTAATGAGGTGGACATGCTCTTCGCTAAGATGGACCTCCTGATGAAGAAGATAGAGGAATCTTCCTCTAAAAAGGAAGTTGAGGCCATCCAGACCCCTGCCTCTATCTGTGCCGTGGGCACTGACCCATGGTGCGAAGTATGCGGAGAGGAAGATCATTCGGGCAACAATTGCCCCACAACACAGGAAGAGATGAACTTCGTCAACAACAACCACAACTTCAACAACGGGAATCGGCCCCAACAACCACAATGGAGTTCACGCCCTTCTACCAAGGCCAAGGTATGGGTTACAATAACAATTCTGGTAATTCTTTTGGTAACCAACCTTCCCTTAAAGAACTTGTCTTTGGTCAAATTAAAATTAATGATGGTCTTACTAAAAGAATGATGGCCAATGACAAGATCTTAGAAAGTCTTAGTGAAAAGATGGATAGCTTTAACTCTGCTATGTAGAATCAATTGAGCTTTAATAAAATGTTTGAAACCCAGTTAGCTCAATTAGTAGCAGCTGTCCCAGCCTTTGAGCAAGGTAAGATTCCGGCAAAGCCTGAGGACCCTGTTGAGGGTGTTAGGCTGGTAACTATGAGGTTCGATAAGCCTCAGTCTCGTTCTGTTCGGGTTACGGTGGATTCACCATTTATCCCGAAGAAGGGAGATCCTGGCCTACCGACTATCACTTGCTAGATTGGACCGCAAATCTTCGACAACGCCTTCTGCGACCTTGGATCCGGTGTCAACATCATCTCCAAGGTAACTTATGATAACCTGTTAGGGGGCCCTTTGCACCCCACATATGTGCGTTTGCAGATGGCAGATCAAACCATCTGGTTTCCATAGTGGTTGGCACGGGACATCTTACTCAGAATCAAAGATGAGTATGTCCCTGTCGACTTCCTGGTACTGGACATGGGAGCCAACGTCGACATTCCGCTCATCCTGGGATGACCCTTCCTGAACACGGTGGACGCAACCATCTACGTGGGACATGGCCAGATGTACATGTCGATCCAAGGACGGTATGTGAGTGTGCCTTTCAATGGTTTTAAGGCTAACATGCAGGGACAGGCACCCCAGAAACCTCATCGCCAACACCGCCGAAGGAAGAACACTAAGATCGCTAAGTTGGCCAAGAAGGCCGAAGTTAAAGAAGAACCCGCCAAGCCACAAGCCGAAATCAAACAAGTATGGCGGAAGAAGGAGACACCTTCACGGTCCCCGTCTCCGGGACCGACTGAGGTGTCCACAGAATGAACCCGACGGAGAGGTCCTGCTCTATGGACCTAAAACACGGAGCCCTCCGCTGACCAGGTATGTCAGTAGTTATCTCATATTTATTTCGTGCATTTCAATTTTGCATTTCCCCTTCAATTGCATGTTTACTTTCACAACTGCATATTTTACTTCGATAAAATAAGTTAGACACAAGTAATAAAACTTGAGAAGAGTGATTAGAGAAAAGCTGAGCTGGTGGGGCCACCATGGCCTGGTCGACCGACCTGCCAAATGGGGCCCACCACCTCTCTCTTCACTCTGGCTAGAAGCAGGGATCCAAGAAGCAGCATTGGATGCCCTAGGGCTCACAAGCCCAGGTCGACCGACCTGGACTTGGTGCCACCATGCATCCTGCTGCCTCCTAATGATGACACACAAGGATCCTATGCCCATCACCCTAGCCAGAATTCGAGGAGAGATGGTCCATTGCTCAAGACTTTAGCCTAGGATGCTACTTTAAGCATGTTGGATGCTTTAGGAGCATGCCAATAGCCAAAGCAAGCATGGGGAGCAGCAATGCATGCCAAAGTGTCCCCATGGTCCATGGGAATCACTTTCATTCTTGTCTCCACATTTGCTTTTTCCCTTTTCTCTTTCACTAAAGACTAGACTTAGGAATCCGAAGCAACCAGTAGCATCTTTGGACCAGGACCACCACCACCTTTATCAGACAACCAGACAAAACATGTCCAAAGTGGTGGGAGGCTAGATCCCTGGTCAGCTGACCGAGGTTTGGTCCCAGTTCTCCAACTTTTTGCAAGCATGATGCTAGATTCCTTGTCCAAAGTGAGACACAGCTTCACAGGGCCCAAAATGGTGGTCGGCCGACCTGCCCTTTGTGTGGGATTGCCTTGCCCTTTCACCCCTATAAATACCACCCCAATGTGAGCTCAATCCCACACCACAACCAGCAGGCTCGAGCTCACTTGGCCTTCTCTCTTCTCTTAGTGTTTCAAGCCTTCTCAAGCTTAGTGTAGTAGTAGCTATAACCAAAAAACCCAAAAAAAATATTTCCCTTTCCTTAGTAGTAGTCATAAACCCAAAAACCCAAAAACATTTCTCTTTCTTTCATAGTAGTGTGGTAGGAAGCTTGGTCTTGTTTTTTCACTTGTGTAGCTAGGATGAAGAATCCCATCCGAAGGTCTAGCAAGAAAAAGGGCGAGGGCTCATCCTCGAGCTCTCACCAGTCCAGGAGTAGGAGCCATGAGAGGAAGGAAGAAGAACAAGTGCATCATCTTGCTCCTGCCATCATTCCTGGCAGGATGATGGAGCCTCTTAACAACCTCATGGTCACCCATGAGGAGTTAGGGAAGCTCTACACTCTTCGCACTTGCGGCTTCCAAAGACTCCGCTCTCTTCGATAGGAACTCCTCGACCGATCGGGTATGAGCACGAGACTTTGCCATCATTTTCAATACCATTGGTTGGTCTTCATTTTGGCAAATTCCTGAACTTGACATAAAATTGCTCACCCAAGAATTCCTTTGCACACTAAAATCAAATGCTTTGGGGATTGAATTTCGCATGTTTAATAATGATTATAGCCTGTCTTGGATTGAGTTGAGCATTACTATAGGTTTTGACCATGATTGCAAACTAGATGTAGAGGATGCTCTAGCAAATTTTAACTTTGCTGAATTCTAGAAATTAATTTCTGGATCCAATGACTGCTCTAATCCTAAACCCTAGCACATTCATAATCCAACCTTACGATTCATGTACTATTGGGTTGAAGTCACTCTTTTCCCTGGCACTAGCTTGCAGAACATAGGCTATAATGAGTTGCAAATCCTTTATGCCATGGTTAATAAAATCAAGTTTGCACCTATTAAAATGCTAGTATATTTTTGGGAGAACTCTATTGCTCAAGAGAAACCCATAGGCTTTACTTCATTGATAACTAGAATTGCTGAAACCATGGGTTTGCTTGAGGGGAATGTAGTTGAGTACATCTCTGATGATAGATCAATTATAACTGAAAACATGCTTACTCGAGTTGTTCTACTCAAAAGAGGCCCAAGACGTGCACTTAAAATGATTTATGAGGATTATGCATTCGAAAGTCTCTCTCCCCAATGAGAAGCTTTGGTTGTATAATGCCTCGTCACTAACCATGAGTGTGGATAGATGGGAAAGAGCACGTTCTACTGCAGGGATGGACAGGATAACGAGAGCACGAGCCCGTGCTGCCCAAGAGCAAGCTGGCCCCTCTCATGCTGTACACGATGAGGAGGAGGAGGTGAGCTCCACACACCCGGGGACCCCTTCTCACTCCAGGACACCTTCAGGGGTGCACACCCCTCGCCCTCATGGTAGAGGGAGGCACCAACCACCATCCGAGATCGAGGCGCTCACCCAGGAGGTGGAGAACATCAACATCGGGCAGCAGGCCACGTTGCAACTCATGCAACAATACTTGAAAATGGCCCAAGGCCTCCAAACGGAGGACCAGTACCGCTGGGACCAGTGGTGGGCATGGCAGCCACCACAGTGAGCAAGAGACAAGCTTGGGGGAGATCCTCTCCCCCACTAAGGTATGTTTACCCAAGGTATGTTTCCAACCCCTCATTTACTTTTTGTCTTATTGCATTCTAGTTATTGTTTTCTCACATTTAAAAAAATCTGAAAATTTTCAAAAATCCAAAAATATTTATTTGCTTTATTTCCCTTTTGTACATGTGCTTCATGTGTGCTAGTCTTCCCATGGAAATGATGATGAAATTGCTAGTTAATGTTTCTCTAGTGCTTGTTTACAACTTAGCACTTCTCTAAGTTTGGATTACTTGGCACTTTTAACCATCATGAACTTGATCACTTAGTGGGTTGCAAGTGCTAAAACAAAGTCTAAGTTGTTGTGAGATATGATATAGTTGAGATAAAAGCTCTATACTATTGTTCTAAGCACGCATGATTGCCAGAGAATTTATTTTGAAAATGAATGAAAGCTTAATTGTTCCTCAATGGTGTTGAATTTCCTACCACGGCCATATATACTTTGCATATTAAAAAAGCCTTCTACATAAGCTACTCGCTTGCGCTGAGTTTGGTTAAGTCTTGTAGAACCTGTGTTAGAGGTTTGTCATGCCCCTAAGATCAAGATCCACATACCACCAAATATGCTGCTTCTAATCTAGAAGTACGCAACCATTCATATGCTACTCCTACCCTGGGAGCATGCATCTCTATCCATACCACCATTCTTGTGCTGCTTCTACACTAGAAGTACGCACCTCCATATTCATCATCTCCATCATATAGGTTGCTCCATGCTCCAATGATAGAAATCCTCTCTTAAGTTATCAATTGTTAGGTGAGACACACCCCCCCCCCAAAAAAAGGGCTAGGCATCTATTCCTTAGATAGATCCTTACAAAAAAAAAAAAAAAAAAAAAAAAGAGAGAGCTAGCCTTGTCTCAATAAAAGTAGAAAGAGAGATAGAATCAAATAAAGGAGCAACCTCATCCACCATACATCACCATCCTTCCATTACCTTACCATCCATCACATTCCTTCATTCCATTCACCTCATTTTACATCTTGATCGGGAGTATGACGAGTCTCTTACGTGGTCCAAGTTTCTTAACTTGACAACATATGCATTGCGAGTATGCTATTCCTTGACATACCTACTTGAGCTCCACATAAAGCCTTATTAGAGGTAGGATGTTTTGAAAGGCAAACACATGATGTGCCTTGGTGAGGATTCATACACCACTTGAGTGACTTGAGAGAAACCATATAAGGAACATTAAGACTTTTTTTGAAAAACTTATCAAAAACCTCTGGCATGATACTTGCTAAAGAATGAGAAAAGTAGATGCTCTAGTCAAAGCTGTTCTGTCTTCCAACATCCCAAGACTAAGTTAATGCCATAAGCCCCATGAGTGTTAGAGTAATATTGGTGTGTTAACATTGCTAATTTTTCTATTCAAGGAGAAGTTCTTTGTTGTGCACTTAGGACTATTGAAATGTTAACTTAGTAATAATACCTGATCCAATCGAACCAAGTTTTGATCATTTGCTCGGGACGAGCAAAGGTTAAGCTTGGGGGATCTTGTTGACGGGAAATAAGACCTGTTATGGTATACTCAGAAACCCGTCAACAGTCCTCGATGGAGGGAAGATAAGCATCATATGAGCATACTTATCACTAATAAAGTTCCACTTGTACTCTTAGCTTGTGAAATATTGGGAAGATGGAAATAGGCCCTGTGGGACCCAAAACCCAGGTCAACCGACCTGGTGCTGGCTCACCAGGAGCCGACATCCAAGCAGGGTCCTTGACATGCTACAGGGAGACCTTCCCAACCCCTGGATCCAAATGTGCTACAACTCAATATTCCACTCACTTAGCACATTGGTCCAAGGATTCACATAGAAGCAAGCAAAGGATCAGGTGAACCCAACTTCGGACAAGACTACATGTGACAGGTGGAGACAGCACCAGGGAGCTGCAGATGGGTCAGGCTCACCAGAGCTAGGTGGCCTGACACCTGGCCAAGCCTCCCACAGCCACCTGGACCTTCTAGAAGGGTAGTGGGACCCACAGGTCAGCCAACCCCTGGTCGGCCGACCTACATGTGGTCCCACCCCAAGGTCGGTTGCCTCTCCACCGACTTCCTGCATGGCCTCCATGTGTCCCATGCTGATAGACGTCCATTCAAGTCGGTGGATCCAAGGGTGCATGGTGAAGGAGCACACGGATCGCTGACGTGGCACCGGAGTAACCCCTACTCCACCTCTACTATAAATACCCCCTAGTTCCTCTCTTTAGAGCATCTCCAAGTAGTCCACAAGTGTGTTCTCAAGCTCTCTTGGGAGATTAAGTGTAGTGTAGTCTAGTCTAGAGTGGGAGTTAGAGTCGAGTCGAGCGAAGCTCGGGTCTCCGGAGTCGTCTTCTGGAGAATCTGGTATAGCTCTTGTACCTTTCCTCTTGTATTACTTTCTTTATTAACATATTCTTCCTTTACTTTATTAAGTATTTACTTTGAGTACTTTACTTTAAGTATTTACTTAGTGCATTAGTATACTAGTATAGTAGTGTTGTGTCTTAGTCCCCTTAGTGTAGAGTCTTAGCTAGTTTAGTGTCTAAATCCTTTGTGTGTGTTTCACTACCAATCTGGGCCGAGGCTACTTACGTGGTAGCTGAAGTCATAAGGCTAGTGTAAGCGTGGTGCTTAGACTAGTGCTTATTAGTGGATGCAACCTTACCTTGATTGGTATATCCATTCAACATTCTGACGTATATTAGCGGGAACGGCGAATCATGACAGGACTCCGTCTCCTTATAGTTCTATTTGCGTTGGGTTTGGTCTGTAGGGTAACCATAAGCCAAAGGTCCGCTGGAGTAGGGGATGACCCCTCCTACTTGTTAGTCGACTTCCCCTATCACACAGATTGTTTAGGCATTGGTCTAGTTGAGTCATTACATTAGTAGGATTAGAACACAGAAGTAGAGTTAGAAACATAGGAGTCCATACTCACTCGTTGTCCTCCCACCTAGCTAGCTACCTACCAGTTACCCTTAGTTCATCACTCTTATCCATTACAACCTACCCCCTTGTTAACACTGATAACTTGAGTAGAACCACCACGGATATCCATCCACCCATTTATTAGAGAGTCCTAGTCCGCTTTCCTGTGAGCGAACTACAAATCACGACACCACGGATACTTACCTGGTTGAAGTGCTACAGCGGTACCTGTGTGCTTGCAGAGTTACCCTTGGCACATCTTGCGTCATCACTATAGTCTAGCCTTGCTTAGCATTCCTAGGCTGTTGCCTGAGGAGGAATTGTGACACCCTCTCTCTGGTGATAGTCCAGGCTTGCAGTAAGCATTGCTACCAGGCGCCACCTTTGTCACATTATCTTACTCTAGTCGGTGTGCGTTAAGATTTGCCAATGCACGGCCAGCCTTGCAGAAGCCCTAGCCGCCGCCCTGATCACCGCGGCCACGTTCGCCATAGTGCCGTAGAGCCGGTGCGTCTCCTCGTACCCTCGCCGGCACCCTGCCTGCCTTAACCCGCCGCCTTGGTTCCCACTGCACGCCACCGGCCTGAGGCTCCACCACGGAGAGAAACAGATGAATTAGGGAAAGAACAAGCAACCACCGTGGCATGAACCTGATCCACGTGAACCAAGAGACGGTGAAGTGAAGGGTGGAACCGGTCCACTATGGACCCACTCAGCGGTCTATGGACTGGCGCCTATGAGTTCACCGTGAACCACCACAAATGGACGAGCCCATTTTCCAACGTGGCCACCGTATGGCCGACACGTCTTTAGAACCCGGCCCATATCGGAATAATGACTGCGTGGGGCGCATTGTTAGTGACACGCCGGCTGGACCCACATGTCGAAGCCGGCTCGGCCAATAATGCAAGTGCCATGTGTCAGCCTATGGTTAATTCCCCTCCTTTTCTTTTCCAAAAATTGATTAAATCTTTAGAAAATCATAATAAATTCATACGACCTCGAAAAATTATGAAACCAGATTCATAATTTTTCTAAAATCAAGCTCTACTTCCCTAGCTAATGCAAGACTACATTTGACCCGTCGATAATTGAGTACCTTCATGTTGTATGCGCTCACTCTTGTTCGCGCAGCCCGTGGACAAGCTCTGGCATGTCGCCGCATGACCCCTAGCACTTCTGGAGCATGACTCATGACTAAGGCAACACCCCATGTCCATAGCCAGCACCTGGCCACCCTTAGCCATGCTCAGCCAACCATGGCCAACCATAGCCTTGATGAGCAGGCCAACGGAGGCTATTGCTAGCCGTAGCCGGCCATAGTTGGCCCGAAGTAAGCCGTGACCCTCTGGGACAAACTACTATATCCTCTAGATCTCCTCATCTTTGCCACATGGTCGAATCATGGTTGACGTCACTTCCGACACTGTCATAGGCCCGTCCCTTTATACTATCACGCACTTGATGACACTACACACTTGACCTACTTAAATTTATATGCCTTATGAGTCGGTCCACTTCTCCCTCTTATCGATCATGCCCTTATACATATTCTCTCCTTGGACATGCAGGATCCATCCTTCTCTCTAGAGCTATGGAAATGTGCTACCCCTCTATCTTGTCAGGTTGGTTTTGTTTTATAGTTGTGTCGTTAACTCTTATCGCTGTGTTGTTTGGTTCTTATGGTAGTTGACCCCGATGTGCTATGATCGTTAGCCCTATCTTCATCCCTAGGACCTGGTCACTACGGACTCAATATCGATGTTAATACCAACGTGGATCCTATGGGGGTATAAACCCCATATACCCGCATAGACAGTCTCGGGGCTGCTCGGCAAGATGGCCCAGACCAGATGAAGTCCGGCCCATTGCCGACCAGGCTGGTGGGCTGGACAACAAGACGAAGCCGTGGTCCGCAACCGACCAGGAGGTGGATCGCGCACAAGGATACTTGGCCTGCAAGTAGACTTAGTCGGTTAGGTTAGCCTGAGTCCGCCTAGGACACGACGTAATGTAACCGACCTCTGTAAATGTAACCTTGGCTGCTCGGCTATATAAAGTGGCCAAGGACCCCCTAGAACGCAATGATTCATCTATTCACCTGATAGGATCTGTTCTCTGGCATCCTAGATCTAGAGAGCCTAGACCTCCTTGAACTCAGATACTCGAATATACAGCATAACCCGAGAAGCAGGACGTGGGGTATTACACTTCCGAGTGGCCCGAACCTGGATAAACCCTTGTCTTGGTTGTTCGTCTTGCTCCTCACATCCAGATCGCAGATCTTAACGAAGCCCTTGCCGAAACTCTACTACCGTGGGGCATCCCATGGTAGGCGCGATTAGCCGTAATTGACGAGTGGCGCGCCGGGTAGGGGTGGCGTTTTTATCTCAAGGCGATCCAGATGGTTTCCTTCCCCACTTCCATGAATTTTGAGGCCGGCCTCACCGTCACCATCGGGTCGGTCTCCTGGACCACCGGTGTGATGGTGCCCCTCGCGTTCACTGGGGCAACCAGGCCGGTCCCAGCTCCGCCTGCACCGCAGCCGGCTCTAGAGCCGTCCGCTGCGCAACCGGTCACAGCACCGCTTTCCTCATCACCGGCCCCAGCACCGGCGGCGCAAGACTCCGTACTACCTTCGGCGCCGGGAGCGATGATACTTCAAGCATCTCGAGATCGGTTTCCCCGTTACCAGAGGAGGCCGATTGACAACTCAGATCTGATCGAGCTGATTGATCGCCAAGGCCGAGGTCTGGTCGAGATCAGGGATCTGGTTGAAACTACTCGCCAACAGCTCCATCAAGATCCAGATTTCTCTGACTTCACGCCTGTCAGGTCTCACCGGCGTCATCATACCCACCGGACACGTGGATCAGATCCAGATGTCCCAGCAGCTCGCGGTCCAGTCGCGCCCCCGAGCACCCACAGGACAACAGGCCCGATCAACGGTTCTCATCGGTTAGATCCCAACCTGAATCGTTCTCGGATGCTTGCCCGACAAGAAGGAGCGTCCGGTCGCAACCGCCGACCACCTCGCCTTGACTCAAACCCCTACGGTGCACGGTTTCCACCTCTCCCAAGGCTGGATGAGTTCGAGGAGGGACAACAATACCATTCTCGTCAACAACGGCGACAACAAGAAATCCGACCACTGCCCGCAGGACCATCTGCTCCGCCGTGCGGTAACCAGGAGACTTTCCCCTTCGGGTTGGACGACGCGGCTGCAACATTCTCAAGAAGCGTTCAGCAGCACGACAATGGACGCCTGGTCGTGAACTCTGTTCCCCAGGACCCAATGCACATGATCGGCATGGTGGAAATTCGGGAATTAAATCCCATGCCTCAGGACACCGATTCAACCACTCCGACTGTGTCTGATCTGCTCGCACAACTGGAGCATTCGTCGGCAATATCCTTCGGATACACCAATTGCCTTCTCTCCGACGACGAAAAGGATGCAGATCAAGATCTTACCAGCAAGGCTGCTCTGCCAGCTGCTGAGCACCAGACAGACACCAACGACAACATGCTCGATTTCCCTATACGTCCTCCGAGATTTGATGGGACAATCTTCATGATTAGCAACAACGAGCCTCCCATGCAAAACTAGACAGATGAACAGAGGCGACAGAGGGAAGCACGCAATGCGGATCGGGACCGGCGTCGTGCTGACGAGCTCGCCCAAGCAGATCCAAATGGCAGAAGGGGCGCAATAGCGCCACGACGCCGACCATGGCGCCGCGACCTGCGTAACGAGTTCGATGTGGTCGGCAACGCGCCCGTCCACGAGACTCCCACAGCCAACATCGCAGTGGCCATTGAGAAGTTAAAGCAGTTGCCTCCGAACACCCCTGGAGTAGACAAAATCCGTGAGTTCTTGGCCGTTGCTGAGGACCAGGTCAATGAACTTCACTCTATGGGCTCCATGGCCTCCTCATATCACTCTCGTCGTCCTCGGTATAACCGCAACCGACGTGATCACCGGTCCGAGAGCGAGGTGACAATTCTTCAAACAATGGGAGAGGCATCCCCGCGCGCGAACGCCTGCGCTACGAAGATGAAGAGTACTACGGGTACGATAACGACCTCGTCGAGCACCACAATGATGCTCCGAGACGTAACCGTCGTCGCCCCAATCGCCAGTGCGGAAACCCCTAGGGTCAACGAGATGACGAAGTGATCCAGCCCAGGCGTCAGGACCTCCGAGAACACATCAACGAGCACTATCGCGCCCGCAGGAATCACGGTGGTATACCACCATTCTCCGGAGAGCTTAAGGCCGTCATATGGCCAAAGAACTTTCGTACCTCGGAAATCAAGACATACGATGGGAAGGCAGATCCCGAGCACTGGATCATGCTCTACGAGGTCGCCGTTCGAGCAGCCGGCGGCGATGAGTACATTATGGTGAATGTTGACACTTCTTAGCGTAAGCAGATAAATCCGCAAGCGCACGGAGTACGATGTAGCTTTCACCCGGGAGTATTCCAGAGTATCGATTTCCACGGGGAACGTGAGTGTACTAGAGAATCAAGGTCGTCCAAGGATAAAGGTAAGAAAAGAAAGATATAATGTTTTTGGTGGGTAGAGAGGAACCTTCTAGAGTTTTCTAAGTTGATTGGGTGATCAAAATCGGGCTTACTACACTCTACTTACTATGGAGCAACGAGTACCTTTCCGACTCTCGAAAGAGATTGGGAATAAAGTAGTCGGGAGAAGGTTGCCAAAAAGCTCTACGAAACACCAACCCGAACGTGGTGGAATACAAAGGCGACTGAGCAATTTTGTCACCTCGGGGCTACCACAACTATCAGGTGGGATTGGGCGCAAACTCGGGTAAACTATAGCCTAGACACCACGTCTACACTAGCGTTTACTACTCTAATTATCTAGAATAACTAGAGCACTCAATACGAGCGAGAGATCAAGTAAATAGAATAAAGTAAGAATTATATAAAGAAGCTGAACTTAGAAATAGTAATTATAGAACCGGAGAGTAGCCGGAAGACGAACTAGATGCTGCAACTTTACAATGTTGAGGAAGATCCGACAGATCCGGCTCCTCCTCAGCTCTCTCCTCCTCTCTCTCCCTATTTTCTAGATACAACTAGACGAACTAGAACTAGAACTAGATGAACTAGAGCTAGATCTAGATGAACTAGAGGGACCCTCTTCTACTTGGATGGAGGATGAAACCCTAGATTATGATCTGTAGAAGAATAATGATGGAAAACCCTGGCGGGGCGCCCTCCTTATATAGCCCTGGGTGGAGTAGCCCCTAAGGAATCGCCACGTCATCGATCCGCGTCACGTTTTATGTTCACCGTTGGATCAAACCGACCTAGATGGGCGGTGGAGATCATCAGCATAATCCTGGAATATTCCTCGGTCGATTGGCGCGCAGAAAACCGGTCAAGAACCGGCCTCTAAGGGCTCCGAACGGACCGAACCGGTCGGAACCGCTTGGAGCCTTTTCTCGGAAGCTTCGGAGTTTTCGGGCAGCGGACCGTCCGGTTGGGCCGGTCCAACCGCACTGGGCCCCGGTGGACCGCGCCGGCCACCTCCGCTCCTCTCCCCTGGGCCGCCACGTGTCGAGCCGGCCGGCCGAGCCGAGCGCCGCTCCGCGCTCCCGCTTCGGGCGCGTCCGCGCGCGTGGGGGAGCGGGCTGGCCACGTGTCGTCGCGTGGTTGGCCGTACCCTGCGCGTGTCGGGGCCGAGGGGGCACCGCCCGGCCCGTGGGGCCCGCTGTCGCCCGGGGTCGGCCGACGGGCCGGCCGCCACCGTGGGGTCCACGTGTCTCGCCGACTTCATTATTTCATGTGGTTCCTTCCTTGCTTCATATCTTTTCCATCCGAACTCCAAATATAGCAAATAATATATCCATTTCGATCAGCGCGACGAGCCCTTCGCAATGGTGTAGTCTAATTCATCATTTGAGATACTTTTATATGATGACTTTATCCATTTTAGCTCTTTTCCTGTGCAAGCCCTGCAAAACAT
The DNA here is from genome assembly GCA_018135685.1 of Themeda triandra. Lineage (NCBI taxonomy): Eukaryota > Viridiplantae > Streptophyta > Magnoliopsida > Poales > Poaceae > Themeda > Themeda triandra. The sequence goes on from JAENPR010001247.1 coordinate 50,247, forward strand.
AAGTGCACCAAAACTCGTGGAATTTGTTAACTCAAACCTCTAGACCTATACTTGGTGAACATCTTTTTGCGGTTATAGAAGCTATGTTGACGGTTAAAAATTGATGTTAACTACCGTCAACAAACTCCCCAAGCTAAACCTTTGCTCGTCCCCGAGCAAAGCTAACTCGAAAAGGATCGGGAGTTGCCACTATGCTTTCACGCCTCAAAAGTACACATGCGTTCAAACGGAACTCTCTTCCGCATTAGAGTAAACTATTCGACTTCAAACTTACCCGTGTTACATTCCACCATGGGGCTTGTAGCCTTCACTTGGGTCTTGAGCAGTTGAAGGACAGAACGGTCAAGTCAAGCACTATGTCTCTAGCTCTTTGCTCAACCTTCATTCCAGAGTTTTACAAGATTTTCAAATAAAACTCAGAGATTCCTTTGTATGATTCCTCTCAAGTCTCTCATATGTGGTATTTCTAGATCCTTACCAAGGCATTGATGGTGTATGCCTTCTCTCTTCACTCATGATATGTGGTATTTTTGGCATAAGGCAAAGTAACATTGTGCCTTCACTCTCTCACCCTACCTCTAATAGGCTTATGTGGAGTTTGTAGGTGGGAGCTTATACATATGTTGCACGGTCAAACCATGGATCCGAAGAAACTGGACATACAATCAAATCAAGATGTGCATGTGTATGATCCTATATATAGGTTAAGTGGATATATGGTGGTAGTGGAAAATGGCGATGATGAATATAAGAAGAAATGAAGGGGTAAAGGGATGATAATGGTGAACACCGATTCTACTTTTGCTCCTTGAAGAAACGTATACCTCCCTTGAAATTGGACCATGAAGAATTTGGATAGAACTTGGGCAGTGAAAATCTTGCATATGATGGGACATTCCTTCTTGCTCTTCTCTCTCTCTTTTTTTTCTTTTTTTTTTTCTTTCTTCTTTTTTTTTCTTCTTTCTCTTTTTTTTTTCGATGAAGCACCTTGATCTCTTCCTTGAAAATATTGATGGAGGTAGCAAGCAACGGATACTTGGAGCTTTATTGGATAACGAAGGGCTAGCAATGGATGAAGGGATATTTTTGATGCTCACTCCCGGTGTAGGAGTAGAACAATTTTAGGATATGTCTAAATGAATGAATATGGTGGCGCATACTTCCAGGGTAGAAGTAGCGAGGGGTGCATGGTGTACGTGTGTGTGATCTTGACTTTAACTGTATGACGAGTTTCTAAGGGTCAACATAATCGACCACACTCAAGGCATAAGTAAGTATAAGTGGACTTCTTAGTCTAGCAAGCATGTATATATGGCTGTGGTAGGAATTTAAACTCTCGTCATACAGGAACTCATCATGCAACATTTTAAATTTTCAAAAGATAAATTCTCCAGAACTCTAGTATCACTTAGAACAAGATAAAATGACAGCTCGGACCTTCCCATATCATACCCTTCAACTACCTAGACTTAGATCAAGCATTTGCTACCCACAAGTTTCGGGTTCGAGCAAATCTTAGATCGAACAAAGTGTGTCCAAAACTTGAGAGAGTTCTAGGTTGAAAACGGGCACTTGAAAGGAATTACGACAGAGCAACTATTCATCACTTCCAAAGAGTTTATTCTAGGAACTTATTTTAGCGAGGCAAAAACTTGTACACCCTCATTTTATTTAACAGACTTAAACATTACCCGGAACTGAATATATATATCAAGCAAATTAAAATAAATAAGAAGGTAACAAGAAACACTTATCTAGATACACGGGGATGCTCTCCCCTGCTGGATGTTGGCATAATCTCTCACTCTTGTGACATGAGATCTCACTCTTCTCAAACTTTCCAATTCCTACACAACTCAAATAGACAACAAAACTCGTGGAACCGATTAAGTGTTAGGCCTTAGTTGTCTAGAGCATTTGTGGAGCGGTGTTTTTAAATTGGATCTTTAAATTGCAAGAATTCAATCACATCAATTTCTTCTATGTTTTTAGGTTCAAGAAAAACTTTCAAACGTTGACCATTTACCTTAAATGTGTTACCTATATCATCCTCGAAGTGTGATGGCGCCATGAGATGCGACTTCAATCACCTTGAATGGTCCTTCCCATTTGCTTCTAAGTTTTCCATGACCAAAGAGCTTTATTCTTGAATTGAATAATAGAACCTTGTCTCCAGGCTTGAACTCCTTGTGCTTGATTCTCTTGTCATGCCACCTTTTGGTTCTTTCTTTGTAAATCTTGGAGCTGTGATAAGCCTTTTCTCTCCACTCTTCGAGCTCGATATTTGCATCCGACGATTCTTGCCGCCTAGATGGGGATCCATGTTCCATTTCTTGATTGCCCAAAGTGAGCTCTAAATTCCAATTCAACAGCAAGTGGCATGTCTTCCCATATACTAGCCGATAAGGTGACATGCCTATGGGTGTTTTGTATGCGTCCGGTATGCCCATAGTGCATCATGAAGCTTGTACTTCCATTTCTTTCCCATTTCATCCACGGTCTTACGTAGGATATTCTTGATTTGCTTATTTGATGTTTCCGCTTGACCGCTTGTTTGGGGTGATATGGAGTTGCAACATTATGCTTAACTCCATATTCTCGGGAATTGTTTGAAGCTCTTATCAATGAAATGTGATCCTCCATCACTTATGACCATTCTTGGTGTGCCAAATCTTGGGAATATGACTTCATGGAACATCTTCTTGGCGTGCTTAGAATCGACATTTCGACATGGTAATGCTTCTACCCATTTGGACACATAGTCAACTGCCACTAAGATGTATTCGGCATCTCCAGCATTTTTGGAATGGTCCCATGTAGTCGATTCCCGGACATCAAACAACTCTACTTGTAGGTTGTTCGGGAGTGGCATTGCATTCCGAGCATTGATGTTTCCATGTTTCGACATCCGGCACATCTTCTAACAAACTCCTTTGTATCTTGATACATCGTGGGCCGAAGAATCCGCTTTGCCAGATCTTCGCATGTGTACGGAACGCTCCATAATGTCCTCCGTAGGGTGATGCATGACATCTCTCTATGATTTTCATCGCGTCATCCATCGGGACACATCTCCGTAATAATCCATCCGAACAGTCGATAGAGATATGGGTCATCCCATAAGTGGCATCGAGCTTCATATTTAAGCTTTCTCTTATCTCCTCCTGGTGGGACATAACCGCAACCAAATAATTCACAATATCCGCATACCAAGGGTTGGAGTGTGATACCGCGAGGAGTGTGTCGTCCCTTAGATAATCGTTAATGGGCAACTCGTGTGTTTCCTTATGGAGCCTAGACAAATGATCGGCTACTGAATTCTCTACTCCTTTCTTATCTCTTATTTCTATATCAAATTCTTGGAGTAAGAGAATCCGGCGGATCAACCGAGGTTTAGCATCTTTCTTAGTGAGCAGGTATTTAAGTGCGGCATGATCTGAATAAATGATTACCTTTGCTCCAACTAAGTAAGATCTAAACTTGTCTATTGCAAAGACAACTGCCAACAACTCTTTTCGGTGGTGGCATAATTGAGTTGTGGCCCAGATTAAGGTTTTGCTAGCATAGGATATAGCATAGTGCTTTTTATCCTTTGTTTGGCCGAGAACAAGCACCAACAAGCAAAGTCGCTAGCATCACACATGATCTCAAAGGGGAGCGTCAACGGTGGCTGGATGATTGGAGCTGAAATGAGTGCTTGTTTAAGGGTTTGGAAAGATTCATAGCACTCATTGTCAAAGATGAAAGGTGCATCCTTAGCTAAGAGTCTAGTGAGGGTCTAGCGATTTGAGAAAAGTCTTTGATAAACCGCCTATAGAACCCCGCATGACCTAGAAAGCTTCGGATTCCCTTCACATTTGTGGGAGGTGGAAGTTGTTCAATAACTTCGATCTTTGCTCTATCCACTTCTATCCCACGTTCGGACACTTTGTGTCCTAGCACTATTCCTTCCTGAACCATAAAATGACATTTTTCCCAGTTCAGGACTAAGTACTTTTCTTCACATCGTTGTAAGACTTTGTCTAGATTCTCCAGACAATCATCAAAGGTTGTGCCATAGATGGTGAAGTCATCCATGAACACTTCCATGATTTTCTCGATCATGTCGGAGAAAATAGACATCATGCACCGTTGGAAAGAAGCTGGAGCATTACATAGTCCGAACGACATTCGTCGGTATGCGAAAGTTCCATACGGGCATGTGAAAGTAGTCTTATTTTGGTCATCGGGTGGATCGGGATTTGGTGATAACCGGAATACCCATCAAGGAAACAAAAGAAAGAATGCTTTGCAAGCCGTTCCAACATCTCATCGATGAAGGGTAACGGGAAGTGGTCTTTCTTCGTAGCCTTGTTAAGTTTCCGGTAGTCTATGCACATTCGCCACCCGTGACGGCGCGGCGAGGAATGAGTTCATTCTTCTCATTTCTAACAACCGTCATTCCCCCTTTCTTTGGTACAACTTGGACAGGGCTAACCCACTCACTATGTGGTACGGGATAAATAATCCCGGCGTGCAAAAGCTTAAGGACCTCTTTGTGAACAACCTCTCGCATTGCATTATTAAGCTGCGTTGGTGTTCCCTTGATGGTGAGATGTCGGGATCTCGTAGGAATACGATGTGTGCATAGTGCGGACCGATCCCCTTGAGGTCATGGAGTGAGTAGCCTATGGCCGATCTATGTCTTTCTAGGACAAGTGACAAGCCTACGGGTTTCTTCTTGGGAAAGCTTGTCACTTATAATATGAGGAGTTTCGGATTATCATTAAGAAAGACATATTTCAAGCCAAGAGGAAGAGGTTTTAGCTCAATTGAGGGTCGTGGAGGCCACTCAAAGAGGTCTAGCTCAATAGGTTTCGCTAGCTCTTCCTCTTCTTCAATAAAATGTTCAATATCGAATTGTGGTGGGCCAAGTCTTCTAGAGATGCCATTAAGACTTCCTCAATAGGGTCTTCTTCGGGTTTGGGTTCTACTATCGCATTATGTGAGCGTGCAAGTGAAACATCGATAGTAGAGTTTCCCAACTTTAAATTCAAGAGACATTGTTTTGGTCGCTCTTGAAAGAGTGTCCCTATAGGTACACCAATCAAGACGAATATGTCCGAGATGTCATAGATATGAAAGTCTAGACGGTACTCGAGCCTCTTAAGCGCAAGGATAGACCTCATGACCCCATAACTTTCTAAAGTAACTCTAGATGGAGTTCTTAAAAGCTTATGAGATGGGATCAAGGATTCGTTGGGGCAAAGTTCTTCGGCAAAAGCCTTAGAAACAATGTTCATCCCAACGGTAGGACTATAATAAGCCTGTACGGTGGTCCCCTTAAGGTTGCAACAAAAAGTCTCTGAGGGGGTAGTGATACGGGCTACCTCTGTGGATAACTCTATTTCTGCCAACCACTCACAGCTCATGATGGCTGAAAGTCCTTTAATGTGTTCCATTAAGAAAGGATCATTAGGAGGACCATCATTATCCTCAAATGGCGCAGAGTGCACCGAGGCTTTACTTGAACCGGAAATTTCGAGGCATTACCAAAATCTTCAAAAGATCTACCTCGATTTCGAGAGGAATGTGGAAGGATGGGGCTCATCGACTTCCAATGTGGGTTGTGTTCCCATAGTGGGAGATTCTTTGGCAACTAAATCATTAGAAGAATCTAAAGGAATTTTAGATTCGGTTGTAAGTATCTCCTCTTGTTGGTCGAGATTGGCTCGACTTCGTTTTCTTCTTGGGAAACTCATCATAAATGCCGGTGTAGGGGGTGTTTTCAAGGATTTTCTCTAGGATTGCTTTCCCTTCACTAACAAGTTTATGAGAGAATGAACCTCCCTGCAAAGAATGTCGAGATGTAGAGCGACTTCCTTGTTAAGACCACGATAAAAGTGATAGTGTAGGACATGGTCAGGCAAGGCAAGGTTTGGACCAGAATTGGTAAGGCTTGAGAATCTTGCCCAAGCTGCTCCTAATGTCTCCTTCTCTTTTTGTTGGAAATTAAGAACTTCTATTCTAAGGTCAGCAATTTTATAAAGAGGGAAGAATGCAAGACAAAAATTATCTCGAAGTTCAACCCAATTTCCATTTGCACCTTTCACGAATGAGCATACCACTTTTTTGCTCTTCCCGATAGGGAGAATGGAAATAATTTCCATTTAAGGGTATCTTGTGTCATGCCGGCAATAATTCGACAAGAACACAACTGCTCAAATTCCCTAAGGTGGGTGTACGGATCTTCGTTTGCTAATCCAGAGAAGGATAACTCCCTAATCATGTCTATGTAAGCATGGGGAAGCTCATAGGCATCCGTAAGAATAGGGTGCGATGATGGTGGAGGCTCCAACAAGTCACCCCTTGGAGCAAAGAATTTAAAGATAGGTGTGAAATCCATGTGGTGGTGGTGGTCGATGTTTGTGGTGAGGTGAGAATGGTGGTAAAAGAAAAAAAAGGATACACGGGCGAACTTGGTTCTAAACTAGCACAGCTACCGTTCCCCGGCAACGCGCCGTAAAGCTTGTTGACACTTCTTAGCGTAGCGTATAAATCCGCAAGCGCACGGAGTACGATGTAGCTTTCACCGGGAGTATTCGAAAGTATCGATTTCCACGGGGAACGTGAGTGTACTAGAGAATCAAGGTCGTCCAAGGATAAAGGTAAGAAAAGAAAGATATAATGTTTTTGGTGGGTAGAGAGGAACCTTCTAGAGTTTTCTAAGTTGATTGGGTGATCAAAATCGGGCTTACTACACTCTACTTACTATGGAGCAACAAGTACCTTTCCGACTCTCGAAAGAGATTGGGAATAAAGTAGTCGGGAGAAGGCTGCCAAAAAGCTCTACGAAACACCAACCCGAACGTGGTGGAATACAAAGGCCCGACGGAGATGTCACCTGGGGCTACCACAACTATCCGTGGATTGGGCGCAAACTCGGGTAAACTATAGCCTAGACACCACGTCTACACTAGCGTTTACTACTCTAATTATCTAGAATAACTAGAGCACTCAATACGAGCAGAGATCAAGTAAATAGAATAAAGTAAGAATTATATAAAGAACTCGAACTTAGAAATAGTAATTATAGAACCCGGAGAGTAGTTTGGAAGATGAACTAGATGCTGCAACTTTACAATGTTGAGGAAGATCCGACAGATCCGGCTCCTCCTCGCCCTCTCTCCTCCTCTCTCTCCCTATTTTCTAGATACAACTAGACGAACTAGAACTAGAACTAGATGAACTAGAGCTAGATCTAGATGAACTAGAGGGACCCTCTTCTACTTGGATGGAGGATGAAACCCTAGATTATGATCTCGTAGAAGAATAATGATGGAAAACCCTAGGGGCGCCCTCCTTATATGGCCCTGGGTGGAGTAGCCCCTAAGGAATCGCCACGTCATCGATCCGCGTCACGTTTTATGTTCACCGTTGGATCAAACCGACCTAGATGGGCGGTGGAGATCATCAGCATAATCCTAGAATATTCCTCGGTCGATTGGCGCAGAAAACCGGTCAAGAACCGGCCTCTAAGGGCCTGAACCGGACCTGAACCGGTCAGAACCGCTGCTGGAGCCTTTTCTGGAAGCTTCTGGAGTTTTCTGGGCAGGCAGACCGTCCGGTTGGGCCGGTCCAACCGCACGGGCCGGCCGGACCGCGCCCGGCCACCTCCGCTCCTCCCGGGCCGCCACGTGTCGAGCCGGCCGGCCGAGCCGAGCGCCGCTCCGCGCTCCGCTGGCGCGTCCCGCGCGTGGGGAGGGGAGGGCGGCCACGTGTCGTCGCGTGGTTGGCCGTCCCTCGCGCGTGTCGGGGCCGAGGGGGCACCGCCGGCCCGTGGGGCCCGCCCGTCGCCCTGGTCGGCCGACGAGCGTTGCCACCGTGGGGTCCACGTGTCTCGCGACTTCATTATTTCATGTGGTTCCTTCCTTGCTTCATATCTTTTCCATCCGAACTCCAAATATAGCAAATAATATATCCATTTCGATCGGTGCGACGAGCCCTTCGCAATGGTGTAGTCTAATTCATCATTTGAAATACTTTTATTTGATGACTTTATCCATTCTAGCTCTTTTCCTGTGCAAGCCCTGCAAAACATAAGTGCACCAAAACTCGTGGAATTTGTTAGCTCAAACCTCTAGACCTATACTGGTGAACATCTTTTTGCAGTTATAGAAGCTATGTTGACGGTTAAAAATTGACGTTAACTACCGTCAACAGTGAATTACCTCCCGGTGGTGCTAGGCAACACAGTTACTTCGTGGTTGCTCCGTCAGCGCGCTAGATCCATACACAGCTGGGCACAGCTTCATCAAATGTTCATCGACCACTTCAAGCCCACCTGTGTCCAGCCCGGGACCAAATATGCTCTAAAGCAAATTCGACTTCGTCCCAGAGAGTCCTTGCGGCAGTACATTCGGCGGTTCTCAGAGGCCTAGAACCGGGTGACCGACATCTCCCCAGAGACGGCCATCGACGCATTCACCAACGGTCTAGTCCAACCACGAGGCCGTGACCTGCAGAAGGCACTGTTCCTTAGACAGCAAACTATGGAGGACCTTTTCTCCATCGCACATGACTACGCACTCGTAGACGATGGTTTGAACCAAGGTGGAGACGGCCCAGTGCACCGCAACTATCGTCGAGACGATGAATTTGATGAAGAAAGCGAGGATGACCGACCACCACGTCGGCAGGCGGATCGTCGTGGCAACCAACACTTCAATCGTGGCCCCGGCCCTCGAGACGCCGAGCGCACCTTCAAACGCCGTGGTCAAGATAATTATGGTGGAGGGAAACGCAACCGCAGCCGTAACAACGACTCCATCAACGCGGTGAAAGGGCAAAAGCCGTCATGCATGACGAAGTACTGGAGAAGATCCTTGCCCAGGACTGTCCTTGGCATCCTGGCAAAGGCCATACCATGGGTAAGTGCCGGGTTTTGACCGATGCACTTGTCAAGTCTACCTCAAACAAGAAGCCCCGGCCGAATCCCAAGGCCAAGAACAAGACCGCCGAGCAGCAAGAAGATGAAGAAGAGCCACAGGATGCCAACCCACGACCCGCATTCAGGGAACCTGCGAAGAATGTCACTGCTGTGATCTTCGGTGGCAAGGTGGGGTTAGAAAACACCCGTGATAAGAAGCTCTTGACGCGAGCCATTGTGGCGATGCAAGATCCCGATGGCCTCGTAGCTGATGTTAAGGTTCCAGCTTGGTCCGAGCAGCCTATATCGTTCAGCCGTAATGATATGTGGGCACGAATCCCGGATGCCAACCGCTTCCTGCTGTTCCTTGACCCGGTAGTTGACGGCGTTCGCTTCGAAAAGGTGCTCGTCGATGGTGGTAGTGCCCTGAACATCCTATTTTATCCAGCTTTCAAAGAGCTCGGCATCTGTTGGTATTTCTTAACGTATGCAGAGAATCCGCAAGCGTACGGAAGTACCGTTGTAGCCTTTACCCGGAAGTATTCAGGGTATCGTATTTTCCACAGGGAACGAAGGTATTTCTCCTAGCTAATTCGTCCAAGGAACAACACAAGGGTAGATATAGAAAGGGTGGTTGAGATGGATTCCTATAGCTTTAGGGTCCTAAGCTTAGCGATACAATACTTCTACTTGCTCACTTCGGGCACCGAATCGCACCTGGTCTGCCAAGTGATGCCGGCCTGTAGCTCTACGTCGTACCCGGATGTGGGGGATTACAAGGGACGGACAGGGCTATCACCACCTGCTGTCTACCCCTCAACCGTGGGGCACGAGGCAAACGAAGGCAGCCTCTAACCTAGACACCACGTCTACGCTAGCGACTACTGGTCTAGCATCGTACAGGGTGACCCGTCTCTATCAGGGGCCCTTTACTAGAGCATCCGCCACAAGGACAGATGACGAACCCACAAACAAGCTTGGTATAGCTCAACTAAACATAAGACACAAAAGACTATAGGTAACATGAACACTTACTTAGCCAAGATCCCGCTAAGGAGCCAAGTAGTTGCTCGTAGAGGTACAAGCTCGGGGAGACACCGACAGGCCCGGCGCTTCCCCGCTCTCTTCCCTCACATCTCTCTCTCTCTAACTCTATAGCTACTAGGGCATAGCCCTTTGGAATGAAGCTCTAGTGTGGCGCTCTTTCTCCCTTGAATGGTGATGTTGAATGAGAGGAAAAAGCCCCTTTTATATCTAGAGAGGAGGGGGTCATTGCAAATGTGACATCCCCACTTCGAAGGTGGGAAACCGACCTCCCCACGTCGATTTGAGATGCAATGAACCTGGACGCACCCCAGAACCGACCTCCCATCTAGTTAATGCACCGCCATGCTGAAAGTGGGCCCGGTTGGCAGCCGCCGGGGCGCGGCCACGCCCCTGGCGTGCGTGCCAGCTCCAGGGCCGTTTGGGCTGAAATTTGGTGAGTGGATGGGCCTCGTCGATAGCTTTCCAACGCATATTCGTTTGCCTAAATCGGAGTCTGTATGAGTGAGATATGGCCTGTTTACCGAGGCCCACTCATCCAGCCCGAGATGAAGTTAGATCGGGTTTTGGTCTTCCACCTCTTGGGTTCCTGTTGGGCTTTTTGGCCCATGTTTGAGACCCAAGATTGTCGGGTAAATGGGACACCTTCTTATTCATGGTTTTCTTATGTTTCTTGGCCCATTTGTGTGCATTTCTGGAGTTGCCTTCCTGCAAGCGACAATCACCGAAACTCGTGGAATATGTTAGTGCAAAGCCCTATTTGCTAAGTTTGGGTAGATTTTATATCCTCATTGGCGGTCTAAAATGTGCGATAAGGACCGCCAACAGCATCCCACCAGAAAAGCTGCAGCCTTACGACACACCTTTCTGGGGCATCATGCCCAGAAAGCCATCTTACCCGCTTGGACAGATTACCTTGGATGTCCAGTTCGGTACCAAGCAGCACTTCCGCATTGAGCACATTACCTTCATCGTGGCCGATTTTTAGGGGATTTACCACACCATCCTTGGCCGACCAGGTATCACCAAATTCATGGCGGTCCCTCACTATGGCTACCTGGTCTTGAAGATGCCTACCGAGCAGGGAACCCTCTCTCTGCGTGGCAACGTGTTCATGGCTCGAGAGTGTGAAACCCAGGCCTACGCCGCTGTAGAGTTCCAAGATCTATCACACGCCCTGGAGCACACCAGCTTGGATGTCACCGACATACCACCAGCAGAGCTTGAAGTACCTGTTGGATCTGGTCGACACCCGTCCAATAAAGTCAAGAAGCATAAGGAAGTCTGGCTCTCCAATGACGACCCGTCCAAGGTCGCGAAGATTGGGGCCGATCTTCCTCCCAAATAGGAAGACGCGCTCGTCCAATTCCTTCGGGATAACATCAGCTTGTTCGCGTGGAAACCCTCCGACATGCCTGGTGTTCCCAGGGAAAAGGACGAGCACTACCTCGACGTCAAGATGACTGCCAAGCCGGTCAAGCAGAAGATGCGCCGGTGCGCCCGCGACCGCAAGGAGATCATTATGATAGAAGTAGCTAAGCTCTTAGCAGCAGGCTTTATTAGAGAAGTGTATCACCCGGACTGGTTGGCCAATCCGGTTCTTGTTCAAAAGAAGAATAAAGAATGGAGGATGTGCGTTGATTATACAGATCTCAACAAACACTGCCCCAAGCAGGCCTTTAATCTCCCTCGCATCGATGAGGTTGTAGATTCCACTGCAGGTTGCGAGTTGCTCTCGTTTCTTGATTGCTACTCTGGCTATCATCAAATAGCCCTTAAAAAGGAGGATTAAGATAAAACCGCCTTTATCACCCCCTTCGGTGCTTTTTGATACACGACCATGGCATTCGGTCTCAAAAATGCCGGGGCAACCTACCAACGGGCTATCCAGTCCTGCCTTGAGCAAGAAATTGTCGACGACCTTGTCCAGGCTTACGTAGGCGACGTGGTGATAAAATCAAGATATGCAGATACCTTGATCGCAAATCTTCAACGCACCTTCGACAGATTCAACGAGTTTCAATGGAAACTTAACCCCAACAAGTGTGTTTTTGGCATCCCCTCCGGGATCCTGCTCGGCCATCTGGTCAGCCAGGAGGGCATCAAGCCAAATCCCGAGAAGGTTGCTGACGTCTTAAACCTACGACCACCCCGGTGCGTCAAAGATATCCAAAAACTCACAGGGTGTATGGCCGCGCTGAGCAGATATATCTCTCGCATGGGTGAGAAAGACCTCCCCTTCTTCAAATTACTAAAGGCGAAGGACAAATTTGAGTGGACAGAGGAGGCTGACCAAGCTTTCAAACAGCTTAAAGCGTATCTTGCATCCCCTTCACTCCTAACAGTTCTAAAGCTGGATGAGGAGCTGCTCCTATACATAGCCACCACGACCAACGTGGTCAGCACTGTGCTAGTAGTCGAGCGAGAAGAAGAGGGACATGTCTATGGAATCCAGCGCCCTATTTACTACATCAGCGAAGTGCTTACCGAATCAAAGCAGCGGTACAACCAAGTACAGAAACTTCTGTACGCATTGCTGATCACCAAGCGCAAGCTTCTCAACTATTTCCAAGCGTTCAAAATTACCGTGGTCTCTGATGTACCACTAGGCGATATCCTTCGCAATAGAGATGCCAGTGGATGCATCGTGAAATATGCACTGGAATTGTTGGAGTTCACAATACAGTTTCGCAGTCGACGAATCGTGAAGTCACAGGCCTTGCCTGATTTCATTGTGGAGTGGTCGGACATCAGTTTACCCTTAGCAGAATCAGCTGCCGAGTACTGGCAAATGTACTTCGATGGCTCATTGAATATCGACGGCGCTGGGGCTGGAGTATACTTTATTTCTCCATCCAAGGACACAATCAGATACGTTCTGCGTATTCACTTCAGGGCGTCCAACAACGTAGTAGAGTATGAAACTGCTCTGCACGGTCTTCGTATCGCAGTCGAGCTAGGCATCAAGCGGCTCCTGGTATATGGGGACTCTGCCTTGGTCATCAACCAGGTCAACAAGGAGTGGGACATAGTCCATGAAAAGATGGATGCTTACGTCGTAGAAATACGCAAGCTGGAGAACAAGTTCTATGGTCTGGAGTTCATCCATGTACCTCGGGCAAAGAATGTGGGCGCTGATGAGCTATCCAAGCTTGGGTCGACCCGTGCCGAGGTACCCCCTGGTGTCTTCGTTCAAGATTTCATAAAGCCTTCGATCCCCGATCAGAATGGTCAGGCTCCCGAGCCCGACCCCGTGGTCAACTACTTGGCCGCACTGTTCAGTAACGGCGATCTCGATGAGGAGGGAGGTTCCCTCAGCCAGCAGGAAGATGATGAAGGTACGGAGCCAGCCGAGCAGGCGGTGCCACCCCAGCCAGACTGGAGAGAGCCCTTTATCAAATACCTGAATGACCACCTTGTTCTGGAGGACAAGATTGTAGCCCAGCAACTGGTCCGCAGAGCCAAGGCTTACGCGATAGTCAATGGCGAGTTGATGTGCAAGGGACCCAAGTCCGTCATTTATCAAAAATGCAACACGCAGCAAGAAGGCATAGAGCTCCTAAAAGCCATCCATGCCGGCACTTGCGGTAACCATGCAGCATACCGGACGCTGGTCGGCAAAGCTTACCGAGCAGGTTTCTGCGGCCTACGGCCGTCAGCGACCGAAGATTATGTACGGCGATGCGTAAATTGCGGATGTTTGCCAAGCAGATCCATGTTCCAGCACATGACTTGCAAACTATTCCAGTCGCTTGGCCCTTTGTGTTATATTTCTTTATTAATGCAGTCTTTTTGTGTTTCCTCCTTTCCCAGTTGCAATTTCTGTTTTTCAAAATTGCACAACCTTATTTACATGCACCCTACATACGTCACATCTAAACTCTGTATCTCGCTCGCCGAGAACGATTTGACAAGGCACTGCGTCTCGATCCTCTGTCGATGTGCTACAGCTCCGCGCTATACGGCACTAGGAGATCCGGCAGCTACTCTCTAAAGGTACTTAGGATCGTACCTAGTGATCCTGGCGTACCGCGCTGTTCACTAGTGCGTCCCTTTGTCACTGGACAGAGTTAATCGCTTCGAGAGTGAGGACACAACTTAGTTGTCGACATACCTTTTTTTAAAATCTAATGTTATGCATCAAAGATATGCATAATATAAAACGTATTAAAATGGCAAAATGCTTATCGCTCGCTTAAGCATGCCTATTTTAGTCTGCATCTTAAACACGACCTTAAAGTTTGTTTTGAGCACCTCGTGCTCGGCACCACAGACATGTTTTAACAAAATATACATTGTTTAAAACAAGGCCCCTACTGACCACCATCTCCCGCTGCAGGATCTTCAATGAGAATCATGTCTTCAACTAGGGCAGCAGCAGCAGGAGCAGAGGAGCCTTGGAGTTCTTCAGCGGCGGCCTCGTCCAGATCTGGCGCAATCCCGAGGGCCACGGTGGCAGGATCCACCACTGGGAACCGCGAGCGGACCATGGCAAGGGCAGTAGCCACTGCGTAGCGTCTGGCGCTGGTGATGAAGTTCTGCAGAGTAGGCCACAGCTGCCGGCACTGGTCCGCTATGATCACAGCACCGCCCACCGGGTCCGCCGGGTGCGCCTCCTCAGGGAAGATGGCCCTCAACACTGGCTTGATGTGCTCGGTCATCGTATCAATCTTCCCCTGGAGAGCGGAACAGGTGTTCTCCAGCATCTGGAACTGGGCCTTACGTCGGTCCCTCATCTCTGCATGACGCAAAAATATGGTGGTTAACTTATACTGCTCAGCCAGTATTCAGCAGACAACTAGGAAATTCCAATATTGCTCAAACTTACCGGTCAGCTCGGCAATTTGCACGCTGTCCGCCTCGGCCTGCTTGTGTGCAGTATCCAACTGCTCCGACAGAGCAGCCTTCTCCTGCGTCAGCACAGTGACCTGGCTTTCCAGCCCTAAACAGAGACAGCATATACATGTAAATCTTTGGACACAACCTTGCCATGAGATCGGAGGTAGTCGGCAACTTACTCTGATTGTCAGCTTCCATTTCTTCCACCTGTTGCCACAGCGCCGACATCTCTTCTTCCTGCTTGGACAGCCGGGCCTGGTAGACCAAGGCCTGCGATTCCAGGTTGGCCTTCTCCTCCCGGAGGACTTTGCACTCCTCATCAATCGACGTGAACCTTTCAATGGTCCGGCCGTGCTGGGAGTTGGTGGATTGCAGGGACTGTGCATAACAGGATTAACACATAGCTGTCAACAAAACTCTACAACCATATGGTCAGTTACGTACCCTGATCCGGTCAGCCAGCACGTCCATGGCATCCTTGATGCCCTCCTCAAGAGTGTCATCGGGGATTTCTTCGTAGGTGGAGTAGTCCTCCCCCACCTTCCTTGTGATGAGGACACGCTGCTTGAGGTGGTCGGTGAGCGGCGCTCGGGGCTCTTGAGGGATTTCCTCTATTTCCACAAGCGGTGCCGGAACGTTTGGAGCCGCCGGCTACGGCGCAGGGTGCGGAGGACGGCGAGATGACTCCGGTCGAGTAGCCGGGATGACCTGTCCCTCCACCTGCTCGCCCGCCGGCCTCTCCTCAACCTGAGGGGCGGCGCTGGTGGTGTCTGCTTCCCCAAGTCCAGGTCCCCCGCCCGGCGCCGGTGCTGGAGTTGGCGGTGTCCCCGCCGTACCCGTGGAGCTTTGGGCTGTGGCTGTGCCCGTACGGCTGCACATAACCAACGCATATCAGGATCATACAGTGACTCAAGCAAACAAAGTTGCAACATATGTACACAAATGCACTTACCGGTGAAAGCCTCCTTGGAACTGAGGACCTCCACCACTGCCTCCGGCCCCAGACCCACCGGTAGTCTTGGGGACTGGTCCGGGCGGTGCGCGACGCGGGTCCGGGGACTGCCCAGCACCCTGCGCGACGGTAGACGCCGACACCTCCCGGGTGACGGGTGTAGGGCCCGGCGTAGCGGTGGTCGGTGGTGCCCACCTCGGTGACCTCCGGGGTCTCGGTTGTGGCGGCCTCGACGAGCCACCATCAACGCCGGCCCGGGCTTGGCGTTTCTGCTGGCGTTCGGCCAGCGTTGCGTAGTCCTCAGAGTCGAAGGACCTGGGACTATCCGGGGCGGCCCTCTTGCTGCCGCCCTCACCTCCACCCTCGCCACCGATGTTCAGCTTGCTGCCGGTGCCGAGGGTGGTCGGCTTCTTCCTTTTGGGGGTTGCGGCGGGCATCGGCTGTTTTCCCACTGCATGTTCCTGCCCCTGGTAGTTGCTCCCACCATGTCATCATCATCATCATCATCATCAGGACTGAGGTCCTCGACCTCGTCCTGGTCAGCGGTCCGTGGTGGATGACGCTGACCTTGCAGGGCCTCACCTTCAGGCCACTGCTCCACTGGGACTGCTGAAAAGAAAAGGTCGCTACGACCCTGAACACAAAATAAATTACAGTCAGATCATCCCAGCTAGATTCATTATGCGGTCAAATAGTTTATAAAATTGAACATGTCATGCAATTTACCTCTGGCGGTGGGTGACTAAGCTTGAATGGTAGTGCTCGGTTATCAGGAAAAGCACTGCTCTCCTTGTACTTCTCGAACAAGACAGCCAACTTCTAGTGTACCCAACTGTGGTTGGCCTTGTCGGCTATGTCCCGAGCAGGATCCGTTACTCCGCTGTATAAATACAGCAGGTTTGCTCGCTCCTTGCACGGTTGCACTCTCCGGGCCAACCACAGCGCCGCCACCAATGCTCCGTTCACTGATTTATTATCAATCAGCTTCAGGAGGTCCTTAACCTGCCCCATGTCATTGGGCGCCTCCGACCACCGGGAATTGGCCTTCGGGATCTGGTTGACATCACAGGGCACTCGCCTCCCAACTACATCCTGGCTCATGTAGAACCAGCGCCTATTCCATCCCTTGGAGGCGGACCCAAATTTGCCACCTAACCAGGAGGCGGCTAGCCCGTCCCGAAGCCGGATGTAACAACCCCCGATGACCTGGGACCCCCCAGTCTCAACCCCCTTCTTCCGAAGAATGAAGAAGTGGCAGAACAAATTAAAATGGGGGGATGCCCAGGAACGTTTCACAAAAAGCGATATAAATCGCAACAGTCAAAATGGAATTGGGGTCCAGGTTGCATATGGAAATCCCCCACCATATGCACAGATCCCGGAGGAATCCGTTCACCGGCTGCCCCAATCGACGAAGGACGAAGTCCTCGAACATGACGAACTCACCAGCGTTCAGGCGTGGCTCGTCTTCGCCCCGCGGCTCCCTCCAGACGCCCATCTCCACCGGCGGGAGAAAACCCTCGGCGGCGAGGGCTTGAAGTGACTCCCGTGTCGAGGTCGATTGCACCCACTGCGGCCCACGAGCCGGCATCTCCCCCCTTCGTCGCCTTCTTCGTCCCCTTCTTCACCATTGTCTCCTTGAGCGGTGGTGGAATCTAGCGGAGGCGGTAACCCTAGATCTAGTGGAACATGGTGCGCGGCGGCGACCGGATTTGCAGCGGTGCTCTCCGCGGCGGCTGCTAGCAGTGGTTGGCACTGCAGTGGTTTGCGCGGCGGTGGATTGCGCGGCGGTGGTTTGCCTTCTTGCACGGCGGCGGAAGGCGGAGCGCTCGAGCGAGTGGGTGGTTACTGCGTTGAAGTGAATGAGACGCGGAACCGTCATCCCTTGGCGGCGCCTGCTATTTATACCATTCGGATGACGTCTCCTTGACTTCTAGGGTTGGACCCCCTCTGACTCATGTGAACGCGCTCTTTAACCCTAGTGGGCCACAAAAAATTGGGCCGTACGCCCATTTTTTCCACGTGCAGCCGACGGTTATTTTATCCTTGCACTGGATATTTTAATCGGCCCACTTGTTCGAGTTACCACACAACTGTGGTGGGCCACGCTTTCTTTGCCTGGGGACTGTATACCAGACCCTAGGAAGTCCTTTTTTCCACGACTTAATGAAGCATTTCTGATATGTTTCCCGAGCGGAAGGCCGTAGGTTCAGAATTTGTTTCATTATTCATGTTTTGTTGAATTTTTCTTAAAAGTTCAATATAACATATACTATCTTCCATTGAACTTGGGGACTACATGGGCCCATGTCACCTCACGGTGACTTAGGGCCTATTGCTTTGTCCTTAATTTCTGGATGATACTCTTATGGCTGGTTCATGTTGAATATATCTAACGACATTTCTTGTCATGTGTCAATGTGGGCCCACGTCCCAGGACGTGAAAAGAAATTTTCTTTTTCTTTTGAGCATCATACATCTTTTGACAGATCAACTACCTTGACAAAATCAGTGGTCAGGATGCAGGCTGCTCGGATGAAGGTGCTCTGCGCCGCGTGGTCAGCAACTTCACTGGTCGGTACTACATGGTCAGCAACTACATTGGTTGGTACTACGTGGTCGGCAACTCCACTGGTTGGTACTATGTGGTCAGCATCTTCACTGGTTGGCGTTGCCTGGTCTGCATCTACACTGCTCGGTACAGGTCAAGACGGCGACTTCCTCAAGATACATGGTGCTCGGGGACTAGCTGTGGGGGTATAAACCCCATATACCCGCATAGACAGTCTCGGGGCTGCTCGGCAAGATGGCCCAGACCAGATGAAGTCCAGCCCATTGCCGACCAGGCTGGTGGGCTGGACAACAAGACGAAGTCGTGGTCCGCAACCGACCAGGAGGTGGATTGCGCACAAGGATACTTGGCCTGCAAGTAGACTTAGTCGGTTAGGTTAGCCTTAGTCCGCCTAGGACACGACGTAACGTAACCAACCTCTGTACATGTAACCTTGGCTGCTCGGCTATATAAAGTGGCCAAGGACCCCCTAGAACGCAACGATTCATCTATTCACCTGATAGGATCTATTCTCTGGCATCCTAGATCTAGAGAGCCTAGACCTCCTTGTACTCAGATACTCGAATATACAGCATAACCCGAGAAGCAGGACGTAGGGTATTACGCTTCCGAGTGGCCCGAACCTGGATAAACCCTTGTCTTGGTTGTTTTTCTTGCTCCTCACATCCAGATCGCGGATCTTAACGAAGCCCTTGCCGAAACTCTACTACCGTGGGGCATCCCGTGGTAGACTGCTGGTTAGCCGTAATCGACAGATCCTACCTGCATCCTTCGAGCCCTCTGTGGCCAAGTCTAGTGGGATACGATTGGGGAACAACCTTCATAGACTGACAAGAGCCAACTCGCGATGGTTAAGCTCATGGTCGTGAGTCACCTCGCCATGACCATTGGGTTCTACCTTCTTCTTTTGGCTATATTTACACTGTGCCTCTCTCTTGATTCTTCATATTTAAACCCTTGTATGATTGTACCCGTTTGAACCATAGCCTTGGTACCCTACAAGTGGTACCCTCATGCTATATTGTGCCACACTCCTTACCGATGCCAGTCTTTGCCATGGTGAGAGTATTGGGAGAAGTTGATTGCTTGTTCTTCTCTTTTGCTTGGCCCATCTTCCGATTCCCATCATCTCCATGACGCTCGGATCGAAAGATTGTGAGCCGTGGTGTTTGCTTGGGAAAAGCTCAGATCTAAACCATTTATCTTAATGCCATACTGGCTAGGCTATGACTTAAGCTTGTGCTTAGCAAACCACCACTCTTATTTCTTTGGCCCAAGGGTCAGGCATCCGTCGAGAGGACTAAGTCATCTACCTTTTTAATGCTTCTTCGGGGTTATTGATCTTCTTGCGTCTTGTCGCCTTTTCGATTATTGCGTGTTCTCTAGCTTTGTGTGTCGCTTCACGAGGTAGCTGTTTTGAGGTTAACGATGATCGGAAAGAGACCCGCTGGACAAGGAGATGGTGAAAGACAAGACCCATGGAGTGGGATCAACCTAGGAGGAGGAGACCCCGTTGATCAACTATACTAACTAAAGAAGACTTGTACCACTACTACCTCGACATCGCAGGTGTCATGACAGCACCTTCTTTTAGAGAATCCTATTAGGCATTGCGCTTTATATTTATTCCTTTGCTAGTATATGATGCATGCTACTGCCTGAGCTATTATTACCCTAATTGAAACCACATCTGCAACAACCCAGAAAATTCACCAAACACAAAAATCCCAACTACTAAATTTTTTCTAAATAAACCCTTGTTTGTTGCCTATCATGTGGAAAACCCTATCTAGATGCACAAATAGCGCTCAAGATTATCGGCTAATCACTACAATATAACATCATCACATATGACTTAACACCCCTTAAGCCACATGTGATTAGAACCCTAAATTGAACCCATGTATCCTAATATCATGACCTCTGCATAACAATGCATTCCCTTGTATCACATGTGACTAAGCTCCTAAGATGACTTCACATACCTACTAGTGGAACCTATGACCAACCATTAACTATAGTATGCCCTAGTGATAGTCCTTAGGGTTAGTGATAATGTTACCAAGGTGTAGTATATATATATGCCCATACATTGGAACCTTACAATCAACCATTGTGGGGGTATTAACCCCTATACCTGCATGGCGTGACTTTAGGCCTGCTCGGGTACGAGTCTTTGGCCCAAGAGCGAAAGGTCGACCAGGGCCCAGGCTTGGTCGGCTACCTTGGAAAAAAAGGAAGGAGGACCAAGCAGATCGACGCCCCTGGTCGGTGATAAAGATATTGATAGTTAAAGATCGGATCTGATTGATATTGTTACCTTTTATGTAGATCCATTAGCCCGAGATATCAGGGCTTGTAATCCTGCTCCCCATTATATAAGGCGAGCAGGACACCCCCCGAAAGACATCTCTCATATACCACCAAGCATAATCAATCAAGAGCACAGGACGTAGGGTATTACGCAATTTGCGGCCTGAACCTGTATAAATATTGCGTCTCGTGTTCTTGATCACATCTTGTTCGTCATCTAGCGGGCCTCTACCGATCAATCTACTACCATTGGTATACCCTAGGTAGACTGCCGCTGATATTTCGTCGACAGTGGCGCGCCAGGTAGGGGCTGTGCGCGAAGATTTCAAGGCGAACAAGATGGTTTCGTTCCCTGCATCCATGGAGCTCGACGCCACCGTCCAGATCAACTTCGGCTCCTTTAATGTCCACGGCAATCCCGTGGATAAGACCGGCGTCGAGGCAACTGCGCTCGCCCTTCGGGCCCCGACTCCGCTTGCAGATCAAGTTTCCGATCCAGTCGAGAAACTGCTGGCGCCGTCTCCCCGACCACCGATCCCGTGGTACCAAGGGCGCCGGATTGACAATTTAGATCTGATCGAGATGATCGATCGCCATGGAGAAGGTTTGGTGGAAACTCTCACCCTCACGGAATCCACGCTCCAGCAACTCGCCGACCTCCGAGTCGACGATGGTTTCACTACCGTACGACGGCGAAGGCACAACCACGCCCAAGAGGCCCAGCTAGATTCAGATCTAGCTGGATTGGGTCATCCAAGGCAGCTGCAATCCCGCCCGCCACGTCCCTCCTTCCATGGGCGCCATCAAGATCGCCAGGGCAGCCCTTTTCCCTATGGGCTCAAGAACGCCGCCGCATCCTATGAGGAGCTCTTTCCCCTCTGGCTCCTCGACGTGACAACTGCACGCCGCAGCAACCGCGTCCACCGAATTTTGTCAATATGGTGTGCCTCGATGACATCGGCGCCAATGAAGAACAGCCGGCTGGAGGAGATATCCCAGATGATGCACCGCTCCCTCCTGCCGTTCAAGCGGCGCTTGATGCAGGGTCCCCAGGACAGCTCCTCGCCGCAATCGGCTACACGTCTCCGGTTCCCATGGAGACGTCAAGCTCCATGACAACGCAAGTCTCGCCATTGGCACTGGACACCGACCAGATTGCAGGAGACGGTATGGCTGACGATCAAGTCACCCAGGCGGAGGTTGCACCAGATCAGGAGAATGACCACCCCGAGATCCCGCCTGGGTTCGGAGGTGCAGTGTTCATGGTAAGCGCCGATGAGCCTACCATCGACAATGAGAACCCCGACCAACGACGTGACCGTATTGTGCGTAATGCGCGGTGGAACACCCGACGCGAGCAAGAGCGCCAGGATGCAGAACGAAGAGCCGATCGAGTCCAGCACATCAACTGCAACTTGGCCAACGAGTTTGATCTGGTAGGCGAACGCCGGGTCCCGAAAACTCCGACTGCTAACATTGCAGTTGCCAAGAGCAAGCTAGAAGCCCTGGCCAATACTCCCGGGGTACAGGAGATCATAGATTACTTGACAGCCGCCGAAGGTCAGGTCAACCGTATGCAGCGGACTGATCAACCACCGGAGGCCCCAGCGGCGTCCGCGCAACGCAGCCGTCAACAATGCAATCCGGATCTACCTTAAGGCTCCGCCGATCATGACCCAAGCCGCCGACCTGCTCGATCCTCCAATTACTCCCAGGAATCCAGCTATGACTATTCCAGTCACGGCATCCGATCTCTGAATCGTGACCGAAGGCACCGATCCCCAGATCGATACCGATGCAACCAATACCCATGCAGTCATCATGGATGATATGACCACCGCGCCAATCGTGATGACGAAGTTGACCAGCACAGACACAGAGATCATCCTTACAACGATGACAGAGGCCGGTTCGAGATCCCCGACCCCAAGCAATACTCTGAACGGCTCCGAGAAGTGCGTTGGCCACAGAACTTCAAGGCCAGCGATGTAAAGCCGTATGACGGCCGCAAGGATCCCGACCAATGGCTTTTCCTGTACGAGACAGCAGTCCGAGCAGCAGGAGGTGATGAGCGCGTGATGGCCAACTACTTGCCAGTCGTGCTCGGCCCCGCAGCCACCAATTGGCTCGTGCGCCAGCGCGAAGGTTTCATCCATTGCTAGCCCCAATTGCGCTAGATGTTGGCGGATAACTTCAAGGCAACCTGCCACCAGACCGGCTTGAAGTACGCTCTGGCTCAGATCCATGATTATCCCAATGAGCCTCTCCGCGATTACATCCGTCGTTTCTCCGATGTATGGACAACGGTTGCTGACATCACCCAGCAAGAGGCTGTCGAGCTCTTCATTAAGGGACTCACTCAGCCACGCAACGAGAGGTGCAAGATCGAGCTCCTCCGGACGCAGCCCAAGACGATGGGAGAAGCCCTGAAGAAAGCTGGCGAATGGACGCGCGTCGACGACGCCCTACGTCCAGACAAAGGTGATGGTCCCTCACGCCGAAACAACCGTCGTGATGACGATGACGATCGAGACTGTGATTACCGCGGGCAAGGTCGCGGAAACCACGATGACCGGCGCGATACCCGCCGCCATGAACGTCGCAGCCACAGCCGCGAGGATGATCGACAAGGACGCAAACGGTCAAGACAGGATGATGGCCAGCGCAACCACGGTAACCGCGTCCACGCCGTCAACAATCCTGATAAGCCGTACGACGAGGATTACGACAAGATCCTCAGCCAAGATTGCCCAAGGCATCCGAACAAGGGCCACACTTTCGGCCAGTGTTGGGGTTTCGCCAACATCTTCAACAAAGCCAACACGAGGCGACCACGTGGTGGCAACAAGAACCGGAAGGGCAACAGGAACGCGGACAAGGACGTCAAGCAGGAGAAGGACGACAACAACAACTCCGACGACGATGGACGCCATGAGTACAAAGAGCCTGAAAGGCACGTCGCGGTCATCTTTGGCGGCAAAGTCACCACCGAGTCCCAAAGGGACAGGAAGCTACTCCGACGAGCGATAATCGCTTTCAGCAAAGCTGATCAGGAGTATGTCGCAGATGTAAAGGCGCCCGCCTAGTTGGAACAGCCAATCTCGCTCAGCCGAGCAGACATGTGGGCACGAGGGGAGGACTCTGGTCGTTTCCCCCTCGTCCTTGACCCCATCATCCGACACCTCCGTTTCGAAAAAGTGCTGGTCGACGGAGGTAGCGCCCTCAACATATTGTTCCTCCAGACTTACAAGGAGCTCGGCCTCAAGGCAGAAGACCTCGAGCCGTATGACTCCCCGTTTTGGGGCGTGATGCCAGGAGAAACCATCCATGCCCCTTGGCCAAGTCACGCTGCGGATTTAGTTCGGCACGCCACAGCACTTTCGCTCGGAGTTCATCAACTTCATCGTCGCCGACTTCGAGGGCGTTTACCACGCGATCCTTGGCCGACCAGGTATCGCCAAATTTATGGCGGTTCCCCATTACGGCTACATGGTGCTCAAGATGCCAACGGAAAAGGGCGTTCTCTCCCTGCGCAGCAACGTTCTCATGGCGTGCAATTGTGAGAGCGCCTCCTTCGCCGCTGCCGACCTCGCCGACCTCCGAGCTCGCATGATGGACATGGTGCTGGAAGCCAGGTCCATCCCTCCGGCCGATCTCCAGATACCACTCAAGGAGGCAAAGCGCTCCTCACAGAAGAACCGGGACTTCAAGAAAATCGAGCTCGTCCCGAGCGACAAAGAGAAGACGGCCCTCATAGGGGCCAACCTGTCAGACAAATAGGAAAGCGCGCTCATCCAGTTCCTTCGGGAGCGCATCAGTGTGTTTGCCTGGAAACCAGCAGACATGCCCGGATTTCCCAGGGAGCGGGCCGAGCACTTCCTGAATGTCTCAAAGACCGCCAGCCGATCAAGTAGAAGCTCCGACGGTTCACGAACGACGAAAGGGAGGTGATTAGTGTAGAAGTATTAAAACTCTTAGCCGCAGGATTTATAAAAGAGGTGTATCATCCAGATTGGCTTGCCAATTCGGTACTTGTACGCAAAAAGAATAATGAATGGAGAATGTGCGTTGACTACACTGGCCTCAACAAGTTCTGCCCTAAAGATCCTTTCACCTTACCGCGAATCGACCAAGTCGTCGACTCCACTGCGGGGTGCGAATTGCTCTCCTTCCTGGATTTCTACTCCGGCTATCACAAGATAGCTCTCGCCATTGACGACCAGGAAAAAACTTCCTTTATCACTCCATTCGGCGCCTACTGTTATAAGACCATGTCTTTCGGCCTTAAAAATGCCGGGGCTACATATCAACGCGCCATACAAAGCTGCCTCCATGAAGAAATTAAAGACCGCCTGGTTGAGGCCTACGTCGACGACGTTGTGGTAAAAACTGCTAAGTCTGACTCCCTGGTCGCCGACCTCCAATGCACGTTTGACGCCTTAAAAATATACCAGTGGAAGTTAAACCCCACTAAATGCATATTTGGAGTACCCTCGGGCATACTGTTGGGTAACGTCGTAAGCCAAGACGGCATACGACCAAACCCCGAGAAGGTTCAGGCAGTGCTCAACATGCAGCCTTCGTAGTGCGTCAAAGACATCCAAAAACTGACGGGTTGCATGGCGGCCCTTAGCCATTTCATTTTACGGCTAGGCCAAAAAGGACTTCTGTTCTTCCGGTTGCTAAAAGCAAAAGAAAAATTTGAGTGGTCGACCGAAGAAGACATCGCCTTTACGGAGCTCAAAACTTACCTCACAAACCCTCCAGTACTAATGGCGCCCCCCGATGGTGAAGAGATGTTGCTCTACATCGCCACCACCGACTGCGTGGTAAGTACCGTACTCGTGGTCGAGCGCACAGAGTCGGGGCACGTTTACCCGGTTCAACGTCCGGTATACTACGTGAGCGAAGTACTCAACGACTCCAAACATCATTACCACCACATCGAAAAGCTGCTCTACGCCATCTTGATTACAAAACGGAAACTCCTACACTATTTCCAATCTCGCCAAATCACCGTGGTTACAAGTGTCCCACTTGGCGACATACTGTACAACAGAGACGCCAGTGGTCGAATTGTCAAATGGGCGCTTGAGCTTATGGCTTATACCATTAAATTCAAAAGTCGTAATACTATAAAATCACAAGCCCTCACCGACTTTATTCCTGAGTGGTCGGACCTTACCACACCTTGGTACGAGTCCAACCATGAGTTTTGGGAAATGTACTTCGACGGGTCGCTGAATATCGACGGTGCAGGAGCGGGAGCATAGTTCATCGCCCCATCCGGCGACAAGCTCAGCTACGTCCTTCACGTACACTTTTCGGCATCTAATAACATCACCGAATACGAGGCTGCGTTGCACGGGCTACGACTTGCCGTAGAGCTCGGCATTAAATGACTCATGGTATACGGCGACTCCCTACTAGTCGTCAATCAAGTGAACAAGCTGTGGGACATTAACAGCGAGAAGATGGAAGCTTACATCTCGGCAATAAGACTACTCGAAAACAAGTTCTACGGCCTAGAATTTCATCATGTAACACATGATAAAAACAAAGCCGCCGACAAGCTGTCGAAGCTCGGATCTTCCAGGGCCGACATCCCACATGGGATATTTGTCCATGACCTGGTCGAACCCTCAATCGCGGAGGCACCAGCCGCACCCTCCGTCGTGCAAGACTCCAATGCCCCGCGTCCTCAATCACCAAAAAATGTGCACGCCGACCAGGTAGCTCTCATGGACATCAACGTCGACGCCCCGAGCACTCAGGACACTGCACCCGACTTCGCCTCGGATCAACAATCATCGCCGCCCGAAGGTGGATCCACGCAAGCCGACCAGTCGGACTGGCGTATGGAATTTATACGTTACATCAAGGATGAGGATGTACCAGACGATCCCATTCCGTGAGAACGCGTCATACAACGCAGCAAGCACTATGTCCTTTTGGACGGGGAACTCATGCGAAAAAAGCTAGACAAGAGATTCTGCAAAAATGCATATCGCAAACCGAAGGCATCAAGCTACTCGACAAGATACACTCTAGTGAATGCGGCAATCACGCCGCCTCCAGAACGCTGGTCGGAAAGGCATTCCGAGCAGGTTTTTATTGGCCAACGGCTGTCGCCGACGCCGAGCAGCTAGTTCGTCACTGCGTCAATTGCCAATTTTTGCTAAGCAAATTCATGTGCCCGCCCACGAGCCGACTATTACCGCTTCCCCGGCCTTTCTCATCCGGGACTCGACATGATCGGCCCCTTCAAAAAGCTCCCGGTGGATTCAGTACGTCTATGTGTTGATCGACAAGTTCTCCAAGTGGATCGAGTACAAGCCGCTAGTTAAAGCCACCGCCAAAAAGGCTGCCGAGATGTTGACGGATGTCATCCACCGTTTCGGTATTCCTAACTCCATCATAACTGACCTCGGTTCCATGTTCACGGGAAGTGATTTCTTCGATTTTTGCGATAGCAAGTCTATCAAGGTGAAATATGTGTCTGTCGCCCATCCGCGGGCCAACGGACAGGTCGAGCAGGCCAACGGCATGATCCTCGATGCCTTGCGCAAACGCCTCTACAAGGACGATGCTGATCAATCACATCCTGGTCGATGGCTCAAAGAGCTACCAGCAGTAATCTGGGGACTGCACATTCAGCCAAGTCGCATCACCGGCGTCTCTCCATACTTTATGGTGTTCGGATCCGAAGCAGTCCTCCCCGAAGAAATCGCCTTTCGTTCTCCACGCGTGGGGCACTATGAAGAAAAGCAGTCAAATGACACCTGCGCTATGGAAGTCGACTCCGCTGAAGAAAAATGCCTCGAGACATGCACGTGAACGGCCAAGTATCTGGCCTCCATGCAACGCTACTACAATCGCAAGAATGATTCTTCATGGTCGGCGGCCTAGTACTACGACGCAAACAAAACCTCGCCGGCATACATAAACTTGCCTCCCACTGGGAGGGGCCGTTCATTATCAAAGCGGTTACCAGGCCAACTTCGTACCGCCTGTGTACTTTGGACGACCCTCCGGTGGATATCCTAAATTCATGGCACATCGACCTACTATGGCGATTTTACCCATGAAGCCTAGTGCTAGGTGTTGCATGTAACCGTCTTTCATATTCTCGATTCATGTCGATTGAATAAAGATTGTTACTATTTCATCACGATCCATTCGCACATATGGTTGCATTTTCCCAATACGACACGACTACTCATACAACTTTACACAAAAGCGACGTCATGAGTCAAGATTAAATACACAGGCCCGACACGCCGCAACTATTACGACGAATAATGTAACAAAGTTACGATGGCCACCTCCACATCAACTACAGAAGTTCTTAACAAAAGCCACAAACAAAAGATAAGTCTCTAAATCTGCTGCTCAAGGCACTATGTAGACATTTTTCACCATGGCTTTGGACGTTTCCAGCGAGTCACGCCTGAGTCCTTCCGCGGCGTCCATATTGGTACCAGGAGCCACGCCCCTCTTCAGAAGCTCCAGATCAATGGTCGGGCAGTGGGAGCGTACAACGGCCAGGACGTGCGACCCCACATGCTCAGCACCTTCCCTGATGAAATCTTGAAGCCGCGTCCAGGATGCCTTGCACGCGGCGACCACAACTCCGAGTGGCGTGGCTGGCGTGATGTCTTCCGCCTCCTCCTCGGCCAGCACATTAAGCACGGGGGCGATTCCTTCAATAAGCTCCGTGATCTCCCCTCGCACCTGCTCGGCCTCCGTGTTCAAGACTCGGACCTGATCCTGCGACACCCGGAGGCGCTCTACGCAACAACAACAAGCATGTCAGGGCCATACACGCTTAGGCAAAGCCGAGCATATGACGAACCATCAACATTACCTTGCATATCCTTTTCCAGGACAGTCTGACGAGTTGCCAGCTCCTCGCCTTGCTTTCGCATCTCTTCCACCTTCTCCTCCAACTGCTTGGCACGCTCCTCCACTTCTGCACATCACACAAGACAAGTCAACGGCTGGGCTGTCCTCGAGACATCAACTATGCTCTATTAGTGTGCTTACCTCTCTTCTGCTGCAGCAACGATCTCACGTACTCGGTCGTCTCCTCCTGCTCAGCCACACGAGCCGTGATCTACAAGTTCAAGCCCTGTACCGTGCCCCTCAGTTGCTCTACTTCACCGCGCAGCTTAGCGTTCTCAGCAGCGGCAGCCTCGAGTTGCTTCAGCGAACGTTTGCGTTGGTCGGCAACCCTGCCAATGCTCTATTCACTGACAACTTTATCAATATTGATGCTCGCGACATGGCTAAAAGCTAGAACAGACTCATTTTGATGATTTCCTGAACCTGGCGTAACAGCCTGGTCACCGTCTGCTCCATCTGGCGCATTGCATCTTCTGGAATTTTGTCATCGCCGGCCACACCAACAGTGCCACCCCCGGACGCTTGACCATGCTCTTTTGAGACCGTTGCCGACTCATCCAATTTCGGGTGTTGTGGTGGCTCCTGAGCTGGAGTGTATGCCACCACTGGGTCGAGCACATTAGCTTGAGCAGCTGCCATCGTGGTTGCTCCCTCTTCGGGGGCTGCCCCTACTGGGGTCGGCACAGCCGCCGTTGCTTGAACATCATCACAACTGCACAGTACATATATCTGTTAGCTTCGAAGGCAATACACACAAATTCAAAATGCAAAGGATCAATCATCACCTCGTCACCAAACCAAAAGAAGATTGGAAACGGCCGCATTGACGCCCGCGACTGCTTTTCCCTCTAGGACCGGATGCCCCAGCATTATGCTCTGTCACCGCTGTGATGGCATTTTCACTGGTCACTTCTTCCGGCGCCTTGTCACCTGCCCCGGCGGATGGCACTTCAGCGACCAGCTCCTGTCCCGTGGCGGCATCCACGGGATGCCCCCTGGAGATAATAGCCGGCTCTCCTCCTTGGCACCCAGACCAGCCGTCTTTGCCTCGGCCGGTTCGGCTCGGGGCACCGATGGTTCACGCCGTGGCGAACTGGTCGGCGTGGGGGGATCTGGTGCACCTCCTCCCAGGGAGCCCACTGGGCTAGCAGCCGGTGGTGTTCCACTTGATAATGGCTCGACGCGAGCCTTCTTGAATACCTGGCTCAAGGGGACATGGTCCCTTGAGTCCTCCGATGATGACGTCACGATATGTGCTATTCTCCTTTTCTTGGGCGCCTTCTTCTTCGCCCCCGTCGGGGCAGCACGGGAATTTGGCTGCTTTGCAGCCACCCGGCGTTGCACCCTTTGCGCCCGCGGCGTGGAACCGAGCTCGAAAGCCTGCTCCCCGTCGCTTGCGTCACTATCCAGGGCCGCCATCCGGGTGACATGCTCACCCAGTGTGTGCTCACGGCTCTGGGCCTCGCCACGGGGCCAGTCCTCGGACGGAACGTCCGAGGTGAAGATGGCACGGTCCTGCACGAAACATTTTGTGTCAGCACCTGCTCTTTCACATTTAGTCACAATACTGAAAAAGATGACAAACAGAAACATGGGATTTCATCAACGTATTGCTGGTGGCCGGTAGGTCGCATTGTATGGTGTCTGCAGTCTCTTCGGCGCCATCTTTGCTGGATCGAAATTATGGAACACCTCGCGACATCGCAGCGTCATATCTATCCCGTCGACTTCTTCCAGCGTCTCCCAGGATGGATCCGACAAACCCCGATACTCGTACCTCCTTGCAAGGTTGCACGCGACGCTGCCACCAGGTCACGGCCACCATTACGCCATGCATGCGCTCCTTATTCACCAGCGGCAGCAAATCATTCACCTGCTCCATCTCCGTCACAGTGGGCTTTGCCGACCATTTGGCATTTGGCTTGGGGATCAGAGCAACATCGCAAGGGACTGGCTTCCCCTCCGGGTTCTGCCTCATGTAGAACCACTTCTCAAACCAGTTCATCATTGAAGTGGAATGGGGATGGAAATCCATTGCGATTTCATCCCGTCACGAAGCACGATGTAACATCCACCTACAACCTACGACCCTCCGGTGCCCTCCCCTTTCTTCTTCAAATAGTAAAAATGCCAAAAAAGGTTGAAGTGTGGCGGTATCCCCAGGAACGCCGCACATACGGTGATGAACTCCATCACCGTTAATATTGAATTGGGATGCAGATTGCATAAAGAAATCTCCCAATGATAGCATAAATCACGCAAAAATCGGTGAACAGGAGACCCCAATCCCCGGAGGAAATAATCCTCCAAAACAACAACATCTCCGTTGCGGGGGTCGGGGAATCGCTCACCTGATGGCGGCGCGCGCCAGATCCCGCCGTCCGCCAGCGGGAGCACGCCTCTCTCCACTAGCGCCTGCAGCGATTCCGCCGTCGATTTTGTCGGAGCCCAGTGCTCCGCGAGGAGCTTCCGCCTCGCCGCCTCTGCCCACTGCAGCTTGCTCTCCGCCATTTCCGTTCTGCCTCCTTCTCCTCCGCCTATGTGTGGCCGCTATGAAGCGTTGGCTGGGCGCTGGCTGGTGTCGTGGATAGCGGCGGGCCGGGGTGGCGACGGATTTGGACAGAATTTGGTGCACAGCAACGGCGGCGGTTTTCGGCTAGGGTTTGGGATGTGAAGAGCGGAATGCTCGAGAGAGAAGGTGAAGAGTGTGGAACCGCCGGGTTGAGTGATTCCAAGCGACTGATGACGGCAGCAGTTTCCTATATATATGGTGCGGCGGTCCCCCTTGATTCTTAGGGTTGACCCACCCGTGACCTTTTTCCAAATGGGCCGATAGAATGGGCCTTTATTTTATCCCCTTCTGCTGTCTTTATTTACTTGGACCCATGCGCCGACAGATCAAAATGGAAAGGTTGATCTGCCTCCGTGGCGTTTGGCTGGATCTTTTATGACGCACGTGGACGCACGTGCGCATAAAAGTGCATTTTTGATTTTTTTTTCTTCGGTCTTTTTAAACAGTGTTGCATTTTTATGGCACATTTTTTACTCCATTTTCTGTTGGCCTAGCCTACCAAAGCATATACTAGGGACTGGGTACAAAAAACAAAGTTTTTTCATCTCTCTTAACAAAGTTAAGATGGCCAACATTTTTTCACTTTGGACATACGGTAACAAGGGGCTCGGCCGACCAGCTAAGCCTCGGTCAGAGTAATGGCTAAGTCATTTTCCCCTACTACACTTTTTCGGCAAACTACCATTATTTCTAGAATGATGCAAAGCATCAATCAGAACACGGCATAGCCGTGGTCCCTTAAGAGACTTTTGTGCATAGCACCAGTCCACCCGTTTCGCGTCTTACGCCAGGATGCATCACAGGTGCATCAATATTTACCACCTATTTAGCCCCAAGCACAGCTAGGGACTGGAATTATGGTGCAACACCACATTCCCCATGGTAAAGCCATGGATTTAGTGCTGATCCCTTTTTTCACTCGACACATGGCTCCTGGGGTTTGGTCGGTACGCGAAGCTACCTTCCATCCAACTAGCAATGTTGTTTTTCCCATCTTCACTTTTTTGCGTTTTTGTCATGTTCACTAATCAGCAATAAAGTTGTGTGCCTAGACACAACAAAATTGTGGCCGAACCTCTATCCTGGCAAAGCCGGGGACTAGTCGGCAAAGCTGACAACTCTTATACAACAATTACTGGGGACTGGTCGAGCATTTTTCAGGCTCGTTAGGTTGCCAAAAGCCCCCACGTGTCAGGTGTACAAATTTTTTGACCTTGAAACAACGTGTTCCACACCTTATATCAGGCTCGGGGACTACGTGGGCCCACGTCACTTTGCAGTGACTTGGGCTATTTTTTCTCAGTACAAAGTACTCTATATACCACGGATCAGTACACGCAGTCAAGAAATTTTATTACTTTTGACTGTGGGCCCACGTCATGAGACATTTGATGATTTTTTCTTTTTTCATCAAAGAGCAACATGCATCTTTCGATTGTAAATACATATGAAAGTTCAAAGAACTCAACCAGTTAGTGGTCGGCATCAAATGTATCATCAGGCTTTTGATCGACGATGGTTGGCTGGAGCTGAAGATTCCCAATACCTCAAGATGCGTGATGCTCGGGGACTAGCTGTGGGGGTATTAACCCCTATACCTGCATGGCGTGACTTTAGGCCTGCTCGGGTACAAGTCTTTGGCCCAAAAGCAAAAGGTCGACCAGGGCCCAGGCCTGGTCGGCTACCTTGGAAGACAAGGAAGGAGGACCGAGCAGATCGACACCCCTGGTCGGTGATAAAGATATTGATAGTTAAAGATCAGATCTGATTGATATTGTTACCTTTTATGTAGATACATTAGCCCGAGATATCAGGGCTTGTAATCCTACTCCCCATTATATAAGGCGAGCAGGACACCCCCTGAAAGACATCTCTCATATACCACCAAGCATAATCAATCAAGAGCACAGGACGTAGGGTATTACGCAATTTGTGGCCTGAACCTGTATAAATATTGCGTCTCGTGTTCTTGATCACATCTTGTTCATCATCTAGCGTGCCTCTACCGATCAATCTACTACCGTCGGTATACCCTAGGTAGACTGCCGCCGATATTTCGTCGACAACCATTGATCACCTATAGCTAGATAGTGGCTAGTGAGATCACACCAACTCTTGGACATAGTATCCTAAACCTTGGCTATAACCCACATATGTGAATGATTGATATTTTACCCTAAGTCATAGTAAATGAGACTAACCACACATAGAAAACTAACTACTTAACTACTTTACTAGATCAACCCTCACTAAGCCTCTTTGGTGAATCGACTAACCTAATATGCCATGTTGTGAGGATAGACCCAAACTTTAATATGTAATCTAGTGGACCAGCACAACATTGCATTTGTATTTACTACCACATCTGCTTTCTCTCTCAAAGCATCACAATGCTCACCCTAGGAATTCTATCACTAAAGCATATGCCATAATTTGCATTTCAACCCATGGTTATGATTTGGCATTTATTGGATTTTTTTGTATTGTTAATCAAAACCCTAATTATTTATTTAAAGTATTAATAAATAATTGATCTAGTAAACTACTATGGTATAGTAATACCAATATATGGGTTATAAACCCTAAAGGCCTATGACTAACCCCTAATATGACCACCCTAACCCTAAGTGTGATCAACACACTTGACACTTATTTTAGTGATGAAATAATAAAGAAACAAAATGGAAAAGACAAAGAAATAGAAAAGAAAAAGGAAAAGATCAAAGGAGCCCAACAGACCAGCCCGGCCTGCTACTTTCTCCCATCTCCCTTCTTTTCCTCAGCATCACAGCAGAACCAGCCCAGCTCCCTCCTTTCCTTTGCACCGGACCAGCTCGCCAGCAGCCCAGCCCGCGAACGCACCTGGCCCAGCTGCCCCTCCCCGCTCTCAAACTGGAGCTAGCCTAGCAGGCCACCTCGCATCCCCACTCGCAAGCCGGCCCGTGAAACGACCGCGGCCACAAACACGCAGTAGCACACCACATGCTCTGTTCCTCTCCCTGCTGCCTATGGCAAACAGGCCCCACCTATCATGATCTTTCCTCCCCTCTCTTTTCCAGTTCGCGCCCGACAACAGGAAAAGTGTGGCAGGGCAATCACGGATCCCGTCCGTCCACGCCCAAACTGCCTTGGAGGAGTCATTAGAAGACCGCCACCTGGCCCAACAAGACCTGGCCACAACATGCCCACGGCGTGGGCATTTTTCCCTCGTGCGCCCCGCACATGCTCATGCCGCGCGCTCTGCTTCTCCAACCGCTCGCGCTTGCCGCCCTACGAAGCCAAGCTAGCCCCGTCGCTGACCATCGAGACCCACTGATGCCGCGATAGCGACCGATGGAGCATCCCACAACCACCTAATCAAGATAGCGTGATCAGGGGCTGTTCACCGGAGAACGGTGCCAGCCGCCCGCCTATAAGTAGTGCACCTTGGGTGCTCTAGGGTTTCCAAACCCTGCGCCGCCCCTCGCGGTACCACAGCTAGCCACCAAGCAAGAGGAAGAGAGGAAGGAGAAGGGAGGAGGAAGGAAGGAGCCGTCGCTGGAGGACATCTCATCGAAGACGAGGTAGACGAAGCCGAGCCACGACTAGACGCCGTCCCGGTCCTGCACTGCTTCCCGGCGACACCGCACCAACCCGCTTCATTGCGCCGCGCCCTTATTTTTCACCTACGTCCCATGGTGAGCGCCGTCGTGCCCCTCTTCCAACTCCCGGCCCTACTCTCGCTAGCCATGGCGCTCGACACCGGGAGCGCATAGGCTTAGGCTGCCTCTGGCCTTGGACACACGCACCCGCACGTGCACTGGACCTAGCCAAGCCACTGGATGACCCGGCGTCAAGGACGCCGGAGAGATGGCCCACCATGCCACCGCCGCGGCCATGCCTTGCCACGGTGAGACGCCTTTCTGGTGCGACAAAGAACCACCAGAAGCCATGATCGCCCGATCTCAACCCGCATCGATATTGTGCACTCCGTGCGCATGCTCAGCCAAGCGGAGAGCCCCTGGATGCCCTTAGACATGGAACCATGTGTTGGCGGTCCTTAACTCACATTTTATACCGTCAATAAGAATATAAAACCTACCCCAAACTTAGTAAATAGGGCTTTACACTAACATGTTCCACGAGTTTCGGTGATTATCACTTGCAGGAAGGCAACTCCGAAAATGCACTCCAAGTGGGCTGAAAGATGAGAAATATAAAAGAAAAAACTAATCCTACTTTGGCCCATAGCAAAACAAGATAAGGAAGGCCCAATCACTCATCCCTCTGGGCCAACCACTGATGGAAAAGAGGCTTAGGACCAATCCAGCCACCCAACACAGAGCCAGGCCCACTCAGCAGTTTACTCAAGGCCCAGACGCGAGGGGGATGAACTAAAACCCATATCAAATGATCTCAACTCCACAAATCCCCGTCATGGGCCAAGTCAGGAGGCCAAGTGGAGCACGTCCACCAAATTTGGGCCGATTTGGCCACCGAGGTGATGACGACGAGTCCCCGAGCATCGGTCGGAGATGAGACTTCACGGTGTGTGGCACCGAGCCGAGGACAGAGGTGAGGCTGTGTGGTGCATAGCACCGAGCCGAGGCGATGACGACGAGTCCTCGAGCATCGGTCGGAGACGAGACTTCACGGTGCGTGGCACCGAGCCGAGGACAGAGGCGAGGCTATGTGGTGCATAGCACCGAGCCGAGGCGATGACGACGAGTCCCCGAGCATCGGTCGGAGACGAGACTTCACGATGCGTGGCACCGAGCCGAGGATAGAGGCTGTGGTGCATAGCACCGAGCCAAGGCGATGACGACGAGTCCCCGAGCATCGGTCGGAGACGAGACTTCACGGTGCGTGGCACCGAGCCGAGGATAGAGGCGAGGCTGTGTGGTGCATAGCACCGAGCCGTCGAACCAACTGGTTGGACGTGAAGTCCGAGTGCCAGGTGGTATGACCATCTGAACGATGATCCTTGATCGAGTCCCCAAGCGTACGAAGTATGCTCGGCAACCGAACCTTGTCCCTGAAAAATAAACATGAAGAGCGATAGTATATGATGCGCAAAAAATCAATGGTTGATGTATTTTTAGGTAGACATGTTAAGCGGGTGAAAACATGTATGCGTTTTGAAGTATGCAAAGTTCTGGTTTGCAAAAAATTATGTCGACAATTAAGTTTTGCCCCCACCCTCGAAGCAAGCTAACTCTGTCGGGTGACATAGGGATGCACTAGTGAACAGCGCGGGACGCCAGGATCACTAGGTACAATCCTAAGTACCTTTAGAGAGCGACTGCCGAATCTCCTAGTGCCATGTAGCGCGGAGCTGTAACACATCGTAAGAGGATCGAAGCAGTGCCTTGTCAAGCCGTTCTCGGCGGGCAGGAAACAAAGTTTATTGTGACTTATGCAGGGCGCATGTATGATAGATTGGTGCACGGATGCAAAACTGTAACAGGAAAAAGAATGAAGAAAAAACTTTATTAATTCTTAAAGAAAACTTAGCTTGTTCTTGGAGACGTGCTGTCGTCGTGGCCGAGTAGATGTACCTAACTCGGATGGCTCGTCCAGCAGCTTGGACGGCTGGTCGGACGAGGTTGACCTCGTGGTGGAGATGTGGCGGGGCAGCAATGAATCAGAGTTCTGAGATCCCCGCCACCAATACGAGACAACACAGAACGATGATGTAATTCCTGGCAAAATAACGGTGTCCATATATGTAGATACCATATATATAGGACATATATATAGATTAGAAAATTAATACGGAATATTGACTTAGCTTTGATCGATGGTATGGAAGAAACAGCGTCAAGCCCTTGCTTGTTCTCCGTCCTCTTGCATGCATGATGGTGTAGCTTGATACGTCGTATCTTGCATGCTAGCTGCTGTAGAAGAACGTAGATCGATCTACGCTCTTGTCACGTGATGTACTGGCCAAGAAGCCTAGACTGATGAACTTCGACGTGATGTAGTCTAATCCGATCGGGGCTTTGGCGTGTGGTCGCGACGTGATGCAACGAAGCGGCGCCGACGGCAAGGGCCATCGCAGCACTTGTTGCTCAGTGGTGGTCGGACCGCAGCCAGATTGATCTGGGCGGCTTGAGTGGTCGGTACGGCTCGTGTGTCCGCGCCGACGGTGTTGGACGATGGTGATGCTGTCCTCAGCAGATCGATGCAGATCGATCCGCTAAGGAAGCTGCCGACGAGTTGCCGGAGTAGACTTGTCAGCGAGGAGGTCGATGACGTTGGTGCAGAGCAGGCTGCACCGCCTCCACGGCTCCGACGGTCGGCGCCGCCTCGAACTCCATGGAAGCAGGGAAGAAAAAAAACATCTAGTTCGCCTTGAGATCAAAACGCCACCCCTACCTGGCGCGCCACTGTCGATTACGGATAACCGGCAGTCTACCACGGGATGCCCCACGGTAGTAATTTTCGGTAAGGACACGTTGAGATCCACGAACCAGACGTGAGAAGCAAGACAAACAACCAAGACAAGGGTTTATCCAGGTTCAGGCCGCTCGGAAGCGTAATACCCTACGTCCTGCTTCTCGGTTGATGTTGTATTATCAAGTACCTGAGTACAATGAAAGGGCTA
Source organism: Themeda triandra (assembly GCA_018135685.1). NCBI lineage: Eukaryota > Viridiplantae > Streptophyta > Magnoliopsida > Poales > Poaceae > Themeda > Themeda triandra. Next base: position 87,938 of record JAENPR010001247.1, read on the forward strand.
AGCTCTCTAGATCTAGGATGCCAGAGATTAGGTGTGTCCCAGACCACAGAGGTTTGGGTTACAAGAGAGACCGTAGAGATCTGCTCTGTATCAAGTTGTCGGCTAAAGGACCTCTGCCCCTCGTTATATATGCCGAAGGGACAAAGTTACAAGTAGAATAGCCTATTTGGTACTAATACTGAACCGTGCGGTGCACGTCGTGTGCCGCACGTCTTCATCTTGGACTAGGCCGTCTTCGATGGTGAGGCCCAAGGATAGCCACAAGGGTATATGGGGATCATATCCCCACACCGTCCTGCTGCCAAATGGGCCCTCCTTTCTCTAGCGGTTCCATCAATGCACGGGGAGGTCGGTTCTGGTGGGGGTCCAAGTTCATTGTACCTGGAACCGACATAGGGAGGTCGGTTTGCCCCTTTCCATGTGGGGATGACACATTTCCAATGACCCCCTCCTCTCCACCCACTACAAGAAATTTATTTTTTTTGACAAACGCAAGTCGTCATGTAAAATACCTAAATTGTCATAAAAAGTATATTATGACAAAAAATTGGCCGTCACGCGGTCGTCACAAAACGACCGACATAAAAAGTACCGTATGACGAAATTTGAAAAACCGTCACATAAAGTACTATTGTATGACGAAATATTATCATCACATAATGTGTTATTGTATGACACAAAATTATCGTCACATATTGTTACCTTTTATGACGACTATCGTCTTGTTTAGATGGCTAAATTTGACTCCTATGAATAGTAACTCTTTTTGCCTTATTTGACAAATATTGTCCAATCGTGAAGCAACTAGGTTCAAAAGATTCGTCTCGTGATGTACAACTAAAGCGTGCAATTAGTTATTTTTTTACCTACATTTAATGCTTCCGCAAATGCGGCTAAAAATTGATGTGACGGAGAGAGAGTTAAATTTCTAGCCTTTTGCAGGGCAACTAAACAAGGCCTATAACTGTCATATATTGGCCAGTCAACGCGTCACATAATGTAGGAACTATCACAATTGCTGAGTACGTTCCCTGGTTAATGCTCCCTATTGTGACGATAAGAAGTCGTCATGTATAGGTAGTTAACCATGGTTAATAAGTCGTCATATATTATGTATTCATTCAGTGATGAATCTTAGCAAAAGTCATACACATTGATTCATATACACAAAAGTACTGACATTCAAAAGTGATCACGTTATCTATAAATTGATTCATGTATCGAACAAGTACATTATTTATGTAATGTCACTTAACATCAAACTAGTCAGAAACTATTGTGATAATACACATGTAAGGTGAGCTCAGGCATGCAAAGATTGGTGCCATTGCCATCACCATAAATGAAGGATCAGCAAGCTGTATCAGTCTGCAACAACAAGAGGCAAAAGTGATCTGCAAGGCTTGCAAGACAAAATTCCACTTGCATGGATGACAAAGATAGCAAGAATACAACGAAAACTTGCAGGACTGACCTTAACTATTGGAGTGATGTGACTCTCTTGCTGATCTTGTCCTTTGCCTGCTCAATCACATCAAGAAATCCCTAGCATGCTTTTAGTATCAAATCTAACAAATCAAACATAGCACAAAGAGGGAAAATCCCATGCAATTTAATGATAGTAACTTAAGGTGCACATAGTAGTTTGGAGCTTTAGATAGGTCAAAACTAGGTAGATCACCTACACAACATATAACAATTTACTTGTGACTTAATAGAAGCTAGGTAGATAACCAAAACAGGTAGAAATACAAGGAGTTACAAAAATTCATAATGTCAACATATCTACATATTTATCTTATTTCTCTTCTTCATGTTAAATTCTGCATCTAACATTACATCTTTGCTCAAGTGGATATTGCTTTACATTCTAAACAGACATATTTTTGAACTAAGAAGCAAGCAATAATGCATATTAAAAGATGAGGAGGTAAGTCTTTGGCTGGACATGATTAGAACATTAGAAATCGACATTGGTACAGGATTAGAACATTAGAAAGTGACATTGGTTCCAGTGACATCATACATGCATGTGCATCACTGAATTGTTGAGAAGACATGATTTAAGGCATGCACATGTCTAGATAAAGAAAAGATGCAGTACCTTTTTTATTTATCTTTCTTCACTTTCTGGAACTTGTTAGCCTTAGCCTATGCATGTGCATCACACTGAAATGTTAGGAAGACATGATTTAAGGCATGCACATGTCTAGATAAAGATGAAATACCTTTGTTTATTTGTATTATTTGTATTTCTTTAATTTATGGAACTTGCAAGCCTTAGCCTAATGACTTATCTGTAATATATATAAAGAAAAACAGTAAGTCAGTGAATTAATAAATTACATTTGTACTACAACATTGTAATTAAACCTAGGAAAAATGGCAGACAATCATGCTCCCAAAGATTTTAATGATGCCCCCAAAGAAACTTTCCAGAGAACTTATTAGTCATCCTGCTTAATGATCAAAGATATTTGACAAGCATGAGCACTTACTGTAAATACTAAACTGACAAGAAAGTTTACTACACAAGAACTTCATAAGTTTAAGTTGTTTCATTCTCTAGTCAAGCAGGCAAGACACTTACTGCTGTGTTGATAGGTATAACTCAAACAATCTAGTCAAAGGTGATTTTCTAATAGCGTAGAAGCATGTCAGGTGAATCTATAAAGGTGAAATAATTCAGATGTTCATATGATTTTAAATGCATGGTGCTTTTCTAGCTAGATATGCACGTGTAGCAGATGGGAGATGGCTGCTCCTTCTGAGCAAACTGCACGAGGCAACCACAAAAAAGACAGGCAATATTAATTAGTCTATATGCTTGGATGGTTTGAAAAAACACATAATATTATGGAGGCAGGCAATAACAATACAGCATAAACATTCACATAAACATGTCAGGTTGAAACAAGTGCACAATTACATATCCAAACATTTATCAGGTTCAAGCAGTGTGGAGACACACAGGTCAGGAAAGCAATCACTCACCAGTTCTTTAATGTCACATGTTGCTTATTATCCCTCTCAAGTTGAGACATCTGAAACAACACAAATAGTGTTAAATATCTATGCAAAGGGACACAAAAATATTTATTATTTAACTATATTGATAGCAACAAGTTAATTGTGGCATAGGCTGCTATCTACAATGACAAAATATACAAATGTGATGCCGACCTGTGCAAGAGCTCATGTGTGTGTGTGCCAATATTACCAAATGTGATGTCAATGTGTGCAAGAAGAGCAAGCAGCTGCATGGCAGCACTAGATGCTAACAGCAACTAGTAGTCGACGTCAAAGCATATGGTTAAAATAGGTTACTAGAAACTAACAATCTGTGGAAATCAATTAATAACAGCAGAAAATTTTGGCACAGTTAATAAAGCAATTACATTAAGGTAGGTTGAGATAGTAGACTTTGCAGGTAAGGTTGAGAGAGTAAACATTGATTTCACATTGATTTTCAGTGGATTGTAACTGAATAATAGGATTTGTAACTGAAGAATAGGATTGCATCCACTCTATCAAAAACTGCCACCTATATAGTTGTAAATTTACAGCTACCCAACTATAAATTTTCAGTCTAGTGTACAGCTTGCATCAGGCATACACTTCTAGTTGTCTACATCAAGTATAAAGTCAAGCACGCATACACTCCAGTAGTCCGTCGGTGCCAAGCATGCAAGTCAAGCAAAGTAGAAAAGAAATCACCTTGGGGACACTTCGTCGAGCACGTGCTAGGCAGTCTTCTGTCCATCAACTGCAGCAGATCAAGCAGTGGGGGAAGCATGCTGCCACCAAGTTTAACTTAACATAAATCATCACTGAGAAAAAATATCTGTACAGAATTTATAAATTAGCGAATAAATCTGAAACTTCCTACAGCCGAACTGCACTAATGCTACTGTACTTTACCAAGGCTCCATCAAAAAGTCTGGCAAGGGGAAAAATGGAATTACCTTTCCCTGGCCAAAGGTTGTCGTGCTTGAACCTTCTAATACTGCAGGGATTGACTGCTACGCATGACCCAACACCATGAAATGGATGGACCTTCAGCTGTTTAAGTGATTTCTTTTAGATCTGCACAGATCGAATAATAGAGTTCAACGTGCAAACGATGGGGGAAGGGAGAAGCCATGAGACAGAGGTGGGAGAAGATGGGAAGGTAGACAAGTGCAGCACCTGCCTGGAAGGAGAGGCACCCCCGCTCAGTGAGCACGACGACGACGGCGACTCATCTGTGCTGCGTGCCCGCCCCTGGCCGCGTGGTGCCGCCCACGGAGGAACCCCCTGGCCGCGCGGTGACGAGCACTCCACTATTTGAGGACAGCTACGCACGAAGTGCCGCGCCGCCCGTGCAGGAGCCACCGCTCGCCTGCCGACCACCGCGGAGTCGAGTGGCCCGATTTGGGATGAGATGGGGAGGGGAAGGGACGAGTGGATAAGCTAGGCCGGGCACCAGCAGGCACGCACGTGCGTGCGACGGGGGCCGGTCGACCGGCGTAGACAGGCGGGTGTAGGGTCGGCCGGCGGCGAGGGTTAGGACGGGCGGCTGGGTGCGGAGGTGGCTGTGAGCAGCGCCAGAGGAGAAGGGAGTGGCGGCGAAGGGAAGAAATGATTGAGGAGGGTTAGGGTTTGCAACCCTATTTTATGCTTCTTTGGCGCATCAATAGCCGTTCGATCAAATCAATGGCCAGAAATTTATGGGCCGAGCACTATTACGGGCCAACTTCAAGATTTAGGCCTATATAAATATTTATATAATCTAAATATTTATATAATTCTAAACATTTTACATAATTCTAAATAGTTATATATGTGTACATAAAGAGTTTTAATCATTCTAAAAATTTTATTACTTTTATATAATTCTAATATTTATATAATTCTAACTATTTATATAATTCTAAATATTTATATAATTCTAAATCTTGGATTTTTAAAAAGTACATTTTGACCGAACCCTAGATGGTCTCAACTATAAAAGTCATAAATACAAAGTTTGCCCAACTTATGAAGATCTACATTTGGTGTAATGGTCAACTTTTCATTTGAGAAAGTTTGGACCACTCAAATTTTAAGTTTTCAAATTTTCACAGCCTACACGCATGTTTTCGAAACCCTAGATGGCCCCAACTCGAAAAATCATGAATAGCAAGTTTGTTCCACTTATCAAGATCTACATTTGATATATAGGACATTTTTGCATTTGACAAAACGTTACGAAAGTCTTTGTTCTAAATCCACAGTCCCGCATATAGTTTCATAAAGTACGTGTGTGATTTAAGACTTTATGACCATAGTTTACAAACACTTTCTCAAATGCAAAAATGTCCTATGTATGGAATGTGTATCTTGATAAGCTCTAACTCTTTTATATTCAAAACTTTTCATTTGAGGTCATTTAGTGTTCTCGTTTGACTAGGTTTGACCAAGTCACGCCTTGGATTTTCAAAACCTGTGACTAGATTTTACTGAAACTTTTCCAAATGCAAAAATATTCTATGTACCAAAGGTATACCTTGATGAGTTATAACAGCCATGTATTCGAAAGTTTTTCATTTGAGGTCATTTAATGCCTCGTTTGACCTAGTTTGACCAAGTCAAACCTTGGTTTTTTTAGAAAAGACACTTTGACCGGACCCTAGATGGTCTTAGCTACAAAAGTCATGAATACAAAATTTGTCCAACTCCTCAAGATACACATTTGGTGTAATGGTTAACTTTTCATCTGAGAGGGTTTCGACCACTTAAATTTTGAAATTTCAAATTTTCATAGGTACACGCATGTTTTCGAAACTCTAGACGGCCCCAACTCGAAAAGTTATGAATAGCAAGTTTGTTTCACTTATCAAAATCTATATTTGATATATAGGACATTTTTGCATTTGACAAAGCGTTACGAAAGTGCAGTTCTAAATCCACAGGTCCCGCATATAGTTTCATAGTCTGTGTGGGATTCAAGACTTTGTGACCATACTTTACAAACACTTTCTCAAATGCAAAAATATCCTATGTATGGAATGTGTATCTTGATGAGCTCTAACTCTCTTGTATTCAAAAGTTTTTCATTTGAGGTCATTTAGTGCCTCGTTTGACTAGGTTTGACCAAGTCACGCCTTGAATTTTCAAGACTTGTGACTAGAGTTTACCGAAACTTTTCTAAATGCAAAAATGTCGTATGTACCAAAAGTAGACCTTAATGAGTTATAACAGCCATGTATTCAAATTTTTTTCATTTGAGGTCATTTAGTGCCTCGTTTGACCTAGTTTGACCAAGTCAAACCTTGGTTTTTTAGAAAAAACACTTTGACCGACCCTAGATGGTCTCATACTACAAAAGTGATGAATACAAAGTTTGTCCAGCTCATCAAGATACACATTTGGTGTAATGGTCAACTTTTCATTTGACAAAGTTTGAACCACTCAAATTTTGAATTTTAAAATTTTGACAACTAAATGCTAGTTTTCAAAACTCTAGATGGTCTCAACTCAAAAAGTCATGAATACCAAGACTGTTCCACTAATCAAGATTTACATTTGATACATAGGGTATTTTTTCATTTGACAAAGTGTTAGGAAAGTGTAGTCCTAATCCATAAGTGTCACATGTAGTTTCATAAAGTCTCGTGTGAGATTCATAATTTTATGACTAGTGTTTACTAACACTTTCTCAAATGCAAAAATGTCCTATGTATCAAATGTGTATCTTGATGAGTTCTAAAACCACCGTATTCAAAAGTTTTTCATTTGAGGTTGTTTAGTGCCTCATTTGATCAAGTTTGACCAAGTCACACATTGGATTTTTAAAATATGTGACTAGAGTTTACTAAAATTTTTCTAAATGGTAAAATGAACTATGTATCAAATGTAGATATTGATGAGTTCTAAAACCTTTGTATTCAAAAGTTTTTCACTTGATGTCATTTATTGCCTTATTTGATCAAGTTTGACCAAGTCAAATCTTGGATTTTTAAATAAAGACACTTTGACCGAACCCTAGATGGTCTCAACTACAAAAGTCATAAATACAAAGTTTGTTAAACTCATCAAGTTTTACATTTGGTGTAATGGTAAACTTTTAATTTGAGAAAGTTTGAACCACTCAAAGTTTGAATTTTGAAATTTTGACACCTACACGTCGTTTTCGAAACCCCGATGGTCCCAAATCAAAAACTCATGAATGCAAAGATTGTTCCACTTATCAAGATCTACATTTGATACATAGAATATTTTTGCATTTGACAAAGTTTTAGGAAAGTGTAGTTCTAAATCCACGAGTCTCACATATAGTTTCATAAAGTTTATGTGAGATTTAAATTGATCAAACTTTGTCACAAGAAAAGATGACTAGAGTATGATTTTAGAAAAATTTAGAAAAAAAAATCATCGTATTTGGAGTTATTATATGGGAGAAATACTAGTTACAAGTTTTAATGAGAGATTAAAAAGAGAAAACCTTGTGTTCATGTTCTTGACTTTTTTAGTATTTAAATTTTTTTCTGCGTGGCTGGATGCAGTGTTTAAATACTTGGAACATATACCTGCATACGTATAAAAAAAAAAAAAAAAAAAACCAATTTTATCACAAACAAGGGAATGGTGTGGTGGTATAACTTATCTATCTTGACTAAGAGGTCGAAGGTTCGAATCCTCCTAGGCACAGGTTTTGCAATTTTCTTTCATTTTAATAAACTCAAAAATGCAATTATATAGGCCAAATAATAAAAAACTAACAGAACAATTTGCTTAGCTTGGTGGTTTGGCCGCTCCAATTCATTTTGAAGGTCGCAGGTTCGAACCCTATGCACTTTGCTATTTTCATTCATTTGGTAAATTCGAAAATACAATTATATTTGCGAAATGATCAAAAACTATTGGAATAGCTTGCTTAGCTTTGTGGTTTGGTCACCCCATTTCATTTTAAAGGTGGCAGGTTCGATTCCTATATGCGCCACAAAATTTTACATTTTTATTAATATGTATTACATGTTTTGTTGCACATCAATTAATCAAAAGGAATAAGACACCCCAACATTAACACCGATGAGGAAATGATTTTTTTACACTAATGGTGACGGGGAAATGAAATTGGTCAAGGCTCGGGTCCACTGCAGGGGAGTAACTAAATATGATGCCGTGAAACAGTCAGAAAAAACAGATTCTAGCGTCACAAAAAATACACCATGGAACGTCTCCCGGCGCCAGACAATTTGTGACGAAATTCGTTACCTTTATGTGACAACAAAACCAAGTCGTCATAAAAAAACTCGCTCTCCTCAATTTGTGACGACAAAAAATTTGCCATCACATTATGGTACATTATATGACAAATTCAGGCACCGTCATGAGGAATTTTGTCATAAAAATTTAGATTTCTTGTAGTGACCTATAAAAGGAGGCTCCTCCTCCTTATTCTAGGAGCACACAAAGGAGAAGAGCACCACCACAAGAATAGAGTTAGAGCACCACTCCAAAGGGCTATGTCCTAGTAGCTATAGAGAAGAAAGAGAGATGTGAGGGGTGAGAGAGGGAAGTCACCGGGCTTGTCGGCATCTCCCTAACCTTGTACCTCTACGGATATTCTACTTGGCTCCCTAATGAGATCTTGGCTAAGTAAGTATTCGTGTTTCTTTTAGTCTTTAGTGTCTTTTGTTTAGTTAAGCTTTACCAAGCTTGTTCACGGGTTCGTCGTTCGTCCTCATGGTGGATGCTCTAGTAGACGACTCCTGGTAAAGACGGATGTTCCTGATCGACGCTAGAGTAGTAGTCGCTAGCATAGACGTGGTGTCTAGGCTAGAGGCTGCCTTCGTTTGCCTCGCACTCCACGGTTGAGGGGTAGACGGCAGGTGGTGATAGCCCGGTCCATCCCTTGTAATCCCCCATGTCTGGGTGCGGTGTAGAGCTACAGGCCGGCATCACTTGGCAGACCAGGTGCGATCCGATGCCCGAAGTGAGCAAGTAGAAGTATTGCAATGCTATGCTTAGGACCCTAAAGCTATAGGAATCCATCTCTACCACCTTTCTATCTCTACCCTTGTGTTGTCCATGGGCGAACTAGCTAGGAGAAATATCTCCATTCCCTGTGGTAAATACGATACCCTAAATACTTTCGGGTGAAGGCTACATTGGTACTTCCGTACACTTGCAGATTCTCTGCATACGTTAAGAAATACCAACAAGCTTTCGGCGCCGTTGTCGGAACGGTTGCTATTTTCTTCAAACCTAGTTCGCCCTTGTATCTTTTTATAAAAAGAAAATATTTTATCTTTCTTTTTATAAACAAAATATTTCTTCTATCTCGAACCTACCACCATGAAGCCGAGCACCGGCCTAAATCTTTCGCTTCAAAGGAGTTCTTTGAGCCAAAATTCTTTTTCAAAAACCAAATTTTTCATCCCATTGTGAACTCCACCTAGGATTCGAACCCCTGGTTTGGGCATAGCCCTTCTCGGCCTTGATGATGAAAATCGTTTTAGACATCTCGCATGATTCCAAGAAAGTGTGTTCATGCCTAAGCATTTCTAGCATGACACAACAAAATTCTTATGTGAAAGTTGTTTTCATTCTCTCTCGTAACACCCTAAAATTTGCATTGATTTCAAAATAGTTAAATGGGTTAAATTATGCATTCTTGTGGCATTAAACATAGGGCGAATATTAATTTTTATAAAAATAAAAGTCATCATAGGTCAAGAAGCATATGTGAGCATACATGCCGGTGCATTATTTTGCTATGAGTTGACTGGTTTTTGGTTTGAATTCAATTTGGTTTGAAAATCATTTCAAAACCCCATTTGAAAAGCTTAAAACAAAAGAAAAAGGAATTCCCTTTCCCTCCCTCACACCTCTCTTCATTCTAGCCCAACTTGCCCATGTTGGCTCCGGCGCCGCCCTCTCCCTTTCGGCCTGGGCCCAGCCCGGCCACTCCTCCCCTCTCTCCGGCTTTGGCCCAGCCCGGCGCCGCTCCCTCCTCTTCATGGCCGCCGGGCTACCACCGCCGCGGCCCACTCCTCTCTCCTTTTTCCCTAGCCCGCTTCCGCTTGGCCTTCATCTTGGGCCCCGCGAAGGACACGGCCCACCCGGCCGAAAGCCGCAGCGCCGCGCAGCACGCCGCCTTCCTTCCCTCTCTCTGTCGCTGCCAAGCCGGGGCCACCGGTCAGCTCCCTCCTCCGTCGTGTCCGAACGGGACTCCACCGCCGAGTCCGGTCTCGCCCCGACTCCCTCCGCGTCCGCGTGCCGCCCAAGCCAATCCCCCCTATAAATCCCGAGCGCCGCGGCCGCCTTGCGTCGCCACCGAACCCTAGCGCCCGCTCTCGCAAGCCCGAGATGCCAAACCCGAGCTCGCAGCGCCGCCGCAACCCTAGTTCGCGCCGCCGCCGTCAATCTCGCCGAGTCGAAGCTTGAGGTCGCCCGAGAGCTCGTCCCCGAACTCGCCAAGTTCTTTATCTCCCGTTTTCGTGCTGTGTGTTGACTTCCCTGTCTCGCCGAACTTCGTAGGTCGAAGATCGCCGCCAAACCTCGCCGACCGCCGTCCAGTAGCCACCTTGGCCTCCATCTTCTCCGTAGGTGAGGTCCCCGTGTTCTCCTCTTTCGATTGCACCCGGTCCCGCGTCGTTTGGTGCACCAGAGCCGTGGCTCCAAGTTCGCCGGCGGGGTCACCTCACCGCCGGCCATGGCAAGCTCGCCGTCAGCCCCTGTTCCGGCCGGCCGATTTCCCCTTCCCCCGCACGATCTAATCTGAGCCGTCCAGATTGGATCCCACGGCCCGTAGCGGCGCACCCCCTTCGCCCGCCGCCTTTGCAAAAAGCCCCTCGGCTTTGTTAGATTCATTTAAGAATCCTTTGCTCCTTTGCCGATTACGCTTTCTCTTCCGGAAAACGTATTTTCCTCTCTATTCAGTTCAAAATACGTTTTCATTTATTTACGGTTCGCCACCGATTTCAATTGCTTATAACTTCGTCGTTTTAGCTCCAAATCGGGTCGTTCAAAATGCGTTAGAATTGTCTTCTCGAGAGCAATCTGTTAGTACCACTTTTAGATTTATTTGCAACTTTTGAATTTTGAGTTTGAATTAAATTCAATTATTTTAGGAAACTTGTAAAATCCATAACTTCTTTGTTATAGCTCCGATTTTGGTGATCTTTATGTCCATGTGATCGTAGCGACGCGTAGAATTGTTTTATGAGGTTTATTTTTCTGTTTTATTCTGTTTGGTGTACTGTTCTAATAGAAACCTTTTGTTTGCCTTGTGTATGATTGCTCGGATGATTGTATGTTGCTGCTTGATGGTTACAATTGAGTTCAGACGGTGAGGGTTTCGTTGAAGGCCCGGATTTCTTTGGTGACCAGCAGGAACTACAGGAGCCTTTGGATCAAGGCAAGTATAGTATGGAGCATCCTTGTTACCTATTCACCTTAATTCACTAGTCATGTTGCATGTGTCTAATATGATCACCCTAAGGACATTCCTAGAAGTTGTTATCTTGTACCTTGATACCTATGGGTTGTTTTGCATAAGGGTAGCTTTGCTAGTGCTTCTACTTTGAAATATGATTAATGACTATGCAACAATGATTAAAAGATGCTTTTTAGCAACATAGCTCAAGGGTGTAGAGCTCATGCGGTTTCATGATGCTATCGACCCTTCCTTAAGGACTTATCCTTTGGCAAAAGCCGGGACTTAACGTGCCGTGAGGGCTATATGGCTCGGCTCTAGTTGTTCATAGGACCTTTTCTAGCGAGTTAGAGGATCTCGCGAGTTGGGTATAGGGCGGCTCCTCCATTGTGTGTATAGCGGGTAGGAATTGTGCCACTACGGGAGGAGGGTTTCCCTACATCCGATGACCCTGCGGCCCTAGCTTGTTAGACGAACCTATGGGTGGCTTTATAGTGAAACCCTACTTACTCACCTTGGTAGTGTGTTTGGGGAGTCATGACCCCTAGCAAATGGGAATCACGACTCACAGGTAAAGGGTACACCTCTGCGCAGAGTTAAATCGATTGATCGTCCGTGCCCACGGTCAGGGCGGCCCGGAAAACTTGAGGGAATAGTACATTGTTGTGTTGTTGTTAAGTTTGAGATAAAATGTGATTCATATGTTTTATATTGTGGGTTCAACCTGGGTTCTGCATAACTTGCTTAATGAAAGGAATAAAACTTGACCAACTAAAAGCTAATGCAGTTAACCGTATCATCCTTTTGAGCTTCATATACCCCCATGCTATGCTTGCTAAGTACGTATGTACTTACACTTGTTTTTACTTCAATATTGGAAAATCCCGGATGGGTAACAGATCAAGATTGGATTGAGAGCTATCGTCACAACTACTAGCTTGGGTCAACCAGTTGACGAGTCCCTGTGCTGAAGCTTCCGCTTAAGAGTTTACCATCGTATTTATCTATCTATGTCTAAGACTATGTGTTAATTATTCATTAGTTATGTAATAAACATTGAGATGGTAAATTATTACAATTTGTCGACTTGTGTGAATGACTTTCGGGGATTCACATAAGGTTTGGATGCATCTTATTCTTGTTCTTAAAAATAAGGTGTGACAGATTGGTATCAGCTCCCTGTTGACTGTAGGACGCAAGCCTAGATAGAATGGTCATTTTTAGTGTTCTTTGCTTCATCTAATTCTTGCTTTCCAACTTGATCTTGTTTAATTGCTAAAATTATTATGCTATCCCATCTTCATCTTTTGTGAAAAATTTGTTTCTAATCTAACTCAATCTAAATTCTGTAGATGACTCGTGGCCGCAAGACCGCTCGCATTTCCACTGGAGGGTACTTCCCACCCCGTGCAGTGTATGAGCCACAGGAGCCCAGGGATGGTGCAGTGTCAGAATGGGACAATGAAGATGACAGAGATGTTCATCCAAGCACTGTGCGGTCACCATTCTACCAAGCATCTCCTACTCCCGAGGTTGAGGAAGAAGAGGATCCGAAGAAGTGGTGCCTCCGAAGCCGAAGAAGAAGAAGAAGATCCAGAAGAACTGGTGCCAGTAATCTACATCAGTAGTGATGAGGAAGAAGAAGTCCAAGAAGACGTTGAACACAATGGTGGGCAGCCTCAATCACCTTCACATGGGAGTTCACCTTCGCATGGAAGCTCTGCGGTGGAGGAGGAAATCCAAACCCCCAATGGGATGGCTCGTAAAAGAACACTACCCCACCCCTACTACCATCTACGCCAAGTTTCATCATCGCTGGTGGGATTGCTCGGGGATCATTATTCGATTGGGGAGCCTCTCTACTGTACACTTGTACGAGTATTACCACCCTTTGCAAGCCACCTACCGGAAGGCGAGGTTGGTTATTGCCTCAAGGTCAACGGTAGGAAAACAGTGAGATGGAATTTCTTCATCCTACATATTGCGCTTCCATGAGGGAAAGCATCGATGAAGCCGCCTTGGGAGCTTGGGTGTTTCTCCGGGTTATCGCCCTCGGGCCATGGAGGATGAAGTCAATCGCTACTTACCCGTTGGAAAGCAACGGGGTGGAGGTTGGACTATGGAGAATGCCGGGAGCTTAGTGGAGCCCGCTGCTCGATAGGTGGGCGATTTAGCTCTTGATTTGATGCAGAAGTGTGATCATCTTCGTGAGAAGCTGTATGACACTGAGAAGGCATTCAGGAAGATGCAAAAAGAGGAAGATGATAAAAGGGAAGCTAGAGGAGAAGCAAGAATCTATGACAAGTTTGAAGCCCCACCTCAGCCATAGGACTAGGATTGTCCTAATTATCAAAGTCGCTAGAATCGTTAGTCTAGTCTAGTAAGAGTCTTGTGTGCAAGTGAACTTTGGTGTGCTCGTTGAGTTGTCTTTATGTTTTTGAGTGATTTGGATTTTTGTAATGAGTGCTGGAAAGTTATGGGCCTGTCCATAACAATCCTTAGTTAAACATATTAGTATTTGGGGTCTTTAATAAAGGTATTTTGAGTCAATCTCGAATCTGTCCTTTGCTGAAAATTCTGAGTAGTCTCCAATGTTTCTGTTACATCTTGAAATTGGCTACTGCAAATCTGGTGAAAATTTTATGGCAATAACTAGACCTCTGTACTTTTCCAATGCTGCAAAAATCATGTTAAAATCTGCTCTGAGTTGGGACAACCATTGGTCACAATTTGAGGGTTCTGCGCAGTCTGGAAGTCAGAAACAGTTTCTGTTGTGTCCTCTTTTTGGCAATCTTAATCATCGAATCTGCAAAAATGTTATGAATAAAAGTTTTAGCTAATTTCATAAGCTTTCCAACCATATAAAGTTTGCCTGAATTGGACTTCTGGAACTCCAGTTATGACTGTTATACTGTTCTACTGCAATTGCACTTCGTCCAGAAAATTTCAGAACCATTATCTAGTGTTGGAATTATAGTGTTGGGTTATTCTAAGATGTCCTTTATGTGAATTGGAATGCAGATGCCGCCAAGGAGAAGTAACCGCAATAATGCCGGAGGCAACAACCCAGCACCCATGACTCCAGAGCAGGTGATGGCCATGCAAGGGCAGCTGATGCAGACGATGATGGCTTACTTCCAGAATCAGAACAACCAGCCTGCAGGAGGGCCACAACCCAATCAACCTCCTAGAGACAAACGCAAGGAGTTCATGTATGGACATCCACCATTCTTCTCTCATCCTATCCAACCTCTGGACGCGGATGATTGGGTGCGTGCTGTGGAGAAGCAGTTGGAGCTTGCGCGGTGCAATGATCGGGGAGAAGGTGCTCTTCGCATCCGGACAACCTGCGGGGGTCGGCACGGACATGGTGGGATTCCTATAGAGCTTCTCGTCCTCAAAATGCTCCTGCTATCACTTGGGATGAGTTTGTTAGAGATTTCAAAGCTCACCATATTCCAGAAGGGTTAATTGAAGAGAAGCAGTAGGAATTCAGGAACCTCAAGTTGGGAAACATGACCATGAGCGAGTATCATAACAAGTTCAATGAGCTTGCTCGCTATGCGCCGAATGAAGTGAGGGAAGAAGCTGACAAGAGGCGTCACTTCCTCAATGGGATCTACTATGAGCTCAGGCTGCAGTTGGCTGGTCAGAAGCATGCCAATTTCCAGGAGTTGGTGAATAGCGCTATTGTGCTTGACAATATGCGCAGGGATAAGGACCGGAAGAGAAGGATGGAGGGTCAAGGATCTGGAAGCAACACTCGTCCCCGTTCCAACTATCAGGGCTACCAGCCGAGGTACCAAGGACCAGTGAGCCAGTGGAACCGTGGTCAGAACCAGCAGGGGAACCGGTACCCGTAGCGCCAACAGTATGGGAACCAGCAGCAGAATGGGAACCAGCGTCCACAGCAGCAGCAGGGTAACCAGACACCTCGTCTGAGTGCTCCTAACAACATTCCTGTCAAGACTGGGACTCCAGGCACTCCCTTAGTGTGTTTCCGCTGTGGTCAGCCTGGACATTATGCTAATAACTGCTCCAACCCACCGAAGCAACAGATGCCACAGAAGCAGAACAGCAACGCTAGGTCTTATGCTATCTATGGGAATGTGAACCATGTGTCTACTGAGACTGCACAAGAGGCAACTGCTCAGGAAGCGCCAGAAATAATGCTGGGTACGTTCAGTATCAACTCTATCCCTGCTACTATTCTTTTTGATTCTGGAGCTTCGCATACGTTCATATCACAATCATTTGTTAGAACCCATAGTATACCCCTACTTGCCATGAAAGAAATGTTAGTACATTCACCGGGAGAGGGTATGACAGCTTCTCTATATTGCCCCTCGGTTAGTATCTCCTTAAGGGGGGTAGACTTCACTGCCAGTCCAATTATGTTGAGTGCCTCTGGAATTGATCTTATACTGGGTTTGGATTGGATGAAGAAACATGGGGTGGTGATACAGTGTAAAGAGAAGGTTGTGGTTCGACAACACCAAAAGGAGACCGTATCGTGTTGAGGTAGTAGAGAAAGCACCATCCACGGTTGTTGTGAATCGATAGAAGAAGATGCTAAGCCTCGGGATCACGTCGTTGAAGAGTTTCCAGATGTTTTCCGGATGATTTGCCGGTATGCCACCCGATCGTGACATTGAGTTTATTATTGAGTTATTACCTAGTACCGCACCTATAGCTAAGTGTCCATATAGAATGGGGGTTGATGAATTAGAAGAGCTTAAGAAACAGTTGAAGGAGTTGCTTTGGATAAAGGTTTCATACGTCCTAGTGCATCTCCATGGGGCGCTCCGGTGATCTTTGTGGACAAGAAGGATGGAACTCAGCGGATGTGTGTTGACTATCGCTCTCTCAATGAAGTTACCATCAAGAACAAGTACCCGTTGCCAAGAATTGAAGATTTGTTTGATCAACTCAGAGGTGCGTGTGTGTTCTCTAAGATTGATCTACGTTCTGGCTATCATCAATTGAAGATTCGCAATACAGACATACCCAAGACAGCATTCACTACAAGGTATGGCTTGTATGAGTATACCGTTATGTCTTTTGGATTGACCAATACCCTGCCTACTTCATGTACATGATGAACAAGGTGTTCATGGATTATCTTGACAAGTTCGTAGTGGTTTTCATCGATGATATCCTGGTGTACTCCAAGAATGAAGAGGAGCATGTTGAGCATCTGAGGTTAGTGCTACAGAAGCTGAGGGAACATCAGTTGTATGCTAAGAAGAGCAAGTGCGAATTCTGGTTGAAAGAAGTTTCTTTTCTGGGTCATATTATTTCCAATGGAGGTGTAGCAGTGGATCCAAAGAAGGTGCAGGATGTTCTAGATTGGCAACCACCTATTGATGTGAATCAGATTCGCAAATTTCTTGGCATGGCTGGTTACTATAGAAGATTTATTGAGGGATTCTCCAAGCTAGCTAAACCCATGACAGCCTTGCTAGAGAAGAACGCTAAGTTCGTATGGTCAGATAAGTGTCAAGCCGCTTTGAACAATTAAAGGAGAAGTTGACTACGGCTCCGTGTTGACATTCCTAGATCTGAGCAAGAAATTCACCATCTTGCGATGCATCACGTCAAGGTTTGGGCTGTGTTCTTATGCAAGAGGGTAGAGTTGTTGCATATGCATCAAGGTAGCTGAGAAAGCATGAGTTAAATTATCCTACTCATGACCTGGAGTTAGCAGCTGTGGTTCATGCATTGAAGATCTGGAGGCACTATCTGATTGGGCACAAGTGTGATATCTACACTGATCACAAGAGCTTGAAGTACATATTCACTCAGTCAGATCTGAATCTGCGACAGCGTCGTTGGTTGGAGTTGATCAAGGATTATGATCTAGAAGTGCATTATCACCCTGGCAAGGCGAATGTCGTAGCCGACGCACTCGCAGGAAGCCTTACAATGAGCCTCGGACGACACCGTAGACCGATGTGTTGTGTGTAGAATTCAACTATCTCGAACCTTGGAATTGTCACTAATGCTATGGAGATAGAAGTTACACCTACACTAGAGCAAGATATATGCAAGGGTCAGCTAGAAGATGAGAAGCTAAGAGAAATAGCAGAGAATGTAGTGCTTGGAAAGGCACCTGGTTTCCATTTAGATGAGAATGGTACACTATGGTTTGGGAAAAGGATATGTGTGCCTGAGGTGAAGGCTATTAGAGATGCAATTCTGCGAGAAGCTCATGAATCAGCCTACTCTATTCATCCTAGAAGTACTAAGATGTACTTAGATCTGAAGGAAAAGTATTGGTGGCACGGTTTGAAGAGAGATGTTGCGAATATGTAGCTCGTGTGACACGTGCCAACGTGTGAAGGCCGAACATCGAGACCACCTGGATTGTTGCAACCAATGAAGATACCCGAATGGAAGTGGGAAGAAGTCGGCATGGATTTCATAGTGGGTTTACCTCAAACTCAGCGAGGCTATGATTCTATATGGGTGATAGTAGATCGGTTAACTAAGGTTGCTCATTTCTTGCCAGTTAAGACCACCTATACTAGAGCAAAGTTGGCAGAATTGTATATGGAGAGGATAGTGTGTCTACATGGGGTTCCTAAGAAGATTGTGTCTGATAGAGGAACTCAATTCACATCTCAATTTTGGCAGAAGGTACATGATGCTTTGGGAACTAAGTTGAACTTTAGCACCGCTTACCATCCTCAGACTGATGGCCAGACTGAACGCACTAATCAGATTCTTGAGGATATGTTGAGAGCCTGTGCTTTGCAATATGGTACTAGTTGGGATAAGAGTTTGTCGTATGCAGAGTTCTCTTACAACAACAGTTATCAACAGAGTCTCAAGATGGCACCGTTTGAGGCTTTGTATGGTCGCAAATGTAGAACACCATTGTTCTGGAATCAAACTGGAGAGACACAAGTGTTTGGTTCGGATGTGCTCAGAGATGCTGAAGAGCATGTGAGAGTGATCAGAGAGAACCTCAGAGTGGCACAGTCCCGTCAGAAGAGCTACGCAGATACCCGCAGGCGGGAACTAGCTTTCCAAGTAGGTGACTACGTGTATCTAAAAGTGTCACCTATGAGGAGTGTGAAGAGATTCAACATGAAGGGGAAGTTAGCACCAAGGTATGTTGGTCCGTTTAAGGTTTTGGAAAGACGTGGTGAAGTTGCTTATCAGTTGGAATTGCCTGAGAAGTTGTCTGGTGTGCATGATGTGTTTCATGTATCTCAACTCAAGAAGTGTTTGCGTGTGCCGGAAGTAGAGACAATACCTCTTGAAGAACTCACAGTTAAGGAGGATCTTACCTATGAGGAATTTCCAGTGAAGATTTTGGAGACAGCGGAAAGAGTTACTAGAAGTCGGGTCATCAAGATGTTGAAGGTTCAGTGGAATCGGTACTCAGAGGTAGAGGCAACTTGGGAAAGAGAAGAGGAATTGATAAAGGCATATCCATGGTTCTTCGAGTAAGCAGCTCAAATCTCGAGGATGAGATTCTTTTAAGGGTGTAGAGTTTGTAACACCCTAAAATTTGCATTGATTTCAAAATAGTTAAATGGGTTAAATTATGCATTCTTGTGGCATTAAACATAGGGCAAATATTAATTTTTATAAAAATAAAAGTCATCATAGGTCAAGAAGCATATGTGAGCATACATGCTGGTGCATTATTTTGCTATGAGTTGACTAGTTTTTGGTTTGAATTCAATTTGGTTTGAAAATCATTTCAAAACCCCATTTGAAAAGCTTCAAACAAAAGAAAAAGGAATTCCCTTTCCCTCCCTCACACCTCTCTTCATTCTAGCCCAACCAGCCCATGTTGGCCTGGCGCTGCCCCTCTCCCTTTCGGCCTTGGGCCCAGCCGGCCACTCCTCCCCTCTCTCTGGCTTTGGCCCAACCCGGCGCCGCTCCCTCCTCTTCATGGCCCGCTGGCTACCACTGCCGCGGTCCACTCCTCTCTCCTTTTTCCCTGGCCTGCTCGCTGCTTGGCCTTCATCTTGGGCCGCCGCGAAGGACACGGCCCACCCGGCCGAAAGCCGTAGCGCCGCGCAGCACACCACCTTCCTTCCCTCTCTCTGTCACTGCCAAGCCGGGGCCACCGGTCAGCTCCCTCCTCCGTCGTGTCCGAACGGGACTCCACCGCCGAGTCCGGTCTCGCCCCGACTCCCTCCGCGTCCGCGTGCCGCCCAAGTCAATCCCTCCTATAAATCCCGAGCGCCGCGGCCGCCTTGCGTCGCCACCGAACCCTAGCGCCCGCTCTCGCAAGCCCGAGACGCCAAACCCGAGCTCGCGCCGCCCGCAACCCTAGTTCGTGCCGCGCGTCAATCTCGCCGAGTCGGGCTTGAGGTCGCCCGAGAGCTCGTCGCCGAGCTTCTACTTTCTTCCCCAAACTCGCCAAGTTCTTTATCTCCCGTTTTCATCCGTGTGTTGACTTCCCTGTCTCGCCGAACTTCGCAGGTCGAAGATCGCCGCCAAACCTCGCCGACCGCCGTCCAGTAGCCACCTTGGCCTCCATCTTCTCCGTAGGCGAGGTCCCCGTGTTCTCCTCTTTCGATTGCACCCGGTCCCGTCGTTTGGTGCACGAGCCGTGGCTCCAAGTTCGCCGGCGGGGTCACCTCACCGCCGGGCCATGGCAAGCTCGCCGTCAGCCCCTGTTCCGGCCGGCCGATTTCCCCTTCCCCCGCACGATCTAATCTGAGCCGTCCAGATTGGATCCCACGGTCTAGAGCGGCTAGTACCCCTTCGCCCACCAGCTTTGCAGAAAAGCCCCTCGGCTTTGTTAGATTCATTTAAGAATCCTTTGCGCCTTTGCCAGATTACGCTTTCTCTTCTGGAAAACGTATTTTCCTCTCTGTTCAGTTCAAAATACGTTTTCATTTATTTACGTTTCGCCACTGATTTCAATTGCTTATAACTTCGTCGTTTTAGCTCCAAATCGGGTCGTTCAAAATGCGTTAGAATCGTCTTCTCGAGAGCAATCTGTTAGTACCACTTTTAGATTTATTTGCAACTTTTGAATTTTGAGTTTGAATTAAATTCAAGTATTTTAGGAAACTTGTAAAATCCATAACTTCTTTGTTATAGCTCCGATTTTGGTGATCTTTATGTCCATGTGATCGTAGCGACGCGTAGAATTGTTTTATGAGGTTTATTTTTCTGTTTTATCCTGTTTGATGTTCTGTTCTAATAGAAACCTTTTGTTTGCCTTGTGTATGATTGCTCGGATGATTGTATGTTGCTGCTTGATGGTTACAATTGAGTTCAGACGGTGAGGATTTCGTTGAAGGCCCGGATTTCTTTGGTGACCAGCAGGAACTACAGGAGCCTTTGGATCAAGGCAAGTATAGTATGGAGCATCCTTGTTACCTATTCACCTTAATTCACTAGTCATGTTGCATGTGTCTAATATGATCACCCTAAGGACATTCCTAGAAGTTGTTATCTTGTACCTTGATACCTATGGGTTGTTTTGCATAAGGGTAGCTTTGCTAGTGCTTCTACTTTGAAATATGATTAATGACTATGCAACAATGATTAAAAGATGCTTTTTAGCAACATAGCTCAAGGGTGTAGAGCTCATGCGGTTTCATGATGCTATCGACCCTTAAGGACTTATCCTTTGGCAAAAGCTGGGACTTAACGTGCCGCTGTGAGGGCTATATGGCTCGGCTCTAGTTGTTCATAGGACCTTTTCTAGCGAGTTAGAGGATCTCGCGAGTTGGGTATAGGCGGCTCCTCCATTGTGTGTATAGCCGGGTAGGAATTGTGCCACTCGGGAGGAGGGTTTCCCTACATCCGATGACCCGCGGCCCTAGCTTGTTAGACGAACCTATGGGTGGCTTTATAGTGAAACCCTACTTACTCACCTTGGTAGTGTGTTTGGGGAGTCATGACCCCTAGCAAATGGGAATCACGACTCACTGTGTAAAGGGTACACCTCTCGCGCAGAGTTAAATCGATTGATCGTCCGTGCCCACGGTCAGGGCGGCCCGGAAAACTTGAGGGAATAGTACATTGTTGTGTTGTTGTTAAGTTTGAGATAAAATGTGATTCATATGTTTTATATTGTGGGTTCAACCTGGGTTCCGTATAACTTGCTTAATGAAAGGAATAAAACTGGACCAACTAAAAGCTAATGCAGTTAACCGTGTCATCCTTTTGAGCTTCATATACCCCCATGCTATGCTTGCTAAGTACGTATGTACTTACACTTGTTTTTACTTCAATATTGGAAAATCCCGGATGGGTAACAGATCAAGATTGGATTGAGAGCTATCATCATGACTACTAGCTTGGGTCAACCAGTTGACGAGTCCCTGTGCTGAAGCTTCCGCTTGAGAGTTTACCATCGTATTTATCTATCTATGTCTAAGACTATGTGTTAATTATTCATTAGTTATGTAATAAACATTGAGATGGTACATTATTACAATTTGTCGACTTGTGTGAATGACTTTCGGGGATTCACATAAGGTTTGGATGCATCTTATTCTTGTTCTTAAAAATAAGGTGTGACACTCTCAAACGGGGAGGGAAAGCAATGGTACACTAATACCGTAGGAAGCTCGAATGGAGACTAGGGAGAACTTAAAGACAAGTTTTGTCTCTCATTCTCCCCTATGTCCTGTATCAACTCTCTACCAAGGGCAATCCTTGATTTCAAACGGAACGAGAAGGAATCCATAGGTGCATCCTAGACGAGGTTTACAATGTTAACACATGCCGGCCTAGACTTTTCTTTACCTGACGACGTGCATTTGCATCTCTTTTGGGTCTAGACATAGATGCTGCCCTATGCTTTGACATGACCGTTGGAGGGTTGGTTTACATAAAACCAAGACGGAATAGAGGAAAATCTTTGTTCATGTCCTAGAGAAGCATGCTTCTCCCATCATATAACCTCAACCCCTCCATAAAAAGGGCATGTCAAGCTTTGAGGAGCCCTCATTAGTCGAATCTTTGCCCTTGCCATTCTTAGATTCATTTGTTGAGCCCTCACCCCAACCACGAACACCAAAGGAAGGAATGTTTTATCCTTTGGGGTTCACTATAAAAATTCAAGGATTATGGCAGAACCTCGAGCATTTCTTGGCACGTAAATCCAATATTTATTTTTAAGGAAGTCTCCTCTAACAAGGAACACTTATAAGAATGGTTGTTAGAAGTGAAACAATCTTCTGAAGCAATTCAGATTCTTTCATCTTCCACGACTATGTCTTGTTCGTTAAATGGGACTCCCTTAGAAGCCCTACACAACCTCATAGTCAGGACTTTTATCGTATCACATTTCCCTATGGAAACCCTTTTGGGAAACATGCCGCTAGTCCTGATTGACAAACTCTTCAAGAGTCCATCAAGGCTCATCCGAGTGTTGTGGGATTGTTAGGGCCGTGCCATTTTGAAATGAACAAAACCGAGGTTTACTTAGACCTTCATATCTATGCCATCCTCGATGTTCATCTTCTCATAAGGCACCCTTCAAAAATCTTGCCCAAAAAGAACCATCTCAAGGGAGCCATGATGAGAAGATAAAAGTTTTGCTAGCCTTATCTCTTGCCCCAGAGACCTAAAGGCACAACAAAGCTACTTGTTTGAGCAGGCGAAGTGTGTATTCTCGTTCGTTTCACTTGAGCTTCCTTTTTCATCCTTGTGAAATGGAACGTCCACCTTTGCCCTTGCTCGAACAAGAGACATGTCCCTCTGGCCATCAAACATTGTCTCGATAGTGGTCAAGAGTCAATGTTCATCCTTCATGATATATCTTTTGAGGACGAAAACTCTCATGCCATAGACATGCCTGAAGCAACAACTCTAGAGTGAATCCGCTAACGAGCATGCTAAGCTCTCTTTTGAGATCCATCATGTATCATGCTCACTCTTGGGATCGATAGAGTTTGTTCCACTTCTGACCATGTGCTCCTACGAGATTCCCAACCACCTCTTAATTCTTGTTTCAAAACTTGTTAAGAGGATGATTGTGGTTGCCTATGTTTATCATAAGCATTTCAAATCTCGTAGTGGCATGATGGTACTAACCTTGTAGCTTAAACATCTTTGCCCAATGTTTGGTGGCTAACACCACCATCGATAAGCTATAAGATTCCTACAGGTCCAACTTAAGACCATAACTTAAGCACTACCGGGAGATACCCTGGATTATCTTTCCTTTGTAGTAAAAAGCAAGGACATGTTTTCAAGTTAGTATGCACCCTCGGGTATTCCTATTGCTAACCATCTTAGGTTGAGAAGAAACGGGTCATGCAACACTTGCAAACAAGGAGCGACATCAACTACGAGCCTTGATGCTCTTAGGCGATGGAACACACTCACAAGGGGACCCTAACGCTACACTTGACTTTTACACAAAAATCCAAGTGTGGGGGAGGGAGGTGAGAAGGCCATGTTCCACACACACCAAGAGCCACCTGAAAAAAGAAAGAAAAGAAAAGAGAGGTGAATTCAAGTTGATGTCGCCTTCACCTTGCTAAAAAGGGGAGAACGAAGAAGAGAAAAGTGCAAGGGCTCTATCCTTCTCTGGACCTTTGCTACCATCAAGGCCCATGGTCCATTCATACTAGCCATGAGTGTGTGGCCTGGCCTTGTGGTTCACCTGAGCTGAAATCCTTGGCACCATGGTAGCAGGACCAGAACTTCACCAGCATACGCTACCGGTGAGTACGCTCAGGTAAAGCAAAGGTAATGTTCACTAACATATCTACTCATACTTGTCTCCATGTGATCATACAAATTCATGCTTCTCATATTTTTGCTCATGCTTTGAGTTTGGGTGTGTCTACATGGGCACATGTGATACACCCATAGGCGTTTTAAGTTAAGCATGATGCTTAGATTGGAATTGCCTTCTTTGATCAATTTTGACATGGTGTTGAAATTTGATTAATGAACTTGAGTTGTTGCCGTAAACAATAGGAAGTAATCGATATGGAGATAAACCAAGGTTTGTTTTACTCGCAACTTAATCTTGACCTTGCTTGAGTTATGAGTTGGATGAACAAATAAGATTAACAAACAAAAAATAATTAAGTAATAATAATATGATCAATAAAATTCTGGCTCGCCGATATTCCAACCAAGAGAGCCCTTGCTTGTTTCTTTTTATTTTTCTTAAATAAAGCAGTACAAGAATAAGTATGGGGAGACCTCTCAAGCAATACTAACACACACATTCGAGATCTCCCCAACACAATGCACAACATCAAGGATACTGAAGGACAGAACAAAGAAGTCCAAGAGAAGATCGATTGACCTTCTGGCTCAACCGAACTACTCTTTAATTTATGTAACTCCTTCATCTTCAACGATGGTTTGTGCAATTCTACCCTCACATCTCTAAAAGTTTTGAAGTTCAAAATTTGTTAAAATAAAAAGACAAAACTTTTTCTCTATGCTATCCTTTGATAAGATTTGCATACTCTTTATTCCTTGCTAATATTCCTATAGCTTGTGAATAAGTTATCATAGGGACCCCATGTTATCTAAGTAATTAGAATATGTGATATAGCTAGATGCTTTGAACCTTGCACTTTTTATGATGAACTTGGGATTTATTTTTACAAAAAGAAAAAAATACAATAGCATGCTCCTCAATGATAAAGAATTTCCTACCAAGGCCACATGACAGGATTTAATTCGCAAAACTCTTTGTCATATGCTACTTATCGATCATTGAGCTTAGTCAAATTGTTTGTGACCTAAGTGAGATTATGGTAATGCACCCATGATTGAGACACACGTACACCCACCAAATAAATAGCCGACTCTCACACTGAGAGTTGTGCACAACTTCCACCCTTCCATCCACAAAAAACTCTGCTCCTAAGCTGGGAGTAGACAAAAAAATGTTGGTTAGGAAAATACTCCATGCTCTACAAATAATGATCTCTCTCTCAATATAAAGTTCAAGAGACATGGCTGAAAAAAGGGGACACATGAAGGTCCTAAGACTTTGAAAAAAAAAAAAAAAAATAGGGACACATGAAGGTCCCAAGACTTAGAAAAAAATATAGAGACACTTGAAGGTCCCAAGGCTTAGAAAAAAAAAAGATGAGGACACATGAAGGTCCCATGACTTTGAAAAAAGTGCTGATGATAGCCATGTCTCTAAAAAATTATTTAAAAAGAGAAATCATATCTACAAAAGGAGTATAGTGTAGAATTAGGAGCCATTCTTTCCATTCCACACACTTGCACATCTCAATCAAAGTGTATGACTTATATCTCCTTGTGGTTCAGTTCTTGACTTAGCAATATATGTGATCCAAGTATGCCCTCTTTCATACCTATCCAAAATTCCACTCAAAAGCTTTAGAGATAGGTTATGAAAAGAAAGTATATTCAAAATGCCTTGGTGAGGAACCAGACACATATTTGAGCGACTTGAGAGTATCATCTGAGGAGCAAGGCTATCTTTTCTTTTTCAAAACCATGTGAAAAACCCAAGTTTCTGATATAGCTGATGCAAGGGGATTTGAATCCATGTTGTTCCATTATTCAATTACCCAAGATAATGTCGTAGACAAGCCAAAGTTCACAAGTGCAGGTGAAGCTTGGAATATCTTGTATGCAGGTTATATATCAAAGGGATGACCCATCTTAGTCCTAAACTTTACTCGAGGACGAGTAAAGGACAAGTGTGGGGGAGCTTGTTGGTGGTCCTTAACTCACATTTTGTACCGCCAATAAGAATATAAAACCTACCCCAAACTTAGTAAATAGGGCTTTACACTAACGTGTTCCACGAGTTTCGGTGATTGTCACTTGCAGGAAGGCAACTCCGTAAATGCACTCCAAGTGGGCCGAAAGATGAGAAATATAAAAGAAATAACTAATCCTACTTTGGCCCATAGCAAAACAAGATTTGGGCCAATTTGGCCACCGAGCAGGTGCGCGCATGCCAGGGGTGCGCGCGCGTCCGTCCTGCTGCCAAACAGGCCTACCTTTCTCTGGCGGTTCCATCAATGCGCGGGGAGGTCGGTTCTGGTGGGGGGTCCAGGTTCATTGTACCTGGAACCGATGTAGGGAGGTCGGTTTGCCCCTTTCCATGTGGGGATGGCACATTTCCAATGACCCCCCTGTTCTCCACCTATAAAAGGAGGCTCCCTCCTCATTCCAGGAGCACACAAAGGAGAAGAGCACCACCACAAGAATAGAGTTAGAGCATCACTCTAAAGGGCTATGCCCTAGTAGCTATAGAGAAGAAAGAGAGATGTGAGGGGTGAGAGCGGGGAGTCGCCGGGCTTGTCGGCATCTCCCTAACCTTGTACCTCTACGGGTATTCTACTTGGCTCCCTAACGGGATCTTGGCTAAGTAAGTATTCGTGTTTCTTTTAGTCTTTAGTATATTTTATTTAGTTGAGCTTTACCAAGTTTGTTCGTGGGTTCGTCATCCGTCCTCATGGCGGATGCTCTAGTAGAGGACTCCTGATAAAGACGGATGTTCCTGATCAACGCTAGAGTAGTAGTCGCTAGCGTAGACGTGGTGTCTAGGCTAGAGGCTACCTTCGTTTGCCTCGCACTGCACGGTTGAGGGGTAGGCGGCAGGTGGTGACAGCCTTGTCCGTCCCTTGTAATCCCCCACGTCCGGGTGCAGCGTAGAGCTACAGGCTGGCATCACTTGGTAGACCAATGTGATCCAGTTCCCGAAGTGAGCAAGTAGAAGTATTGCATTGCTATGCTTAGGTCCCTAAAGCTATAGGAATCCATCTCTATCACCTTTCTATCTCTACCCTTGTGTTGTCCTTGGGCGAACTAGCTAGGAGAAATACCACCATTCCCTGTGAAAAATACGATACCCCGAATACTTTCGGGTGAAGGCAACAACGGTACTTTCGTACGCTTGTGGATTCTCTGCATACGTTAAGAAATACCAACACCATGCCACCACCGGTGCTCCACGGAGTGCCACAGTGCCGCAGCCCTAGCCACCAGCTCCGGCCGCCTCGCGTTACGTAGATGAGCCATCGAGCTCCACCTCGACTTGCTGCACCCGGCCATGAAGAAGATGGAACCTAAGCCCCCGTTGCCCTGACCGCGTGCGCCGCCGTTCCACCGGAGCTCCGCCGTAGGATCTCGCCTTGCACGGGCTCTGCTGTGGGAACTGGTCGTCGTCGACAAGCCATTTGGAACCCTGGTGGACTCAGTTGAACAACCCGAGCTGTGAATTGGAGAATAAGCAGGTGCAAGACCCTTGCCTCCGTGAGCCCTCGTGGGCGCGCCGCCATCGTCGTGGCCAGCTGCATCGGGTGCCCATATCCACCATTATGGCCCTTGCCGTGCCCGCCTTAACCTTGTGGAGCCGATGTGCTCCACGACGAAGCCAGCGCACCTCTCGGATGACCCCAGAACCCCGCCGGTGCCCTGCAGCCTGCCTGCCACCGCCGGCCATGCGCTGCCGCATGGATGAAGCAGAGAAAAAGAGTTGGGGAAGAAGAAAGGTAGCAGCGGCATGATAGAACGAGTTCACCATGGACAAGAGAGAGGAGATGGAAGAATGGACATGGTCCACACGAACCCCAGCCAACGGTCCACTGGACCTTGCCTTGTGGTGCACAATGAGCCATGCCTGTACACCCAAAGCCCAATGAAAGGCCCAATACGTGACATGGAAAGCCTACAGCAGACACGTGTCGTGGGCCGGGCCGGCCCAACCCAACCCAAGATTGGCCCTGCCCGGCCCACTAAAACCCAGAGTGGGCCCACGCTTGTGAACTTTGACCTGTCAGCGTTGACTTTTTGACCCGGTTGTTGGCGGTCCTTAACGACGATTTTATACCACCAACTTAAGACCAAAAAGGGAGGATTACATATTTTTATATGCATATACCTTTGCTATTGACCCAATTCCACTTGTACTGGAAGTTGTGACATTCTGCAGAAACATACACCAAGTACAGGGAATTATACACGAAAAGGCGCCTTCCAACAAAGTGTAAAATCCAAGTAATAGAAGGGAAGGCCATTTCGGGGTCAATCTGGGCCAAACCCACCATGACACAGTGGCCCAAGTCCAACATGAATGAAATGAGCGAAGGCCCAAAACCCGGTTTCATTCCAACTCGGGCTGCAGGAGCAGGCCCGACTAAAATGGGCATAACTCAATCATCCGGACTCCGAATTGGGTAATCCACTAGGCCATGTGAAGCTAACGAGAAGGCCCACAAAGCCTGCACAAGATGAGTCCCAGACGATGCCATAGGGGGGCAACCGCCCCCAGGGGGCGACCACCCCCCTCGGAGCTCCAACCGGGCCCAACTTTTTCTGTCGACAGCATTAAACCAAAGAGAGGGCGGTGCGCTGGTGGGTTTGCCACGTTCACTGAACCTGGATGCTGTAGAGGTCAGTTTAGGCATTTAGGAAGGGAATATTCCATAAACATTCCTCCACCCTCCTATAAATAGAGGGCTCCCTCCTCTTCATTCCACACACCTCATTTTGGAGCCACCTCACTCTCTCCCTCTCACTCTTTAGCTTAGTAGTAGTTTAGTCTTAGTAGTATCTTGGAGCAAGTCTTAGTAGTATCTTGGAACAAGGTTGAGCTACTAAGGAGGGCTTGTTTCCTAGGAAGGAGAGCTACACTTGCTAATATTTACTATGAAGAGTTCTTCCTTATTCAAGTTCTTATTTCATATATATAGTGTTGCATATGAACTAGAGCAAAGTCTTGATCATGATATATTCAAGGATTATGAACTGGATTATAGTTCGTATGAGAATTATTCATCATCGTTCTTCATCGTTCATGTGTTCTACATAACTAGAGGTGGAGATAGGAATGATGGAGTAACGGTTCGTTGTAGCCCTCAGGTTTGCCCATGTCCTAGCCTGGCCATCCGTAAGGTGGGGGTCCTAGTGGGATGTGGGTCATTCCTTAGTATGCGGGTGTGGCGCTCGAGTGCGAGGGAACCTGCGAATATGATGGCATGCCACGGTTGAGGGGTAGGCGGTAGGTGGTGATAGCCCTGTCCGTCCCTTGTATCCTCCACGTTCGTATGTTGTATAGGAGTTCGTAAATGCCTCACTCGGCTGGCAGACCAGCTGCTGGGGTCTCCCCTTTACTCCTGACTTTGACTTGTCTCTTAACTTGTACAACATGTGACTTTAGTTGTTCTATGCATACCTATATAAGTTATACCTGCTCCGCTTAGGTTATTCTTTTATTCGTTATTCATTGTTTTCCTTTTATCCTTGAGGTTAGCCCAAGTGTTTGTCACACTATCCAAATATCTACCTTACTTTACCCCTGTTATGAGTATTGATCTATCATACAATTACCTCGTCCATGTCCTTACTCTTATACCGTGCCTTCCTACAGGAAATATAAATACGATACCCTGATAATACTTCCGGGGTGAAATGCTACAACGATAGATCCGTGCGCTTGCGGAAAATATCTTTAAAAGGTTAAGATCTATCGATGCGTTTCCTAGCGTAGTTGCTAGAGGTGGACTTTTTGTCTATCTTTAGTGAATGCGTTAAGAAATGCCAACACCGGCCCCACATGTCATTGACCAACATGACCCGGTCCCACCTTTCATACGCAGATGCCACTTGGAGCACCCAGAGACTGCAACGCGTCGGCCTATAATTAATCCAGTCTTTTATCTATTTCAGAATATGTTTAAATCTTGTAAAATTCATAACTAATTCGTATGAACTCAGAAAAATATTAAACTAGCGTCCAAATTTTCTATAATTCGAGCTCTACGTAATGAGCCTATGTTTGAGTGCACTTGGATCTTTTTACTATTCATTCATTCTTTGTGGATTCTATAGGAGTCGCTAACGCGACTATTATGTCTTGATTACAGTTCGATCTAGAAGGTGGAGACCCCCGCTGATCGACTACATTCGATGGAGGATGACTTTTACCACTGCTTTTGGATTCATACCACTACTTCCTCGACATCGCAGGTGTCATGGCAGCACCTTCTTTTAGAGAATCCTATTAGACATTGCAAATAGAAATGCTAGCGCTTTATATTTATTCCTTTGCTAGTATATTGATGCATGCTATTGCCTGAGCCATTATTTACCCTGATTGAAACCCTTCACCATGTCACCTTGTGCTCGCACTTATATATATTACTACCTCTCTGCTTGCTTGCACTTTATATTATTATAACTCTACTTCGCATTGTATCTGTGATGTGATGCGGGTGGTGAACCCCTGGGAATGGTTTGGCTTGGGATGCCGGACTTGGTGGAATCATGGTTAGGATCTGGAGGTACTGTGTGTGACTTGGGTGCGTGGAGGGTGAGGGTTGAGTCGACTGGACAGGATCTACGATGAGTCTTGGGGGCAGGCCTTAAGACGAGTCTTGCCGGAGGTGCAACCTGGACATCCCCATGAGAGGTACCTGAGGCGGGCACATGAGACTTGAGAAGACCAAGGGTGGAGAGCCCTCGTGTCACACCCCAAAATTTCTGATTTTGTGTTGTGCATAGAAAACAATAATTAAAATAAATGTTTTGATATTTGGATAAAATTTACCAAGTTCAGTTTGAGTTAGCACGAATTTAGTAGTAGGAAAAATGTGAATTTTTAAACTTTTCCAAATTAATTTGATGGGGTTTTGCTTGATGTGATGTTTGCTTGTTGATTGATTTCATGTTGTGTGTAAATATTTCAAAATGCGTTTACTAAGCCGATCTTCCTTCTCTAGCATGATGTATTGGTCTTTCTCACGGATCAATTTACTTGTTTTCCAACTTAGCATTTGCTCGAGAAGTATCCCAAAATCCTTTTTAGGTAATCTGAATCACTCCTTCCTGCTCATCATTCATCAACCTATCTCGATGGACTTCTCGGGAATTTTTTTTAGCTTTTTTCTGGAACTTATTCCCATTTGTCTTTGAGAATAATTTATTTTTTTAGATGCTTCAATTTATCTTATCGTGAGCTCCAAATACTTAATTTGGATTCCTCATGCTCCAAAGTATCTTCGGGATTTGTCCCAAGATTTTCGGAATCTTCGGTGTATTTTTCGTGGCTTAAATCTCAATTCTAGACTTTTCTAGAATTATTTGTATACACTAAATTAAATATTCCGAAAATAATTTAATTCTAAAGCTAATCCTTGTCAGCCAAGACTCTTTCTCTGTCTTTCACGTATGGCATGAGACTTGTTTCTATCGTTTTTCCATAAGAGTTCGAATCAAAATAATCCAAATATCAAATCATCCTTCGAAGCCAGTTTGGGCTTAGCAGCAGTACGTACGTCCCCTTCCTGCAATATACGCTGTAAGAGCATCTCCAAGAGCTCCCTAAAATTTACTTGGTAAAACTTGGGTTATAGCAACTTGGTATATTGTTTTCCAAGTGAAAAAATGGTCTCTCTCCAACAACTTGGTATTCTAACTTGGTAAAACTAGAGAATGACATATGGGACCCGCATGTCATTGCCTCCCCAATCCAATCCCCTCCCCACCACTCAACCCAACCCCAAGCAATGGCGTCGGACGGCGGAGGTCAACGGGGACGAAGGCGCCGGGCTCCAGCTCCACTGGCTCCTCCTCCTCCGCGTCCTGGTCCTTGGATCTGCTCTTCCACGGCGTGATGAAGACAACGAGAAGGAAGCCGACTGCTGCTGATATCCGGCGGCGCCTTGCCGGCATCGGCTTGTCACCCTCCCATGGCTGGATGAGCGAGTCCGACCACCTGCAAGGAGATACCGACTCGGCCCTGGAGTAGCCTCCTCCGGGAGCCACAGCCACCGCATCCATCGAGCATGGCCACGGCGGAGCAGCGCGGGCGCCGGCCGGCGGCGGAGCAGCGTGGGCGATGGCCGAGCAGCGCGGGCGATACGCGGCCCCTCCGCGCGCGGATCTTTACGCGGGCGATACGCGGCCCCTCCGCGCGCGGAGGGGGTTTTTTCCCAAGTGCGTATTTTAGCGCGCGGAGGGGGTTTTTTCCCAAGTGCGTATTTTAGCAAGTTTGTTTTGGGAGCTGTTGGAGAGGAGAATTTGTGATTTTGTCCAAAATAATAGAATACAAAGTGAGTTTAGAGAGCTCTTGGAGATGCTCTAAGTATCCATCTATAAAAAGTGAGACCCTTGCCTACTGCCCTAGTTGCCGTGCAGAACATATATGCGCCGCTGCCCAAGTTCATCATATGCATCGCCATCGCCTCTTAAACTCCAAAGCAACGTCGGCAACAGAAGACCACCTCTGCCGCCGGTCGTCTCCGATTCCGGCATGCACGCTCCATGGCACCTGCGTGTTGTCTCGTCGTCGGTGAGGCCACCCTGCCTCTTCTCGTTCTCTGTATCGTTTGGCCTGGCCCTCACTTTCGCTTTCTGCCATCAACCGTTGCACTGCAGCTATATGACCAGGTCATGCCAAAACTTATAATGCCGTTGGCCACCAGGAAGCAAGCCCATGCAAGCATGCACCTTGCGTTGAACTTGCATCCATGATTGAAGGTCAGACGTGCCTCCCTATCCTTGCCATATTATATTCATCAAACACTAATCCCATATGTCATACAAATATCATCTTGTACAATAATTTATCCTTTCCATCTATTTCTAAATTCTGAAACTATGACGTGAAGTCATCGCCGTTGTTGCCGTTCGTGCGTAGCTGTTCGTTGGTGAGCACATCTCTATATGTTTTCCTTCCTACCTGTGAATTGCACTATGCCCTAAGCCATGCACGTTATATGATTTCCCTTGTGTCCGTTGCTATCAGGTATATATATCTAATCTGCAGTATGTACGCGCCTGCCGGCCGTGCCTACGTGCCGTCTATCATCTCGCCTGTCAACCTTCTGGAGCACAACGTTCATGGGGAAATCAATCCATTGCCATCCAACTCTGGTGAGCGCTCCCTATCATGTTATTTCAGCTGTCGTTCGCATCAAGTCATAGCCATGCAAATTATTTAATTTGCTTCCCTAACGTGTATGAGCCCCCTCCTACCCATCATATGCAGTTGCCGTTCATGTACACGGCGCCGCTTTCCAACTTGCCGCAGCTGTCCTGGCCTTTCAGACCTGGTCGTCAGGGCCATGCTTCCCCTGCCCGAGACTTGAAGAAGCTAGCGTCGTCTGTCCAAAGCCAATGTTCCAATTAGCCAGCAAATTGGACTTCCTTCACGTTCACACCAGTACAAGTCCATCAAAGATCACAGGATGCCAACAATAAGCATTCACGTTTCCAGTAAAGCTCCTATCTGGTACATATATGCTAATCATTCCTTTATTCATTGTTGATGGGACTATGCAGATTTGTCCATACAACTCCGAAGAAGCTTAGCCCCTCTTTAGTCAAAATTGCACTCCGCATGATACTTCTCTGGTGTCATGCAAATTCATTGTCTTTTTCATCAGCTCATATCATGTCACTTAGAGCTCTCTCTTAGCACGTTGTTCCAAAGCTCTTGCTTTGTTGTTCTTAGATGCTTCTATTTGTTGCTTGCATGTTTGCTTTGTACGTGGTGCTTCCTATGAATAGAACAAGAACTGTTTACGAGTGTTGGAGATCAGAAGTTGAGTGCCACAAGAAGAAGAGATTGAAGAATTTCTACGAGCAGTTGCTTTGGGTGTAAAGCAAGTTAAAGGCAAGTATAGCTTGAGTTTTTCTTTCTATGATCATGATCTAGTAAGCTTGACTAATGAATATGAGATAAACATAAAAGATGAATGTTATCTTTTGGCAAAAGCTGGGACTTAACGTGCCGCTGTGAGGGCTATATGGCTCTGGCTCTAGTTGTTCATCGGACCTTTTCTAGCGAGTTAGAGGATCTGCGAGTTGGGTATAGGGCGGCTCCTCCATTGTGTGTATAGCCGGGTAGGAATGTGCCACTCTGTGAGGAGGGTTTCCCTACATCCGATGACCCTGCGGCCCCTAGCTTGTTAGACGAACCTCTCGGGTGGCTTTATAGTGAGACCCCGTCATTCACCTTGGAAGTGTCATGGGAGTTATAAACCCGAGCAAATGGGAATCACGACTCACAGGTAAAGGGTACACCTCTGCGCAGAGTTAAACTGATTTATCGTCCGTGCCCACGGTTACGGGTGGCCCGGAAAACTTGAGGGAATGTGTGTTCATTTAAATTGTTTATTATAATTCATTTATTCAGTTTTACTTGATCATGTGACTTTGGCATTACACTTGATGTTATACTTGCGGAGTTCGACATGGACTCACTCTTGCTATTCCCCCACACCTCAGGAGAAGTTTTAGGCTTATGGTCAACCAGTCAGTTTGGATCCAGTGGAGTGGAGTCAATACCCGAAGATCGGAGTTGTCTATCCATTGTTTGCTTCCTAAGGTTTTCTCTTTTTACTAAGTACGTTAAGCATTATGAATTGATACTACCCCTTATTTGTAGCTATATGTGAGATTTGACTTCTAATACTCACATATGGTGCATATCTGGTTTTGTCCTTAAAATCGGGTATTATAAGTGGTATCAGCTCAATGCTGACTGTAGGATGCAAGCCTAGTTAGAAAATGTCATCTTTAGGTTTTGAAATTTGCTATAACATCCTTGTTCTATATACCTTGATATTTTCCTCTCTACTATATCCCTACCTTGATAATTGTCTCCCCCTTGATGCTTATTTTAAATCCTTTGTTCTCATCTAATCCTTGCTTTGATACGCTTTTAGAAATCTCTCTTACCACCTTCTAGCGTAATCTTAAGATAACCTATAGGATCTTTGCCCTTGATATGAAGATAACGATAGTATCGCAATTTAAGTCAATGTTTGCCTTGTGCCCCTTTTATGCCCTATTGTGTTATCATTATGCCTATGATTGTTTTGGTTCTTTGTAATGAGTGCAATGATGTTGTGGCTTTGTCCGCAATTTCATTTAGTTTATAGGCTTAAGGTATAAGGATTAATGAATAGATAGTTGGGTTTGGTTTTCTCTTGTTTTCTGCATCCTGTCTCTTCAAAGAAATCTGTCTTCCTCGGCTTATACCTCAAACTTTGGATTACCAAAAATCATGAGAAAATTCTGGACATCTGTAGACTTCAAGATCTTTCTCTGTGCAAGAATTGTCCCAATATCTATTAGGGTTTGAGAGTTATGAAAATCACAAGACGATGCATCTGCGCTGTCTAAAATCTGGAGCAGTCTCTACATTTGTCTGATTTTGACCAATTTAACTTCAGAATCTGACAAAATGATCCGAAACAAAGTTGTAGAGAACTGTATAAGCTTTTCAACGGTATAAGAAATGGCTTCATTGGATTAACAGAACTAGAGTTATGGATATATTACTGTGCTGCCATATTTCTGCTCGTGGGGAAGTGTAGGTTACATGTTCTTGCCCATGCATATGAGTCTTTTTGGAATGACAGAAGGACATGATGATAATCAACTCACTTAGATGATGATGCAAGCTACTCTTTGATGTCCCCCTTGTTTCACTTTTCTTAAGGGGGATAACCACGCTAAAGACATTCATGATGAAGGTTTCTCACACTCTAGTGTTTCACTTGGAAGAAGCGGTTATCTCGATGGTTGGAAGTCTATCCATGCTTGAGTGTCCTTTGCTTGAGATTAGAGAATAAATTGATCATCTACAAGAAGCTTAGGAGTTCAACATTCAATATACTCACTACAAGCTGGCATGTTTAACATAAGAAGGAGAAGTGGAATATCGCTATAGTTGGATCCACTATAATTTAGAGAACTCAATGTCACACAAAGCATGTGTAATACCCGATTTTAAGGACAAAACCAGATAAGCACCATATGTGAGTATTAGAAGTCAAGTCTCACATATAGCTACAAGAAAAGGGTAGTATCAATTCATAATGCTTAATATATAACGTACTTAGTAAAGAAGAGAACCTTAGACAGCAAATAACAGATAGACAACTCTGGTCTTCGGGTATTGACTCCACTCCACTGGATCCAAACTGACTGGTTGACCACAAGCCTAAAACTTCTCCTGAGGTGAGGGGAAGATAGCAAGAGTGAGTCCATGTCGAACTTCGCAAGTATAGCAGGGGGTTTATGAGGCTCAAAAGGTTGACACGGTTAAACTGCAAGTAGCTTTTAGTGTATGTCATATTTTAGCACTTAGCATCAAGGTAGTGTTCCCATAACCACATGATCAGGTAAACATGATTAAAGAATAATAATTAAGATCAACATTAACATTAAGCAATAACAAACAGTGATCATCTATTCCATAAGAATCCCTTGGCCGCCCTAACCGTGGGCACGGACGACATATCGATTTAACTCTGCGCAGAAGTGTACCCTTTACCTGTGAGTCACGATTCCCATATGCTCGGGTTTGCAAATCCCATAACACTACCAAGGTGAATGAGCAGGGTCTCACTATAAAGCTATCCATAGGTTCGTCTAACAAGTTAGGGCCGCAGGGTCATCGGATGTAGGGAAACCCTCCTCCCAAAGTGGCACATTCCTACCCGGCTATACACACAATGGAGAAGCCGCCCTATACCCAACTCGCAGATCCTCTAACTCGCTAGAAAAGGTCCTATGAACAACTAGAGCCAGAGCCATATAGCCCCCACAGTGGCACGTTAAGTCCTGGATGATCACTTACAGATAAGTCCTTAGGGAGAGGGAAGTGAATGGAAACCGCCAATCACCTTAACCCTCTTGATTTCAAGTTACTAAAAAGTCATCTTTTAAGATTAGTTGCATAATCCGTTAATCAAATTACAAGATCATGTTATGAAGCACTAGCATCACTACCCACATGCAATAGCCCGAGTTCACAAGGTAACAAGTAAACAAGACTAGGGAATCCTAAATAGGGTGACAAAGGACACATGCATATGAATTTAGTGTGATGGTGAATAGGACACAAGAATAGTCCTACTATACTTGTCTTATACTCAGATCCTTCTTCAAGTCCAAACCTTTGTAGAACTACTTCTCGACCTCCTCTTCTTCTTGAACATCAACTTCCAGATCACCAACGCAAAGCTCACCGAGTGGGCACGATCATATAGCACCACACAAGCATCTATGCAATCATTACACGAAGCAAACAATAGGACTAAATGAGAACAATACACCCATCACAATAAAATAGAATGAAAAGTTTATAAAACAACTCTACTCGTGGCTACGATCATATAGACGTCAAGTTCACCGAATACGGAGCTACGATGACGGAGATATAAATTTTCAAAGCTTTTTTTATAGACTAATAATGAATTAAATATAAACTTGAAAATTAAAGTCTACAAACTGAACTAACACTATCCCTACTACGTGGCTTACAAAATTATGGATCCAACGCAATTTGAATGAGTCAAAACGGAGTCAAAACGGAGAAGATATAGAGGTTTGAAAACAGTGGCAAAACTGTAAATACTGAAAACGTATTTATGTATTTGCTGAATTATTTTTGTGAAGTAAAACGGCCATATAGCAAAGATGATGTCATGCTGAAGTCATCAAAACTAGCTTTGACGTCATGGAGGCAAGCAAGCTAGCATCGACGTCATCAAAAGCTAGCAATGGCAATGGCCATGGTCGATGATGGAGTTTCACGGTGACGGAGTTTCACTGTAGATCGATGAAAGCAACATATATGCCTTGCTTTTATTCTGAAAGAAACACAGGATGAAGGAGTAGCAGATGGTCTCACCTAAATCGAATTGTTGCACATGATTTAGCTGTGGCCTGCATGTGACCGACATGAACTTGCAGAGCATTGTGCATGATGACTTGCATGCTCCTGCTTGTTGTTTGGAGCTTCGTTCAGCAAGGAAAACCAGGAAGGGAGAAGGGCTGTTGACAAAACACGCTCAGCTGCCAGGCCAGTAGCTAAGCAGACCATGGCACGCAGTAATGCAGGCCATCGCCACATGCCTACAACTGCGAAGAGATGGAACTCAAGCCGATGGAACAACGATATTTGAGAGTTGGAAACAAGTCGGCAGATAGACTCACCAACGACGTCACAGACCGTAGACAATGAGAAGAACAAGCGCTGTACATAGAGGACTCCATGTCGGCATCGACCAAAACATGGTTGGACGTGGACGTCGGGAGCACACACCAGGGCTAGGCTTATCGGAGTTGTCGAAGATGGCTGACGGTGACATAACGAGGAGAGTAAAAGAATTAATTTCAATTTACTGCGTTAGAGATTCCCAAACTAGGGGCTTCTCTTATAGTAGATTTTGATGTGTTTTGCTCAAGGGTTGGTACGTATATATAGGACAGAAAACTCCCCACATCTACATCAACTACCGATATGGTCTTTAATTGATGCAGATACCTCATCTTTACTAATTTTTAAATAAACATTAAAGCCCATTAGTAAATAAAGACATGGGCCTTGAGCATGGAAATAAATAAGAGATATTATTATTTTCGGATTTAATTATTTTTGTGAATAAAATAATTCTAGAAAAGTCTAGAATTAACTTTTAAGCCACGAAAAATACTCCGAAGTGTCCAAAAATTTGGATAAAATTCTCAGAGATATTTTGGAATATGAGCAACCTAAATAAAGTATTTAGAGCTCATAAGGAGATACTTTGGAGCATCTAAAAATTAGAATATGCTCATAGACAAGTGAGAACAAATTCCGAAAAGCCGGAAAATTCTCGTAAAGTTTGTATAAGATTGATTGACGGGCAAGAAACTGAAATAAATGATTTGGATTATAAATAAAGAATTTTAAGAAGGTTCCAAATATAAGCTGAGCTGAGAAAGAAGGAATTTGGATATAGAAAGAGATAAAAACGTGTGAAGAAGGAATATGATCGATTTATTAAATAGATTTTGAAAGCCTTTTCATTTTTAGTCAAAACCACACATCACAAAAAATATAAATGCACCAGCATGTATGCTCAATCATGTTTCTAACTCCTATGATAAATTTTAATTTAATAAAAATATTATCTTTTCTATATTTCATGAGCACAAAATTTCATAAGTAAATCATTTTTACTCTATTTTTAAAATTTTAAATTTTAGGGTGTTACAATTCTACCCCCTTAAGATGAATCTTGTCCCGAGATTCGGAAGATGATGATAGAAGAGATTTGGATATTCTATCATTGAATCTTTTTCACTTCATCATCCTGATAAGGATTTCACTTAACTTTGCATACCTCTTAACCATACTCCAAATAACATGCTCACTGATTCCAAGTCTTCGATGGACACTCCAAACAACTCACATGTAACTCCAAACCAATTCTCAGTTAATTTCCAACTGCTAAGCCATACTCTTTTCCTTAAACTAGCTTCTCTTCACACCAATGCACATTGCACTTATCATGAAGATCATCTTAGAATGGTTGTGTGAATTTGACTGTATGGCAAACACTTGTCACTCCGACTCCAAGTTGCAATACAATTACTTTTAGCATGTGCCGTATGTCCTCTTTTAGCAACCCCACAGTTTTACCACTGTAGTGTGATGATAGTTTACTCTTGACACAAAACACTCTTTATACTTCTCATGAAAATCACCCGAGATGAATTGTATGACAAGCTCTTTGTCCTCACAAATTCCACATTAAAACCTAACATTCTATTATTTTCTGTTTATTCCATACTTTCACATCTCCTGGATCCAACTTCAATAGACAATTGACTTTTGGGTCAAGTTCCTCAAACCTCAAACATAATTCTTAACCCATGGTGTCGTCTAAAACTCCTTAGCATAAGTCCTTTGCTAAGAGCAATGATAACAACAATTCCTTAGTTTCTTTCTTCTTCCAATTAACCGTTGTGATTCTCCTTGTTCAAAGATGAACTTTATTAACTAGCAACTATATAGTACTAGTGACATCACTTGATTTCTGCCTTCACTTGATCTTGGTGTCACTCGGACTTTTATAGCACCCATTATATGCTAAGCATATTGACAACAACTTTTTCCTCTCAAAATGATTGCATCCTCCAAATCGCCAAGGCATAAACCATGTTTGGGACCTGTGGGTTATGACCTACTATAGCTCCATATCATTCCAATTATAGGGTCACTACGTCAATATCAACTTAGTAATGATCCTTCAAATTTCTTATGATCAACCTTGATGTCGCTCTTTACTTCCAAGTAAGAACCTTTATGCTCCACAATGGATAACTCGACATCTCATTAGTTGATTAGTCCAAATCACGCCTTCGATAGAATCTGACCATCCAAGAATATTCTGAGTTACTCTTGCTAACATGGGCGTGCTCCAACTCAACCTATCCCCTTGTGTTCTTCTCCGTGTATTCCATCATTAGAGACATACCATAACCAAGAAGATAACTTCCTCCAAACAAAACTCACACACCAAGATTGGTGTAAGCATTGAAACTTCCATAGAATTCAATCATAGAGAAGTCCTACATCTCAATATTCCTAAGCCATCATTACCAACTTATCAAGATACTCCATGATCACCTTATGTGCATAGGATAGGTAGGTGCATATGCAAGACCAAAGAACATAATCGTGTAATCATGCAACCCATTCCTCGTGGTGAGAACTATCTTCGTATTTCTTCATTCTGAATCTTCGACTGATGGTAACCGAAGCGTAGATCCAACTTAGACAACACACAAGAACCTCTTAACTTGTTAGACAAATCATTAATCCTCAGCAACGGGCACTTGTTCTTGATGATAACTTCATAAAGAGAACAATAATCAACACACATACGCTGAATATCATCCTTCTTGTCATCTAAGATCGCCGGAGCACCCTATAGAGGCGAACTAGGGCGTATGAAACCTTTCTCTTGCAACTCCTTAACTTGCCCCTTATAGTTCATCCATCAAGTCACTAATACTTGCTCATGGATAGACCTCTCAACTACGGAGATGGTTGCTTCCTTCCAGGTAAAGTGCTTGAGTGCATACAACCTTCGTCTTGCAACTTCTTCTGCGTGGCTACCCCCTTAAGAAAATACCAAATAGGGGAACCAACGGATAGCTTGCATCTTCTTCTAAATGAGCTAACTTATCATGAAGACCTTTGATATTCACGAGGAACTCATATGCATAGGCAAACAAGTAATCTGAAATCCCTTGCCAGCAGAAATTTAGCGGCACAGAAATATAGCTGTAACTCCGGTTATGTTAATCCAATATAGTTGTGTCTTATATCACTGGAAAGATTATCAAATTACCCACAACTTTCTTATTGATCACCTCAGCATATTCTGTTGTTAAAATAATCTTTCGTGGTCGTACTTGAAATCTGTCCAGAAAATCTGGCAGCACCAATGCAGCATTTTGCAACAGTTGTATCTCGAGTTCCAGAAAACTTACAAAGATGTTCTTGGTATGGTTAGAAAGCTCCTGAAACCATCCACAACTTTTGTGTAGAACACCTTCTCATATTCTGTGTTTAAGGTAGACGAAAATAGACAAACATAGAGACTTCTCAGTATTTCCAGACAGCACAGAAACCTCCTGTTGCAACCGGCATAATTCCCAGCTCAGAGCAGATATGAAGGTGATTGATACGGCATTGGAAGGATACGGAAGTCTACTTTTACCCAAAAAAATTTCATAACCAGTGCATGAACAAATCTCGAGATACAACAGTATCACCGCAGACTGCTCCAGATTTCTTACAGCGTAAATACTTCGTCTTGTCATTTTCTTAACTCCCAAACCATAACAGATATGGGGGTGATTCTTGTGCATAGAGAAGGATCTTGAAGTCTAATTTTATTCAGAATTTTCTAATGATTTTTGGTAATCCAAGAACAGGGGTATAATCCGAGGAACATAGATTACTCCGAAAGGACAGGATGCGAAAAACAAGAGGGAACCAAAACCCAACTATCTATTCATTAGTCCTTAAACCTTAAACCTTTAAGCTAAATAAAATTGTGGACAGAGCCACATGATCATTGCACTCATTACAAAGATGCAAATCACTCAAAAGACAAAAAAAAAATAATAATTCAACAAACACTCAAGTTCACTTGCACCCAAAAGACTCGACTAGACTTAGCGAAATCTAACGTCTTTACGTAAAAGGGACTCCTGAACCTAAGGGCGAAACTTGGTAGGGAAGATTCTCATAAATCCTAAGCTCTCCAATAGCTACTTTAAGATCATCTAATTCCTTCTGCAGCCTCTCTAGATCCTTTCCTTGTTGATACACCACATCTTCCAAACGTTTCTTTGATTGCTTAACGGTATGTCCAAAATCAAACAAAACTTGGAGAACTGGGCCTTGACATTGAGAAGTGGTATTGAAATCCTCATACTTGCGCTGTGTTATGGTCCATCCTATTGAAGGAGGTTGCTCATCTCCACCAGTAGAGTTTCCACCATTTTGAGCAACGTCTTCATCTTTATCACTAGTGACGTCTTGTCTTTCGCCTACGGGTTCTTCTTCAAGGGGAATAACCTCGAGAGGCTCCTCTTCTTCTTCTTCCATAACTAGATCTGGTGTGGGCAGAACATCATCATCATCCTTGCTGATCTAGTCCCTCATCATGACTTCATTCCTTGGCTCCATTGACTCATACAATGCACGGGGTGGAAAGTAGCCTCCAGTGGAAATGTGAGCAGAAATGCGAGCGGTCTTGTAAGCACGAGTCATCTAAAGAGAGAAAACTTAAGGATGAGACAAGGTTTTCATAAAGGAGCAAAGACAAAAGTGAGAATACCTTTTTGAAAATAACAAGTTTAGAGAGATAACAAGGAATCAATGTTAAGAACAAGGTCTTTCGAACAAGCATCAAGGAGGAGATGAATATCAAGGCTAGAGATAGAGAAGAAAATATCAAGGTATATAGAACAAAGTTGTTCTTAGCAATTCCAAAATACTAAATCGACCAGTTTCTAACTAGGCTTGCGTCCTACAGTCAGCATTGAGCTGATACCACTTGTAATACCCGATTTTAAGGACAAAATCAGATAAGCACCATATGTGAGTATTAGAAGTCAAGTCTCACATATAGCTACAAGAAAAGGGTATTATCAATTCATAATGCTTAATATATAACGTACTTAGTAAAGAAGAGAACCTTGGACAGCAAATAATGGATAGACAACTCTGGTCTTCGGGTATGGACTCCACTCCACTGGATCCAAACTGAATGGTTGACCACAAGCCTAAAACTTCTCCTGAGGTGAGGGGAAGATCGCAAGAGTGAGTCCATGTCAAACTCCGCAAGTATAGCAGGGGGTTTATGAGGCTCAAAAGGTTGACACGGTTAAACTGCAAGTAGCTTTTAGTGTATGTCATATTTTAGCACTTAGCATCAAGGTAGTGTTCCCATAACCACATGATCAGGTAAATATGATTAAAGAATAATAATTAAGATCAACATTAACATTAAGCAATAACAAACAGTGATCATCTATTCCATAAGAATCCCTTGGCCGCCCTAACCGTGGGCACGGACGACATATCAATTTAACTCTGCGCAGAAGTGTACCCTTTACCTGTGAGTCATGATTCCCATATGCTCAGGTTTGCAAATCCCATAACACTACCAAGGTGAATGAGCAGGGTCTCACTATAAAGCCATCCATAGGTTCGTCTAACAAGTTAGGGCCGCAGGGTCATCGGATGTAGGGAAACCCTCCTCCCAAAGTGGCACATTCCTACCCGGCTATACACACAATGGAGAAGCCGCCCTATACCCAACTTGCAGATCCTCTAACTCGCTAGAAAAGGTCCTATGAACAACTAGAGACAAAGCCATATAGCCCCCACAGTGGCACGTTAAGTCCCGGATGATCACTTACAGATAAGTCCTTAGGGAGAGAGAAGTGAATGGAAACCGTCAATCACCTTAACCCTCTTGATTCCAAGTTGCTAAAAAGTCATCTTTTAAGATTAGTTGCATAATCCGTTAATCAAGTTACAAGATCACGTTATGAAGCACTAGCATCACTACCCACATGCAATAGCCCGAGTTCACAAGGTAACAAGTAAACAACACTAGGGAATCCTAAATAGGGTGACAAAGGACACATGCATATGAATTTAGTGTGATGGTGAATAGGACACAAGGATAGTCCTACTATACTTGCCTTATACTCAGATCCTTCTT
This sequence comes from Themeda triandra, assembly GCA_018135685.1. Taxonomy (NCBI): domain Eukaryota; kingdom Viridiplantae; phylum Streptophyta; class Magnoliopsida; order Poales; family Poaceae; genus Themeda; species Themeda triandra. Next base: position 132,329 of record JAENPR010001247.1, read on the forward strand.
CAAGTCCAAACCTTTGTAGAACTACTTCTCAACCTCCTCTTCTTCTTGAACATCAACTTCCAGATCACCAACGCAAAGCTCACCGACTGAACACGATCATATAGCACCACACAAACATCTATGCAATCATTACACGAAGCAAACAATAGGACTAAATGAGAACAATACACCCATCACAATACAATAGAATGAAAAGTTTATAAAACAACTCTACTCGTGGCTACGATCATATAGACGTCAAGTTCACCGAATACGGAGCTACGATGACGGAGATATAAATTTTCAAAGATTTTTTTATAGACTAATAATGAATTAAATATGAGCTCAAAAATTAAAGTCTACAAACTGAACTAACACTATCCCTACTACGTGGCTTTCAAAATTACGGATCCAACGCAATTTGAATGAGTCAAAATGGAGTCAAAACGGAGAAGATATAGAGGTTTGAAAACAGTGGCAAAACTGTAAATACTGAAAACGTATTTATGTATTTGCTGAATTATTTTTGTGAAGTAAAACGGCCATATAGCAAAGATGATGTCATGCTAAAGTCATCAAAACTAGCTTTGACGCCATGGAGGCAACCAAGCTAGCATCGACGTCATCAAAAGCTAGCAATGGCAATGGCCATGGTCGATGATGGAGTTTCACGGTGACAGAGCTTCACTGCAGATCGATGAAAGCAACATATATGCCTTGCTTTTATTCTGAAAGAAACACCGGATGAAGGAGTAGAAGATGGCCTCACCTAAATCGAATTGCTGCACATGATTTAGCTGTGGCCTGCATGTGACCGACATGAACTTGCAGAGCATTGTGCATGATGACTTGCATGCTCCTGCTTGTTGTTTGGAGCAGCAAGGAAAATTAGGAAGGGAGAAGGGCTGTTGACAAAACACACTCAGCTGCCAGGCCAGTAGCTAAGCAGACCATGGCACGCAGTAATGCAGGCCATCGCCACATGCCTACAACAGCGAAGAGATGGAACTCAAGCCGATGGAACAACGATATATGAGAGTTGGAAACAAGTCGGCAGATAGACTCACCAACGACGTCACAGGCCGTAGATAATGAGAAGAACAAGCACTCTACATAGAGGACTCCACGTCAGTATCGACCAAAACATGGTTGGACGTGGACGTCGGGAGCACACACCAGGGCTAGGCTTATCGGAGTTGTCGAAGATGGCCGACGGTGACATAACGAGGAGAGTAAAAGAATTAATTTTAATTTACTGCATTAGAGATTCCCAAACTAGGGCCTTCTCTTATAGTAGATTTTGTTGTGTTTTGCTCAAGGGTTGGTACGTATATATAGGACAGAAAACTCCCTACATCTACATCAACTAGCGATATGGTGCTAATTGATGTTGCACCCCTCATCTTTACTAATAGGCCTAAATAAACATTAAAGCCCATTAGTAAATAAAGACATGGGCCTTGAGCATGGAAATAAATAAGAGATATTATTATTTTCAGATTTAATTATTTTTGTGAATAAAATAATTCTAGAAAAGTCTAGAATTAACTTTTAAGCCATGAAAAATACTCCGAAGTGTCCAAAAATTGGATAAAATTCTCAGAGATATTTTGGAATATGAGCAACCTAAATAAAGTATTTAGAGCTCATAAGAAGATACTTTGAAGCATCTAAAAATTAGAATATGCTCATAGACAAGTGAGAACAAATTCCGGAAAAAGTCAGAAAATTCTCAGAAAGTTTGTAAAGATTGATTGACGGGCAAGAAACTGAAATAAATGATTTGGATTATAAATAAAGAATTTTAAGAAGGTTCCAAAGATAAGCTGAGCTGAGAAAGAAGGAATTAGGATATAGAAAGAGATAAAAACGTGCTGAAGAAGGAATATGATCGATTTATTAAATAGATTTTGAAAGCCTTTTCATTTTTAGTCAAAACCACACATTACAAAAAATATAAATGTACCAGCATGTATGCTCAATCATGTTTCTAACTCCTATGATAAATTTTAATTTAATAAAAATATTATCTTTTCTATATTTCATGAGCAGAAGAATTCATAAGTAAATCATTTTTACTCTATTTTTAAAATTTTAAATTTTAGGGTGTTACAGCATGCTATTGAGTTTGAGCGAAGAAAGTTCTTTACTTGGATTGGTTATCTAAAATGGTGGAATTATTGAGAATAACTCGAGGAAGTTTGTGATTTGTATGTTGGAACCTACTCATGGAATAGGGATGACTCGACACTACCTTGGAGCAGCGAGATTGGAGGTAATATAACCTTGGGTATAAGAGTGACATGGAATCCTTGGAATGGTAAGATTTTATTAGAAGTTCATTGGAGGCATTATGATATTGGACACAAGAGTTTCTTGTATAATGCATCTTGACAAGATTGTCGAAGTGCTCTATGTAAGAAAAGCAACAGATTATGCGTCAACGATGGAGGCGTAAGTTGGACTATTCTGCATATGAGATCTGGAGTTATCCAGTGTGGAGCATAGCTTGGACATAAAGAGTGATATCAAGGCTGATTATAGGAATTCAAAGGATCATTAATAAGTTGGAGTTGATCTAGTGATATTATAATTGTCTTGGAATTGATAATGATATGGAGCTATAGTGGGCCCATAACCCACAGGTTTCACGCATGGTTCATGCCTTGAAGAATTAGAGGCACAATCCTGTTGAGTCAAATGTGGTCTTCACAAGAACATGAGAGAATGAAGGACATTTTACATTGAGGTTTGGATTGAAGCTTGTGACATCATTTTTGGACTAAACTAAACAAGGGCATATGACTTGGAAGTATATTATCACCTCGATAAAGGAAATGTCATTGTCGATGACCTTAGCAAGGTAGACTTATGCTAAGAAGATTTAGGGAACATTAAGATCAAATTATATGTGGAACTTGAGTGATGTCACTAACACTACAATGTTGGCTCATTTTGGAATAAGAGAAATGACAAAGGCTAACTAGAAGTAACTACAAAAAGGATTAAGGAATTGTGTTTAAAGGTTGAGCAATTTAAACTGAGGATAGTCACTAATACTTTGAAATTGGTATTAGAATCTACTACGGAGTATGAGGATCACGAGGATCATTTGGAATGTGGATATATGAAAGTATGGATTAGAAAGGGATATAATAGAACATGCTGAGGGATTATTGCATTGAAGTTAGGAATCAATGGGGATAAGAGTTTACCATGCAAATTGATCCCAAGGTGGTCTTTGTGAGAAGTAGAAAGAGTGTTGGTGTGAAGAGAAAGCTAGCATCTCACTGTAATAGATCTCTTGAGCTAGGCTATTAAAATGGAAAATAGGAATAGCCTGTTTAGTTGGAGTTAAATGAGAATTGGTTTGAACGTATAAGGGAATTGTGTGAAGTACTAGACAAAATCTGGGAATGAGAAAGTAATACACTTGTAGTGTTCATAAGAGTTAGTAAAGTGGAATCCTTATCAACATAATGAAGCTACTCAAGGAACTAAAGAAGATCTAGTGGCAGTGTATGCTAATCTCTTCAATCATCATCTTCCGAATCTCAGGACGAGATTCACCTTAAGGGGGGTAGAATTGTCACACCCCAAAATTTTTGATTTTGTGTTGTGCATAGAAAACAATAATTAAAATAAATGTTTTGATATTTGGATAAAATTTACCAAGTTCAGTTTGAGTTAGCACGAATTTAGTAGTTGGAAAAATGTGAATTTTTAAACTTTTCCAAATTAATTTGATGGGGTTTTGCTTGATGTGATGTTTGCTTGTTGATTGATTTCATGTTGTGTGTAAATATTTCAAAATGCGTTTACTAAGTCGATCTTCCTTCTCTAGCATGATGTATTGGTCTTTCTCACGGATCAATTTACTTGTTTTCCAACTTAGCATTTGCTCGAGAAGTATCCCAAAATCCTTTTTAGGTAATCTGAATCACTCCTTCCTGCTCATCATTCATCAACCTATCTCGATGGACTTCTCGGGAATTTTTTTAGCTTTTTTCTGGAACTTATTCCCATTTGTCTTTGAGAATAATTTATTTTTTTAGATGCTTCAATTTATCTTATCGTGAGCTCCAAATACTTTATTTGGATTCCTCATGTTCCAAAGTATCTTCGGGATTTGTCCCAAGATTTTCAGAATCTTCGGTGTATTTTTTCGTGGCTTAAATCTTAATTCTAGACTTTTCTAGAATTATTTGTATACACGAAATTAAATATTCCAAAAATAATTTAATTCTAAAGCTAATCCTTGTCAGCCAAGACTCTTTCTCTGTCTTTCACGTATGGCATGAGACTTGTTTCTATCATTTTTCCATAAGAGTTCGAATCAAAATAATCCAAATATCAAATCATCCTTCGAAGCCAGTTTGGGCTTAGCAGCAGTACGTACGTCCCCTTCCTGCAATATACGCTGTACGTATCCATCTATAAAAAGTGAGACCCTTGCCTGCTGCCCTAGTTGCCCTGCAGAACATATATGCGCCGCCGCCCAAGTTCATCATATGCATCGCCATCGCCTCTTAAACTCCGAAGCAACGTCGGCAATAGAAGACCACCTCTGCCGCCGGTCGTCTCTGATTCCGGCATGCACGCTCCATGGCACCTGCGTGTTGTCTCGTCGTCGGTGAGGCCACCCTGCCTCTTCTCGTTCTCTGTATCGTTTGGCCTGGCCCTCACTTTCGCTTTCTGCCATCAACCGTTGCACTGCAGCTATATGACCAGGTCATGCCAAAACTTATAATGCCGCTGGCCACCAGGAAGCAAGCAAGCCCATGCAAGCATGCACCTTGCGTTGAACTTGCATCCATGATTGAAGGTCAGACGTGCCTCCCTATCCTTGCCATATTATATTCATCAAACACTAATCCCATATGTCATACAAATATCATCTTGTACAATAATTTATCCTTTCCATCTATTTCTAAATTCTGAAACTATGACGTGAAGTCCTCGCCGTTGTTGCCGTTCGTGCGTAGCTGTTCGTTGGTGAGCACATCTCTATGTTTTCCTTCCTCTTTGTGAATTACACCATGCTCTAAGCCATGCACGTTATAAGATTTCCCTTGCGTCCGTTGCTATCAGGTATATATATATCTAATCTGTAGTATGTACGCGCCTGCCGGCCGTGTCTACGTGTTGTCCGTCATCTCGCCTGTCAAGCTTCCAGAGCACAACGTTCATGGGGAAATCAATCCATTGCCATCGAACTCTGGTGAGCGTCCTATCATGTCTTGGTTCTTATTTCAGCTGTCGTTCAAATCCAGTCATAGCCATGCAAATTATTTAATTTGCTTCCCTAACGCACGAGTCCCTTCTACATCATATACATCATATGCAGTTGCCGTTCATGTACACGGCGCCGCTTTCCGACATGCCGCAGCTGTCCTGGCTTTTCAGACCTGGTCGTCAGGGCCATGCTTCCCCTGCCCGAGACGTGAAGAAGCTAGCGTCCTCTGCCGGCCGCTGCCGAGTCCAAAGCCAATGTTCCAATTAGCCAGCAAATTGGACTTTCTTCAGGTTCACCAGTACAAGTCCATCAAAGATCACAGGATGCCAACAATAAGCATTCACGTTTCCAGTTAAGCTCCTATCTGGTATATATTCCTTTATTCATTGTTGATGGGACTATGCAGATTTGTCCATATAACTCCGAAGGAGCTTAGCCTGTCTTTAATCAAAATTGCACTCCGCATGATACTTCTCTGGTGTCATGCAAATTCAATGTCTTTTTCATCAGCTCATATCATGTCACTTAGAGCTCTCTCTTAGCACGTTGTTCCAAAGCTCTTGCTCTGTTGTTCTTAGATGCTTCTATTTGTTTGCATGTTTGCTTTGTACGTGGTGCTTCCTACGAGTAGAACAAGAACTGTTTATGAGTGTTAGAGATCAGAAGTTGAGTGCCACAAGATACAGAAGAAGAGATTGAAGAATTTCTACTAGCAGTTGCTTTGGGTGTAAAGCAAGTCTTAAGGCAAGTATAGCTTGGGTTTTCTTTCTATGACCATGATTTAGTAAACTTGATTAATGAATATGTGATAAACATAAAAGATGAATGTTATCCTTTGGCAAAAGTTGGGACTTAACGTGCCGCTGTGAGGGCTATATGGCTCTGGCTCTAGTTGTTCATAGGACCTTTTCTAGCGAGTTAGAGGATCTGCGAGTTGGGTATAGGGCGGCTCCTCCATTGTGTGCATAGCCGGGTAGGAATGTGCCACTCTGGGAGGAGGGTTTCCCTACATCCGATGACCCTGCGGCCCTAGCTTGTTAGACGAACCTCTGGGTGGCTTTATAGTGAGACCCTGCTCATTCACCTTGGAAGTGTCATGGGAGTTATAAACCCGAGCAAATGGGAATCATGACTCACAGGTAAAGGGTACCTCTGTGCAGAGTTAAACCGATTTATCGTCCGTGCCCACGGTTACGGGTGGCCCGGAAAACTTGAGGGAATGTGTGTTCATTTAAATTGTTTATGTACAATTCATTTATTCAGTTTCACTTGATCATGTGACTTTGGGATTACACTTGATGTCATACTTGCGGAGTTCGACATGGACTCACTCTTGCTATTCCCCCACACCTCAGGAGAAGTTTTAGGCTTGTGGTCAACCAGTCAGTTTGGATCCAGTGAAGTGGAGTCAATACCCGAAGATCAGAGTTGTCTATCCGTTGTTTGCTTCCTAAGGTTTTCTCTTTTTACTAAGTACGTTAATCATTATGAATTGTGTTGGGGGATGGCCAAAGCCTAGGCACCTGGCGCCGGCCGAAAGGACCACACGATTCGGCATGCGCCCGTGAGATTCGGCTGGCAGCCCTAATGCTCAGCTAGACCCGGCGAAAGCTTCATTCGGCGTGCAGCTAGGGCGCCAGCCGGCGCGCGCCCGGGAGAGATTCGGCGGGGACGCCGAATCCGCCCGCCGAACCAGCGCGTTTCGGGTTCCTAACTATTGTCTAAGCTGTGTGCAGGTAGACGGCTGATCCGTGGCCCCCAAGGAGCTGCGCTAGGAAAAGCGGCGTGGACACCTGATGACAAGTGGGCCTTAGGCGATCGGCCGCTCAGGGGACAAGGCTTAGTGCTGCGAGCTTGACTGTTTAGCCCTTTGCCACCTGTCGCATAGGGCTTTAGGGGGAAAACCCTAAGGGCGAAATCGTCTTGTAAATGCCTACTGGCTACTATAAATATGCCCGGACGGCAACCGTGTAAAAGGACCGACTCTTGAGTAATACATTGATTTTCCACCACCGTGTGTTATTCGTGTGTCAATCGTCTTATTTCGTATTCGGGGTTCCAGGCTTTCGGCCTAGAACAACATTGGCGCCCACCGTGGTTGTTGCTCGCAACGGCCATGGCACCGAAGGGAAAGGGTAAGCCCGGCCCTACCAGAGAGGCTTCCGCGTCTGCGGTAGTGCCGGAGGCCGGATTACAGCTCCAGCCGACAGGAGGCGCTTCGGCGTCAGCGGTGAATGCGGTGCCCGCAGGTACCGAAGCACCGGTCTTGCAACCAGCAGATCCGCCGGATCCCGAGGCGGGAGGCGGTGTCCATGATGCGGAAGTCGAAGATGAGGAAGAGGAGGAACCGCCAGCGGTCAAGGACACCGAAAACGCGAAGCTCCTCAGGGTCCTCGAGGAGCGATCGTCTAAGGTAGCAGAGCTCACAGCGGAGCGAAATCGCCTGGCCAACATCGCTGCCGCAAGAAAGCGGGCATCGTCCACCCAGGCAGCTATCGATCAGGTAGCAGAAGAGGAAGCAAGGCTGCTGCATGAGATTCAGAGCCTGCAGGAGAGCGGTTCCACCTCACCAAGGTACACCAAGGATGTAGTTTTCATCGGGGAAAAGCGCAGCGGCAGCACCGCCGAAGCTATAGACATGACATCTCCCTTGTCCATAGCGATACAGTGTCACCCTTGGCCCATCGGCTACAAACCAAAAATACCATAGTACAACGGCAGGTCTAACCCGAGGAAGTTCATTTCAAGCTATGAAGCTTCGGTCCATTCAACAGGAGGGAACGATGCTATTCTCGCCAAGTCCCTAATCATGGCGGTCGAAGATGTCGCGCATGATTGGTATATGTCTCTGAAGCCATTGTCCATCACTTCGTGGCAGCAGGCAAAGGCCGAGCTGTTAACCACCTTCCAGGGTTTCCAGACCGACAAGCAAACGACGTCGGATCTGATGAACCTATACCAGCCGGATGACGAACTGCTATCCAAATACCTGGAGAGAATCATTCAGCTAAAGGCACAGCTGCCGAATGTGTCGGATGACATCGTAATTGCGGCCGCAATAAAGGGCCTAAAAATCGGTCCGTGCGCCGAAGCTCTGTCTGGGGAACCCCTAACAACCATCAAGCAACTCTTCGACCAAATGCGAAGGTTCGCCAGATCAGAGGATGACTTGAACAAAAGAAAGGCTGCGCGTCACAGTTTCAAGCAAGCCGCGCCTAAAAGCACATCGCAGGCCCCGCCAAAGGCCAGTCAGCAGAGCAGTCCGGTTCATAATGTACAGCAGGATTCGGATGCACAGCCTAATGATACAGTGCAGCCAGGGTCTCAGCAAGGCAGGGGCTCTGGAGGTCAGAACCGCGGAGGTCGCGGAGGAGGCGGCGGAGGCCGTGGCAAAGGGCGCGGAAAGGGTAACCGAACCCCCTACTGCGTGGTGTGTGGAGAAGACAAAGGCCACTTCACCAGAGATTGCAAGTACACCCAGCTCTCGGCGCTAGCGGGAGAAAGACGAATCTGCAAATTCAGCAGAAGTGCCGAAGCACGTATATCACACAGCCCCAGCCCCGGCATATCATCAGCCAGCATTTCAGGCCTATCAATCTCCGTACACTTGGTATCATCCGAATTACATACGGTTCAAAGAAGAGACAGAACCGACGCGAGTTGCCCCGGCGCCGGCTCGGCCTTCGGCCCTACGGAGAATCGACCCAAGAAAGAGCGGCGGGCGCAAAACACCGTAAAAGTTCAAGTTCAAGGGAGCCGCAGCTAGTAAATTCGGTGGCACCGTTGAATATAATGCCGTCGAACGGTCATATTTATGCAATCACCGGGGGAACCAACCTGGATCATGAAAACAAGAGAGCCCGCCGGGATTATGTCAGAAGAGTACATTCGGTCTCGGTCAAGTCCCCAGTCGCTAGGCCTGCATGGAAAAACGAACCCATATCCTTCAGCGAGCAAGACATCCAGGTCCGGGATTACCCACGTTTTGACGCATTCGTCGCCACTGCCTATGTCGCGGGATACACACTGCACAACATACTCATTGACAATGGCAGTTCAGCTGATATTCTATTCACCAAGGCCTTTGACGGAATGAAGCTCAGTAGAAAAGATCTAGAGCCGGTCGGCAATGCCTTGTTTGGATTCGGCGGTCAGAGAATCGACGCTATCGGCAAGAAAACCCTCACCGTAGCTTTCAGCGAAGGTCAGAAGGTCAGGGCTGAGGAAATCACTTTCGACGTGGTCGACATTCCATATCCCTACACAGCCATATTCGGCCGCGGTATCATCAACAAGTTCGACATCATCATCAACCAGGATACCTATGCATGAAAATGCCTTCCCGGCGGAATCATCGCGGTGCACGGTGATCGATAGCCGCCAGAACATCGACAAGCAAACCAATCCCGGGGTACAGCGCAGTCCACGAAGTCAAAGAGACGGTGCCCGATGAAAACCATGAGTTTCACCAGCATCAGAGAAAAGAACCAAGGGCAGCACCATGTGAAGACACAGTCCAGTTGCCGCTCAGCTCCGGCAGACCCGACGAATGTGTACACATCGGTTCCGGCTTAAACGCCGAAGACAGGGCCGAATTACTGAGTTTCTTATCCGAGAACCGAGACGTGTTCGCGTGGTCGGCAAGGGACTTGCAGGGGGTAAACCGCGAATTAGCGCAGCACAGCCTGAACGTCGACAAGCAAGCAAGGCCAAGGAAGCAGAAGCTAAGGAAAATGTCAGATATGAGAGCGGCGGCAGCCGAAGCAGAAGTGCAGAGGCTGTTGGACGCCGAAGTCATCCGAAAGGTACAGTACTCGGAATGGCTGGCTAACGTGGTACTGGTAAAGAAAAAGAGCGGGAAATGGCGCATGTGCGTAGACTTCACGGATCTCAACAAGCACTGCCCCAAGGACCCGTACCCGTTGCCACGCATCGACAAGTTGGTAGACATCGCGGCTTGGTGCGAAATGATGAGTCTACTAGACTGTTTCTCAGGGTATCACCAAATATGGATGAACCCGGAGGACGAAGAAAAGACAAGTTTCATCACGCCCGCCGGAACGTTCTGCTACCGCCGAATGCCTGAAGGACTTCAGAACGCTGGACCTACATTCTCCCGCATGACAGATGAAGCCTTTCGGGAGCAGAAAAAGAAAAACAATCTAGTGGCTTACGTGGACGACCTGGTCGTCAAGAGTGATGAAAAGCAGACGCACATAGCGGATCTCAAAGAGACATTCGCCAGCCTTCGCGCCAGCGGACTGAAGCTCAACCCGGAGAAATGCATATTCGGCATACGTAAGGGAAAGCTGTTGGGGTGTCTGGTATCGGCAAGAGGCATCGAAGCTAACCCAGAAAAGATCGCGGCCATTATGAACATGAAGCCGCCAGCAAACAAGAAAGATGTGCAGAAGTTCACAGGTCGTATCGCAGCTCTGAGCCGTTTTATCTCAGGTCGGCCCGAAAGAGGGCTGCCCTTCTTCGTGGTCTTCAACGGGAAGCCGACGCATTCGGACCGGGGAGCCGAACAGCGGCAGAAGCGTTCGAGGACCTAAAGGCGTACTTGACCCAGCTCACCACGCTTTGAAGCCCGAGCCGAATGCCACGCTCATTCTCGTACCTCGCAAAGCATCACCGGCCCGCGGTCGGCGCGGTGCTCGTCGAGGAAAGGGAGCATGAGGGGAAGATGCATCGTTCCCAATATATTTCGTCTCCGAAGCACTGTCTGGGGCGAAGCTCAATTATTCCGAGCTGGAGAAAATTGCCTACACTGTCGTCATGGCATCAAGGAAGCTGAAACACTACTTTCAGGCCCATGTCATTCGGGTCCTTTCCGCGCAGCCCTTGGAGGCCCTGTTCGGAACGCCGAAGCAGTGGGCCGGATCGGGAAATGGGCCGCCGAGCTGAACCAGTATGCAATTCAATTCGGGCACAGGGCCGCAATCAAATCACAAGTTCTCGCAGACTTCATCGCAGATTGGACCCCAAGCGGGGACGATCCCACCAGGGAATTCTCAGAGCCCGAATGGACCGCGCACTGCGATGGCTCCTGGTGCAGTGCCGGCGCGGGCATTTCGGCAATCTTAACACCGCCGTCGAGCCCGGTTATTCGCTACGCAGCGCGCCTGCAGTTCCTATCCACCAATAACTCGGCGGAGTACGAGGCAGTTCTGCTGGCGCTGAGAAAGCTGAGGGCCCTGGGGGTTCATCGCTGCATTATCAAATCAGATTCGCAGGTGGTCGTGGGACACATTCGGAAGGACTATGTGGCCAAGGAGCCCGAGCCGGCTAAATACCGTCCGTAAGGAGAATGGAGAAATTCTTTCTCGGCTTCACCCCGAGATACATTCCCAGTCGAAAACTCGGGGAAAGCCGACGGGCCGCCAAGGCGTGCGGCTCAGGTTTCACCAATGCCGCCGGATGTGTTCTACCAGGTCCTAACGGCCAAGGCAGTTAAAGAAGAAGAGGAGAACCCAGCCGTCATCCATGCTATTGCGAGCGATGACTGGAGATCCGAAATCTGGGCTTACCTTTAGGGGACCTATGAGCCAGCAAGCAAGAAAGATGAGCAGCGCATGGCGTCCAGGACAAAGCAATTCTCCATCGTCGGAGAAAGCATGTACAAGGAAGGGGTAGTCGCCCCGCTTCTTAAGTGCATCAGCCGAAACGAGGGGATTTAGCTGTTAACTGAGATACATTCGGGTTCGTGCGGAGCGCACAGAGGCCCGCACGAAATCGCCCACAGAGCCATGAGGCAAGGATTCTACTGGCCAACCGCGGTAGAAGACGCGAAGAGCATCACAAGGCCGTGCAGGGGCTGCCAAATGTTCGCTAAGAACCAGAACGCCCCGGCGAATCCAACCAAGCCGGTACACCCTACATGGCCTCTGCAGCGATGGGGGGTCGATATAGTGGGCGCTCTACCGCTGGCTCTAGGGAATCTGAAATACGCCGCGGTGGCCCTTGAATACTTCACCAAGTGGGTCGAGGCCAAGCCCTTGGCTAAGATAACCTCAGGTACACTAACCAACTTTGTATGGCAGAGAATTGTTTGCAGATTCGGCGTACCTGCCTATATCACCGTCGACAACGGCAAGCAATTTGACTCAACCCACTTCCGGACATTCTGCGAGGAACTCGGGATCAAATTGTCCTTCGCATCGGTGAACCACCCCGCATCAAATGGAGCGGTAGAAAGGGCCAACGGCGACATCTTCGGCACCATCTCCAAAGCTCTGGAAGATGCAAAGAAAGGGTGATGGGCCCAGGAGCTGGTACTGGTATGCGGGGGCCACAACATCTCCAAGTCCGGGGCAACAGGATTCACACCGTTCGGAGTTCTGTTCGGTGAGGAGGCAATCACTCCCGAAGAGGTGAAGCTCGGCTCATTCCGAACCGAAATCTCTCCGACGAATCCGATCCAGAGGATGGTGGAAGTTGAAGTCTCCGACAACAGAAAGAGCCAGGCGGCGCAAAACCTCGACGCCTACCATGCCGAAACTAAAAGCTGGAGGGACAAGAAGATCCTCAGGAGGAACTTTGCCCCGGGTGACATGGTGCGCATCAGGCAGCCAGACAAGCAGGGCAAGTTACAGCCACAATGGTATGGACCGTACATCATCGCGCGGATGATCGAAACAGGTGTTTTCACCTTGGTGACCGAAGACGGCTCCGAATCAACTCACACCTGGAACGCAGACAACCTGCGTCGCTTCTACCCCTGATCTGATGCTCCAGGAAAAGGAGTTGTAATGTTTTATTTTTTCCTACTACATTCGGCTATAACGCCTAAAGACATTCCGGGCTCTGCACTCTTTTTCCTCACTGAGGTTTTTTAACGAGGCATCCCTTGTAATAATCGCCACTTGCATTCGAAGTTCTATTCGGCACCAAATTGTTGCTGCATTAAATGTTTCCACCGAAAACGGCCAAGCGACGAGTTTGGCCATATATTCGGCATTTTCTCTCAAGGTTGCAAGCAACCTATCCAAACAAAAACGGTCGCAGGCAAACTCCTCAAAATACGGGGTTCACCAGGTGTCCTCAAAGCTCAAAGCAAAGTGAGCAGGGGCCACCAAGAATCAAAGCCGCCAATCAGGCGCAATAATGACAAAGATATCTGTCAAGCCATCAAAGCATGGTTAGGTCAATGCATTTACAACCCTTAGAGCATGAAAGTGTCTATATAAACACGGCTTTACGCGAGACTTCTCATATGTCGCAAAGCTTTGAGAAGTCCCATTCACAAACCAACGCGCCCGCAGAGACCTGTTAGCCAACCAACTAAGAGTGGGAAGCACCAGGAAAGGGCGAATTCGGGGTGTTAGGAGAAAGACTACTTCCAAACCATCACCAACTGCACCTGGTTTCAGTGTTCCTGGCAAAGCCCATTCGGCGTTTACCAGGCCCACGCTAACCACGAAACCAACCGCGTCAAGTGTCGCGTTCTGTTTTGCTCCACCAAAGTCGGCGGGCAATGCTTTCAGTACACCACGTATCGAGCCCGGATGATGGTACAAAGAAGCGCTTCATCAATGGCTGTTTCGGGAACCTCCCCACCACCCACAGCACAATGCCCCTCGGAGGCCGCATTCTGGCCGGCACCTTGAGCCGCGGGGGTCTCATCAGCCGAAAGCAAAAGAGCATCCGGTGCTAGTTCCCCTAGCTCCATAACAGCGCGCGCCGTCAAAGCACGACCCACCGGTCGACAGTGCGCGATGCGCTCGGCATCCGCTGCAATCCAGCTATCGGCGTCAGCTAAACTCTTCAGGGCCACTTCGCAAATGTTTCGAGTCCCAAATTAAACCTGTAACATTGTAAAGTCAAAACCCCAGCGCTATAATAAAGAGAATACAACACTATTGTGCAAAACTCTCCAAATAGGCATCCAATTCGGCGCGTTCTCTCCGATTTAGCCAAGTTGGGGGGACGGCGTTTTTCAAAACGAATTCGGCGCCCAAGCCGAAATGAAAACGCGCGTTCTCTCCGACTTAGCCAAGTTGGGGGGGACGGCGTTTTTCAAAAAACAATCCGGCGCCCAAGCCGAAATGAAAGCGCGCGTTCTCTCCGACTTAGCCAAGTTGGGGGGACGGCGTTTTTCAAAACAAATTCGGCGCCCAAGCCGAAATGAAAACGCGCGTTCTCTCCGACTTAGCCAAGTTGGGGGGGGGACGGCGTTTTTCAAAAAACAATCCGGCGCCCAAGCCGAAATGAAAGCGCGCGTTCTATCCGGCTTATCCAAGGTCAGGGGACGGCGATTTTCAAGACCGATTCGGCGCACCGCCGAAGCGAGACCGCGTTCTCTTTTTGACTTAGATAAATCGGAGCGAACGGAATCTTAAAAGAAAAAGCGAAACGCAAAAATCGCAACGCACATCACAACTTAAGCGCAAAGTAAACATATTACATCCGGATGCGCATTCGGCAACACACGCCAAAATGCACCAAAGTCATACAACTGACAAAGTATTCCAACGCGCCTCTCGCGCGAATGCAAGACATAAGCCATCAGTTTAAAACAACGAGTTTTATTTTCCCGCGATCAGGCTGCGGGAGCATTCTCCTTATCGGTAGCGTCAGGTGCGGGGGGTGCCGAAGCTTGTGCTGGAGCAGCTAGATTCGGCGCCAGAGCTGGACCCGGGTGAGTGGAAGTTGCAGCCGCAGACGGGGGGTCACGCATGGGGGTGCCCATGGTGGACGACCCCTCCCTTTCGTCGCGCGCCCGAATATAGGCCGCGACCTTGTCCTTGATCACCTTCCCCTCATCCTCATCCTGTAAAAAACACATGTCACAATGAGCATCCGGTTAAGCAATTCGGGTCGCAAGTTTCGGCAAGCGCGCTGACTCATTGCCTTCATACCCTTGCGCGAGTGAGCGCCGCGCGCAGCAGGCTCAGATCCTGGCCACCCAAACCCCAGAATTCATCGAAGAACCACTTTCTTGCGGCCTTGTCAGCGTCGGCGTCATAATCCCGATAGGCGTTGACGTTTTCCGCAGCCTCCACCCCGGCGTAGTGGTCGCATCCGGCGTCTTTGAGGGATTTGCAAAGAGCGCGAACGCTCTCAAAAGCGCGGCGTACTCGCGCCCAAGCTCGACAAGTCCTCGAGAGCACCGAGCCCACCGTTAAGCGGCCGAATCTTCTCTATGGTGGAGGTGCCCTCGGCCCGGAGTAGGAAATTCCTCCCCGACTCCGAAGTCATCCGTTGCACCAGGGCAATGGATTCTCCGACAGCGGCGATGATATTCCGGTGTGTGGTCCGATACTTCTCCAATTTCCCGGTAGCGTCGTCCAGCGCCTGTTGCTTCTGCTTGAGCAACTTCTCCTTCGCCTCCTTCTCAGCCGCCTCCTTCGCCAACAAATTCTCGGTGACGGTCAGCTTCTCACCAAGTTCCTTGACCTGCCTTTTGGCATGGGCCAAGGTGCCCTGCTCCTGCTTCGCCAGGGCATCCACAAGCACGGCGGTCTGCAAACAAGCAATTCAGGATCAATCGGCTGGCCACCCGAATCTGTCCAAGCAAAATTGCGGGTTTCGGGGCTTACCGAGATGGAGTGGAAGTTGATGGCAGAAAGCAGCTCGCCGCGAGCGGTGGCCATCAAGCCTTGCTCAGTTTCGGTGGCGTTGAATGCGCCACTGCATTCATGAGCAAAGGCCACCCCTTCGGCGGGCGGCAAGATGCCGGCAAGACGTGGGTCGACATTCGCCACCAAACGACAATCGGAACTGACCCCTAAAGCACGAGCAACTCGGTAAGTTTCAGCTTGCTAGGAATTCCCCTCTTTCGGAGACAACGACCCCGAATACACCCTCATTTCGCCATAACGAATCCGATCCACGTCCATGGGAACAAACCCATGACCGAACAGTACGCTTTCGGCCATCTCGGGCGTCATTCGGGTCATCTCCATATAAAAGCGAGACTTACCGAGACGGCGGTCGTCTTGCGAGCCGCTATGTGCCGCGCCCTGAGCGCCAACGTCTTTCGCCGCCGCCTCCCGGTGGCTGGCTTTGGCATCCGCGGCCACGGGTTTCGGCAGCCTCACCGGAGCCAGCGGATGCGTGTCGCTCTTGGCCTTCTTCCGCTTCCGGCCCCCGAAATCCAGGCCGCTGACAGCAGGGAGGGACTTGACGTCCACGTCACGGGGGCTTTGGATTTTTCGCGACATGCTATCGCTTCCTTCTCCCTGGCACCCGAATTCCTGCAACAGAAGGCGAAAACAAAAACGCGGTTCAGAGCCAAATGTAGGTTAAAAAAGAAGACAAAAAGAGAGACAAAAAATCTCCAAAACTCAAAGCGCGAAAGGGCAAGGCTAACAACACGCGCAAAGCATTTTGTACCGTGTGCCCCGCCGATCCCTCGGGGATTCGGCAATTTGGAGGGCTGGTTGGCGGCTTCGTTTCGCGGTTTCGGCCAGAGCGCTCGGCCATTAGGCGACATACCCGAATGTCTTCGTCCTCGACGGCGCCGCCCGCCGAGCCCTTTCCTTCCGAGCGCGGGTTTCGGCGAGCGGTGCCGGGACGGCCGCCGAATGACGGCCGGTGCCTCGGCCGCTGCCGCGCCCTTTCCGCGTCCTCGGCCGAGCCCGGCCGCACTTGCGCGCGCGCCGGCGAGGTGCCAGCCGCCACATTCGGTTCACCCGCCGAAACGGTCCTTTTCACCGGCGCAGGACGGTCGGGGTACTCGAGGCTCATCAGCTCCCACACGCGATTCAAGCGGCCCTTTTGGCCAAGTTGGCGCAGTTTCGCTTCGTGCTCCATGTCACCGTACGGGCCGCATATTTGATTGGCCCGACGCTCAACATCCGCAAGGAACGCCGACCCGAGGAATACTCGGCCGGTCGTTTCAGCACTAGCGCCGGACCCTTGTAGTTCTTCTTCGAGGAGAAGCACGCGAAGCTCATGCCCCGGCTGAGTGTCCACTGGCCCAAAGACAGCATCTCCTCCACCATGTCCCGACTGATCTGGCGATTGGCGGTCCGGTAAGATTCGGCAAAGATCGCCGCTCACCTCATCCCCGCGGGTTTCGCCTGGGTAAGCCCGATCATGGGGGTCATCGCGACACCAAGCCGTGAGCTTTCGGTAGCCCGGGCGTTTCGCTTCGGCCACGGCCGAATCTTCACAAACCCGGATGTAGAACCAATGCTTCTTCCGGTTGTCCCACTTGCTCTTAAAATAAGGGACTATGCATTCGTCAACCTTCTTCTTCGCGGGGATGAAGTTGAAGGATCCAATTTCCATTCGGTAGTCCTTGTCGGACGTGTATTTCCCGTGCCGATGCGATTCGTAAAGCTCCACGAACAAGGGAACGCTCAGGGGGCTTCCCATCATCTTCATACACATCGCATAGACGCTAAGTCTTGAGATGGCGTTCGGGGTAAGATGGTGAAGTTGCAACTTAAAACGGTCCAGGACCGAAACCAGAAAGTCCTCCTCCAGAGGAAAACGAAAGCCAGCCCGGAAATAATCGCGAAACACCAAGGCCTCGTGGTCTTTGGGATCCGGGTACTTCTCTCCTTTCGGGGGGGTGCGGCAGTTGGCTTTTTCGGCAACAGTCAGGTACCCGTCCCGCACGTAGCTGTCAAGTTTCGAGTCGTCAACGTCCGACTCTCCAAGCAAACAGGACCACCCCACCAGCTTGATGCGTTTCGCGGCAGGGCCCGAATCAGCATCGGCAGTACCAGTCCGTTGCAGAGGAGCAATGCTATGGGTATCCAACTCCCCGAGCCTCAAAACACTCGACATCTTCGTCCATGAAATTCTCCCCCCTCTGATTCCGACTCCGAATCGTCCTCAACCACAACGGGCGCAACCGCGTGCAACGGCGCAACTCGCTTTCCGGCCGTGATGGCAGCACGAGGATTGGGGGCTGAGACGGATTCGATCGATGACTCAGAGCTAGTTTCGGCCGAGCCGCCGGATCCGGTGCCAGTTCCACCGGAATCGCCGGATTCGGTGCCATAGCCGGGGTCCGTCGGGTTAGGGTTCTGGCTATCGGTCGCCGACGAGCTCGCCATGTTAGTTTTGGCGTCGACGAAACTATAAATAAAACAATAAAGCGAAATGTAAGATGCCTTCCGCAGCACCTGCCGAAGCAAAACAAGAAAAGCCCCCGAAACCCGCAAACCGCGAATCCACCAGGAGGGGAAAAGAGAACTCACCGAATGTGCAGTAGCCGCCGAAGGCCTCTCGCTGATATCGCCGAACGCTCTGAGGAGACCTCTCACACGTGCGGGTCAGCAGGGGGCGTGAAAATGACCCCGGCTGCCCCGGGGGGCCTTTTATAGGAGAGGGAGGTGGCCGTTATGCGACGAAGCGTCGCGTCGGTTACGCTTCCCGAGGCGACGGTTCACGCGCAAAAAAAAACTCTCTCTACCCGATTGCACACTTTAAACCTGTGGGCAGGCTTCCCACGTGCAATTCAGGGACGGCGTTGGGCAATTCGGCCCAGGCGCCGAATTCAAGGCAGCTCTTACACCATGCGCGAAATAGCGCAGCCAGTGGCCTTTCGGCACCCCAGGTCTTTCGGCATCCTAAGCTTTATCGGCCCCTGTCGAATCCCGTGCGAGACGGGATTCGACGCCGCCGAGGGGCTACTTGTTGGGGGATGGCCAAAGCCTAGGCACTGGCGCCGGCCGAAAGGACCACACGATTCGGCATGCGCCGTGAGATTCGGTCGGCGGCCCTAATGCTCGCCTAGACCCGGCGAAAGCTTCATTCGGCGTGCGGCTAGGGCGCCCGGCGCGCGCCGGGAGAGGTCGGCGGGGACGCCGAATCCGCCCGCCGAACCGAGCGCGTTTCGGGTTCCTAACTATTGTCTAAGCGTGTGCGGGTAGACGGCGATCCGTGGCCCCCAAGGAGCTGCGCTAGGAAAAGCGGCGTGGACACCGATGACAAGTGGGCCTTAGGCGATCGGCCGCTCGGGGGACAAGGCTTAGTCTTCGCGAGCTTGATTTGTTTAGCCCTTTGCCTTTGTCGCATAGGGCTTTAGGGGAAAACCCTAAGGGCGAAATCGTCTTGTAAATGCCTACTGGCTACTATAAATATGCCCGGACGGCAACCGTGTAAAAGGACCGACTCTTGAGTAATACATTGATTTTCCACCACCGTGTGTTATTCGTGTGTCAATCGTCTTATTTCGTATTCGGGGTTCCAGGCTTTCGGCCTAGAACAACAAATTGATACTACCCCTTATTTGTAGCTATATGTGAGATTTGAATTCTAATACTCACATATGGTGCATATCTGGTTTTGTCCTTAAAATCGGGTATTACACCTCGGGAAGACCTGAGAAGACCCCGGGTGGAGAGCCCTCGGGAAGACCTAAGAAGACCCCGGGTGGAGAGCCCTCAGGACAGAAGACATGTGACTTAAGGAGATTCCCGCTGTGGAGTGCCCTCGGGAAGGAGGTGTTATGGAGGCATAGAAAACTAAAACCCTTTATGAAGATATCCTATCTGGTCCTACCTAAGGACTGATATATTGGGAGAACCGGAATCACGGACCTTTCGTGCACACCACTCTCTCTTGCTTCTGCAAGAGATGGAAGTTTGACTAATCTGGACGATGCCATTACTACTTGGAGGCGAGGAGGAATGGTATGTTGGTAAGCTTGTACCATTCTATTCAACAGTACCACTTGATAGGCCCGGTGCTGTTGATCCCAGTCCCAGTGTGTTTTGGTAAGCTGTCACTTTCTAGGGCTGGGTGGCAGGATGGTATTGTCCAGGTTAGAAGGTCGTCTGGCATTGCCTAGGCAGTGCACATGCTGATGATGTTGATCTAGTGGGTATAGGTGTATACACTCTGCAGAGTTGATCGATCTATGCGCATACCACGGCCTCAGTTATGGCCATTCCATGACCTACGCTTCTGTTGAGTAGAGAGGAGTGTTCTACCTTCCCCGAGCTTGCCGGCCATGAGCCCTTGGGTTGTGGGCTACGGGCCATTGAGATAGACCGAGAGGGAGTTGGTCTGCCGACTTGAGTGTGAGATGTGGTGTGGTGATGGAGGTGTGGTGATGGATTCGGGATGGAAGGGATGGTGGATAGATGTGTGTGTTGGGAATGGGAATGATTAAACTTGACTATTATTATTACTACTACTACTTGTTGCTACTTCACATGCGCTAGGTTGCAAACCACAGCCAAACTATTGGATCGTCAGATCCCTTTATTTTCTCTTTTCCACTAAAGCTCATTCAGTGCTGATCATTGTAACAACCCGAAAAAATTCACCAAACACAAAAATTCCAACTAAAATTTTTTTTCTAAACAAAGCCGTGTTTGTTGCTTGTCATGTGGAAAACCATACCTAGTTGCACAAATAGAACCCATGTTCAGTTAATAAGCAATGCATAGTAACATCATCACATGTGTCTTAACAATCCCTGTAAGCCACGTGTGACCTAGCTTGCAATCCCTTAAGTTCCACATGACTAAGCTTCTCCAAATAAGTTACCAAGATGTAGGACATGTAGTGAACCAACATAGCTCATGCACTAGTGGAACCCATAATAGTTCATTGTCTTAATTAGGCGATATATCATCATGTCACATATATAACATGTATGTTTTGGATCTTCATTTGGATTTTATGTGATGAAAATTAAAGCATTAAATATTTATTAAGCAATCAATAAATATTCAAGTTATTATCCACGTATGGATACATGGATAAATCCATATTGGGACTAGCACGTATTTATCTGAAGATATATAGAGCAAATATCGAACTAAATGGGAACGGACTTAAACCAACGCCCTTGGCCAATAGACCTTCTCCTTCCTAATTATTCCTTTTGCTAATCATCAACGTGAATCACTTATATACGTGCATGCTCCTGTGCTCCCTGCTTAGTACGTGAACCACTTAATCAGTAGGCAAGCATTCATGTAGCAACACGTAAAAATATACCACGTATCCAGCAGCTTGCTAATCGTGCATGCATGCTCCTGTTTCCGTTCTAGTACGTGAACCTTGGCCCAGGCCCAAACGAAAGCAACAGCCCAACTCCACCCCTACCATCCTCACGTGAGCAGCACAAGCCGCAGCGACGCCAGGCCTCCGTCCCTCCGCGTGCTCCACGCGAGAAACACCAGACTGACCCCACCGGCCAGCCACAGCGCAACTCGCGTGAGATCAACGCCACAAAGTCGTGATGCGAACGCCACCAGCCAACGCCGTTGCTCTTTTCCGTCATTGCGCCGTCATCTCCTCCTTTCTCCATACGCACGACGCTCGCCTGCCTCCGTCGAAAGCCGTGCAGCTCGGACGTCCACCTGCCCGCGTCCCTGGATGACTACCGCGTGTCTGGGCCGTCCCATCCAAGGGCACGAACGCCGGAACGGAGACCCGAACCCTAGGATCGCGCCGGTATAAAAGGAACAGCCGCCGCCGCTCCCTGCTTCATCCCAATCCGCCGCCGCCATGCCTTCTCCTTCCCGCCCCATCCCTTCGAGCCTCGCAGATGCGGCGTCCGCCTTCTCCGAGCGACGCCACCGCTGTCAGCCAAGCGCGGCACGGCGCCACGCCCGCCGGCGTCCCCGTGCTCGCTGACGGCGAGACCTTGCCTTGACGTCGACCGATGCCTGCGCATCCAGCACATCCGCGTGGACGACCGCGACGCCCGGAACCAGAGCCCCTGCTGGGGGCCCGCTACGCCGACGACTTCGCCCTCTGCGACACCGCCTCGGAGCACCGCTCGCATCCTCCGATCTCCACTGCGACGCCGCCCTTCGCCGTCGTGCCATCCTCACCAAGCTGTACCGCGACCGGAGCCCCGACGCCAAGCACGCCGCACGGGCCGTGACCTTGCCTTGGACATCAACACAGCACGGGTAAGCCCTCCATAGCCAAGCTGCTCCCTTGCTTTTGACCAATGAACTTGAATACTAGCCACCGAGAGCTAAGGCCGTGCCTTTGCAGTGCTGCCAACGTACCGGAGCTGCAGAAAGTCGACCTGGACACCTTGACCAAGGAGCCGAAGCCGATGGACGAACCCCACCATGATCCACCCCTACTTCGCCCACGTCGAGCCATGAACCGAACCCCTGGAACAATGACGTTGCTACTCTGCCGGCCTCGACCCTGTCCTGTGTCGCCCGTGTCGACAAAGATCCCTCGGTGAGCACCTCAGCCCCATGTCTCCTCGACTTGGTAGACCGCCTGTCCCGGCCTTCGCCGCCGGCAAGCCCCTGGAAAGCACGAGCCCGAAGCTACCCTTCTTGGCCACTGGACACGAGCACACACACGCACGTGGACCTACCCAGCCCAATCAACCCACCGGCTTTGAGGGATGCCGGTGTGGACGCTGTTCGCGAGACCACCATATTGTCACCACGGCCATGCCCAGCCACGGTGCACCGCCGTTCTGGTGCAACGGCAAGCCGCCGGACCTGTAGACCGCCATTGATGGACCAGCCAGTATGCGACCTTGGACATGACCCATGCCGCCTGCCATAAGCCTCGCTCCTGCCACCTTGCGTTGCAAGGACGTGCCGTCGAGTGTCGCCTTAGCCCACTGTACCTGACTGCCACGATGGAGAAGCCCTTGGGACCCTATCTCATTGCCCCGACGTGCACCGTCGCCGTCGGCGAAGCTCCGCTGTGGCCGTTGTGCTGCGTGTGCCCTGCCGTGGTGGCTGGATGCACCGTCGAGCTGCAGAGAAGACTGCAGCACCTTGCTGCATAGCCAAAAGGAGGAGTTCGCCCGTGTGCTGGCCGAGTTCGCTAGAGCCACCGCGTGCCATTGCCACGGATGCGTGCCGTCACCTCGTTGGAGCTCTGCCATGGCCTTGTCGTCGTGCGGGCTCCGCCATAGCATCAAGGCGATGCTGACGAGCCATACAGGACCCCTGTGATGCCAATTGCTGGACTACGAAGATGATGGGGGCCAATTCCACCCCTAAGCCCTTTTTCCAGGCTCTGCCAATCCAGCAAGCCGCTGCTACGGTGGGCAGCTGCCATGGACAACTTGTCAGAGCTTCCGAAGCCGTAGCCGTACCCGTACCCGCCGGAACTGTTGCCCTTCTCTGGACGCCCTCCCGCCGGAACACAACATTCCGTCGAGCACCTGGCCGGCGTGGCTCTGCCTTGCAAGCCAGGAAGCAGAGTAGGTCGTCGGCTGCCTAAGCCCTCAGACACAGGCACACATAGCTGCACGCCGTTGCCATGAACACAAACACACGGCCTGTACAGACACGCTGCCATGGACGGTGTCACGATGCTGTGACGTGTCCATCGCCACGCACTTTAGCCGCACCCTATGCCACTGGGACCCCTTGCCGTCGTGTTCGCAGCCATGTCCATCACACAGACGCACGCACAAGCCTTGCCAAGCTTTCCGTCGAGCACATAGTGTACATGAATGCCCTGTCTTTTCCCGTCCCTTGCTGATCCAGTTTGAAAACGATGGGCCATGCCCAGAGTACGAAAAGCACACCTAAAGTTCAGGTCCGGCCTCCTAGACTTTCGGAGCAACCGGCCCAGTATCTAATACCAAGACCAAACCCAGCCTGGGCCTCTCCATTTCTCTGATCTGGAATGAGCACAAGTGGCCGAACGGCCTAGAACCAGAACCAGCAATCCACGGTCACCCTTGGCATTTTCATTTTCTTCTCTTCTAGAAATCCAATCCACCTTTAAATATTCATAGAATATTCATCCCATGTCCAAATATTATGAAACCAGTTTCATAATTTTCCTAAAATCCTTCTCTACCTTCTAGTGCAGTTCTTGAGTTTATTTGAGTTAAGTTTTTATTGCGGATTTATTGGTTCTTATTGTTAGCCGTTCTCGGCATTTTTCTCCGTAGTGACGACTCGTGCTTCGATGGATCTGACGACGCACCCGGAGATGATGGACCGATGATGGACCCTATTGGTGGACGACCTCTACTGTAGGAGACTTGTACCACTACATCCTCGACAGCGCAGGTGTCATGGCAGCATCTTCTTTTAGAGAATCCTATTTAGACATTGCAAAATTTATAGAATTGCTAGCGCTTTATATTTATTCCTTTGCTAGTATATGATGCATGCTATTGCCTGAGCCATTTATACCCTTGATTGAAAACCCTTCACCATGTTACCCAGCTTTGCGCTCGCACATACATTATTATTACCACCTTTCTGCTTGCTTGCACCTTATATCACCATACTTATTATAACTCCACTTCGCATTGGATCTGTGATGTGATGCGGGTGGTGAACCCTTGGGAATGGTTTGGCTTGGGATGCCAGCCTTGGTGGACTTGGTGAGGATCTGGTGGTTCTGTGAGCGTGACTTGGGTGCGTGGAGGGTGAGGGTCGAGTCGACCGAGCCGGGATATACGACGAGCTTATGGAGCGAGTCTTGCCGTGGGATGGACTGGTCATCCCTGTGCGAATTAGCTGTGGCGGGTAAACTTGTGGATGGGGAAACCCCTGAGTGTGAGCTTGTCGTGGGCCGCTCAGGGAGAGGGTGCTGTGGTGGCATGTGGTGTGGCGATGGCACCCGAACAGTAACCCTGATGGAGACATCCTGGCTTGGTCATCCCTAAGGACTTACTAGTACTCGGTTTCTTCGGGACTCCTTTGCATACCACACGCTCCTTGTCATGGGAGACGGCCGGACTACTTGGTAGTACGGTGCCACTACTACTAGGCGAGCCGGTGTAGGAAGGTACGGGCATGCGATGGACCCACACCCTTTCTGAGACGTATGGACGCGTAACGGGGCACGGTTCATGACTTGACAGTTTCAACCCCCCAGAGGTACTTGGGGTGTTCCAGGGTTGAGAGGTAGGGTGGCATCGTTCGATTATAGCAAGCAGCCAGAATCAGCCTAGACTAAGGCCTTGTCAATGATGGTGATCTTGTGGGATGTAAAACCTCTGTAGAGTGTTCTTGGTTGATCGATCGATACATAAGCTGACTTGTCAGCTATGGACCTGTCCTGTGTCCTGCTTCACTAGATAGGAGAGGGGTGTTCTACCTTCCCCGAGCTTTCCGGCCGTGAGCCTGGGTTGGGGGCTGCGGGCCGTTGAGGCAGCCCGAGAGGGAGTTATTCTGCCGACATGAGTGTGAGATGTGGTGATGGGGTGAGATGATGGATTTGGGATGGGTGAGATGATGGATTTGGGATGGATGAGATGATGGATGGATGGATGTGTGTGGGAATGGAAAAGTGTTAAACTTGACTATATTATTATTATTGTTAATATTATTCATCGCTACTTCGCATGCGCTAGGATGCAAACCACAGCCAAATTATAGGATCACCGAGATCCCTTTATTTTCTCTTTTCCACTAAAGCTCATTCGGTGCTGACCATGGCCTGCACACATTTGGCGGTGTGTAGATTTTTCTGCTTCTCAGTGATGTCAAATAGATTAGAAGGTCTCGTGCCTACGCTCAAGTTGGAGTTTGAAGCTGCTTCCGCGTTACTTCCGCCTTCTCAAGCTGTTCTGGATGATAGATATACTTTGTTTCCGCCTTGTGGCGTTGTAAATATTAATGTAAACCCCTCTACTTGTACTCTTTAGACTTTTAATTCGATGTATGGAATTGATTATCGACTGATGTATATCATTCTGTGAGATTTCCCTTCATGGAAAGTTGAGGATGTTTCAGTTGGTATCAGCTCCATGCTTGACCCTAGGACGAGACCCTCAGGTTTGGACGATAGAATAGGTTGAGCTAGCCTTTCTTTCGGTTATATTACCGACCTTGCACCATTTTGTGCATGGCTTAACTCTTATATTGGACTTGCTGACCATGTTCTTGGACCACTATACAAATGATGACCCTTAAGAACATGCCCTTCTACCTCGAGTACCACGATGGGTACTCTCTAGTTCTGCAAGAAGTGCTTCAAGAATCAGGAGTCCCTGAAGACAAGTAACAATAGACGTGCCACAAATGGGTAGTGCCTAGAGGAGCCGAAGTCTGCTACACGGTGACTCTACAGATTCTTCCAAGTGAAAGGGTGCCACATCGAAGGTCTAAACCATTCATGTGTCGGAAACCACTATCTTTACTGCTGTGTAGCTTACTGCACATGCAACTCTTCAATTTGTGACGCAAAATGCGTACGAACTCCTCGAGCACGGCCTCCTGCCGTCTATTACCCGTGCCCTCGATGCCTCTTCAAGTGCCATAGGGTAATGGGATGAAGCCGAACACACCTAGACCCAAGAGCCTGACAGGAAAATTTGGAAAAGTTCCCTTACTCCACCAGTTTTACTCTGCAGATAAGAATCATCATGATAAGGGGGTAGGTAGAAGATAATGAAGATGAGCCCTGTATAGATACAAGTCGCGCTATGAGTAGAGTAGAATGCCTACCACCATGAACAACCTACACGTAGCACGTTTCTTCACGAATCTCTTGGTGTAGCTACCAAAGATATCGCCTTGTAATAAACCCTACGTAATGAGTGCTTGGTTCTTATCGCATTTTATCGGTTCTTCATACTTCTTTGTATGAGTGTAGGATAGATTTAAATATTTTAAATTATTTAAATCATGTAATCATTATAAAAAGTTGCTAATAAATCATGTCACCCGCACATGACCCTCAACCCTATGAACCATGCTAGTGAATGCCTAAACCACATCCTACCTACTAGAACCATTGCTCAAATCACCATGGACTATAATCGTGTTAGATACATGCTACCCATAGGACTCAACCTTGGGAACAAAGAGCCTCACACTCCACTACCTAACGTAGACTCCTAGAGACCCTAGTTGAAGAATGACAACAATGCTATGAAGGAGGATCACTCAAGGACTTACAGAAGCTAGATGAGGTTCTACTTCAAGGTTAGCATTCCAATATTACCCTGAGAAGTCACTTAAACTACATGACCACCTGGAACCGGTACCCATACCAATCATAGCTGACCAGCTAGAATGGTTGTATTACACCAAATACTTCTTCGAGGACATAAGAGAAAATACAAGGTAACTATGGAGGAGAGGTGGCAAACCAGCTCTAGCCAAGTTCAGAAATCCGGCTTGAATAGGTCAACCCCTTGGATTATGAACCCACAACTAAAGGAAATGGTTGTTGACCTAGTGAAGACAATGGGAGCAACCCCGCAACTAGACGATGTTTAGCGGCATATTATCTCGGATCATCGAGAATATCTCTTCGACGATCACCTTATGACTAACCACTAATTAAACACGACCTATCCCTACTATTCCAAAGACCGATTCGGATTTTACTCTATGCATTTTCAAAACACCCTCTCTACCTTTTGTTTGAAAAGTTTCCCCTCCTATAAAAAGAGACTCCATTCTAAATAAAAGTCTTACTTTGCACACCAACTTCAATAAAAGTTTGCAAACCAAAAAAAGAACATTGGCTCGAACTTCATTTTAAAAGCTTTTGATTTCAACCAATGAGCCAAACCTTTTTCAAGTAAACATTATCTTCAAAACGGATTGCCACGCGTTTGCTAAACAAAATACTTGTGAAAGGGTTTGTTTACAACTTTTCAAAGGGAATTTAGAAAATCAAAGTGAGATTTCCAAAACCATGTCTCAAAAGTGTCACTTTGAAAAGGTGGGTTGTGAAGACCAACTTAATTGCGAAAGCCATGATTTTCATAGAAGAAATAATTTGAAGTCATCTTCAAAAC
This sequence comes from Themeda triandra, assembly GCA_018135685.1. Classification (NCBI taxonomy): domain Eukaryota; kingdom Viridiplantae; phylum Streptophyta; class Magnoliopsida; order Poales; family Poaceae; genus Themeda; species Themeda triandra. Next base: position 160,171 of record JAENPR010001247.1, read on the forward strand.
TAGCTTTGTTTGAATTAAACAAAAGAAGTGCTACTTTGTTTTAGAAAAATGAAAGTATTCAAAAGACTTTTTTTTTTTAAAAAAAATAATGTTGATTTTAAACCATTTCCAAAACCCTCCAAGATTCCAAGTGTTACAAAATGCTCTTCCATTTGCAAACAAGAATTTAAATAAACCATCTTGAAAATTTTTGATGCTTGCAAAATGCCTTCACCAAAATGGCTTAAAACTTCACTACTCGCCATTTTAAAAATCTACGGTTTCAAAAAGCCTATTGGAAAAGGTTTTGAAATAGTTTAATTTCAAAGACTCTCCCTTAAAAAAAATCACAAATATTTGGGAAACTATTTGCAAAGGATATCGAGAAACAAAAACTCTTGAGTTTCAAAGGCTTTACTCATCATTTTCTAAAAATCACCCCTTTCCTTTTGCTTGGGATATCAAGTAGATGCTAGTATCTAAATGGGTGGGGTTGTGATCATGACACACGGTGCCGCTACGAAACTTGGGGCCCCATGTGTGATGCATCTACATGGCTTTGCCGCCGGGCGTATGCGAGGTATCGTGGTTGTGACCGTGGCCACCCCAAATGGTACTTGATCACGGCCGTAATTCCAAGCTTAGCACTATTAAAACTCTTTTACAAAAGAAAAATCAAGTTTGCAAAAATCCATCACCTTGAAAATCAATTTGATATAAAAAGGTTCAAAAATCCCCCCTTCAACGTACCAACCCGTTTGTAAAGGGAAAGATTTCATTTCGAATGTTTGCGAACTTGGATTCCCTTGTCTAAAAAAATAATAATAAAAAAATATGAAAACCATCTTTAATTGTTCTTGAGATGGTTGTGAAACAATAAAACGCTTTGGTTTTAAAATATGAGTTCAAAAGGATTTCTACAAAAAAAAGGCATTTGCGAAGATTGTTGCTTACAAAGAATTTTACTTAAAACAAAGGTTATTTTGGATTGTCCCAATTCCAAACACCGTATCATATTTCCAAAAGCCAAAAGTTTGCAAAAACAAAACCCTTGATTGAAATGAAAAGAACTTTTCAAAACCTGGTTTTCGAAAACCAAATTTGTTTGCAAAAACATACCCTACAAAGCGAGCAAAGTGATATCGAACCATATTCAAAACTATACTTGTTTTAAATAAACAAAAAGAGAGTCACGTTTTGTTTAAAAACCAAAAAAACATGATTCAAAACCACTTGATTTGAAGGAAAAGAAGAGTGTGATTTGGTTTAAAAACCAAGCCATCCAAAAGAGTTTGATTTTCAAAACTCACATTGTTTTTAACCCTTTTCGAAATCCCTCTTGGACTTCAAAATTTTACAAAATCATTATTCTATTTCCAAGCAAGATTTTAAAAATAACCACAACCAGAAGAGCCTCATTAACGACATCCCCACCAATAATCCTTGAGCTGCATGATCTACTTAAAAGCACCTTGGGTACCACGTACATAATTGGAATCAAGTTACCCAACGAAGCAAAGGACGATGATTCCTTTTACAAGATCCTCTGAAGTAGCAACGATGACTAAAAGCAAGGATAACAACTATGCTTATCAGAGTAGCGCAGCGGAAGCGTGGACGACCCATAACCCACTAGACCCTGGATCGAAATCAGAAGCCTAAAACACACCTTCTAAACTAGAAAGGCATGATATATTGTGACAAATCTAAATCTTCTCTCACATGCTAACCACATGCTGAAAAACCTCCTATAACTACGGCTACTCTGCTATCATCAATACGACTCTTTTTGAGACCCTAAGATTTACCTAGTGCAATTACTCTAGCACTAAGCCTGCTTACATTCTATCAAGGATATGGAAAGAGGAATCACTACTCACTCATGCAACCAGAGGGATCAACTGCAACAAGCCACGTGGCATAAGTAGTCGGATGTGGAGTAGACTTCACTTTATCACCTCGAGTAGTACTACACACCTTAAATCTCGGGGACGAGATTCTGATAAGGGGGTAGGACTGTAACAACCCGAAAAAATTCACCAAACACAAAAATTCCAACTAAAAAATTTTTTCTAAACAAACCCGTGTTTGTTGCTTGTCATGTGGAAATCCATACCTAGTTGCACAAATAGAACCAATGTTCAGTTAATAAGCAATGCATAGTAACATCATCACATGTGTCTTAACAATCCTGTAAGCCACGTGTGACCTAGCTTGCAATCCCTTAAGTTCCACATGACTAAGCTTCTCCAAATAAGTTACCAAGATGTAGGACATGTAGTGAACCAACATAGCTCATGCACTAGTGGAACCCATAATAGTTCATTGTCTTAATTAGGCGATATATCATCATGTCACATATATAACATGTATGTTTTGGATCTTCATTTGGATTTTATGTGATGAAAATTAAAGCATTAAATATTTATTAAGCAATCAATAAATATTCAAGTTATTATCCACGTATGGATACATGGATAAATCCATATTGGGACTAGCACGTATTTATCTGAAGATATATAGAGCAAATATCCCACTAAATGGGAACGGACTTAAACCAAAGCCCTTGGCCAATAGACCTTCTCCTTCCTAATTATTCCTTTTGCTAATCATCAACGTGAATCACTTATATACGTGCATGCTCCTGTGCTCCCTGCTTAGTACGTGAACCACTTAATCAGTAGGCAAGCATTCATGTAGCAACATGTAAAAATATACCACGTATCCAGCAGCTTGCTAATCGTGCATGCTCCTGTTTCCGTTCTAGTACGTGAACCTTGGCCCAGGCCCAAACGAAAGCAACAGCCCAACTCCACCCCTACCATCCTCACGTGAGCAGCACAAGCCGCGCGACGCCGAGGCCTCCGTCCTCCGCGTGCTCTTCACGCGAGAAACACCAGGCCCGACCCCACCGGCCGGCCGGCGCAACTCGCGTGAGATCAACGCAACGAAGTCGTGATGCGAACGGATGGAACCACCAGCCAACGCTGTTGCTCTTTTCCGTCATTGCGCCGTCATCTCCTCCTTTCTCCGTACGCACGACGATCGCCTGCCTCCGTCGAACGCCGTGCAGCTCGGACGTCCACTGCCGCGTCCCTGGATGGATCGCTGCGTGTGCGGGCCGTCCCATCCAAGGGCACGAACGCCGGAATGGAGACCCGAACCCTAGGATCGTGCCGGTATAAAAGGAACAGCCGCCGCCGCTCCCTGCTTCATCCCAATCCGCCGCCGCCATGCCTTCTCCTTCCTGCCCCATCCCTTCGAGCCTCGCAGATGCGGCGTCCGCCTTCTTCGAGCGACGCCACCGCTGTCAGCCAAGCGCGGCACGGCGCCACGCCCGCCGGCATCCCCGTGCTCGCCGACGGCGAGACCTTGCCTCGATGTCGACCGATGCCTGCGCGTCCAGCACGTCCGCGTGGACGACCGCGACGCCCGGAACCAGAGCCCCTGCTGGAGGCCCGCTACGCCGACGACTTCGCCCTCTGCGACACCGCCTCGGAGCACTGCTCGCATCCTCCGATCTCCACTGCGATGCCGCCCTTCGCCGTCGTGCCATCCTCACCAAGCTGTACCGCGACCGGAGCCCCGATGCCAAGCATGCCGCACGGGCCGTGACCTTGCCTTGGACATCAACACAGCACGGGTAAGCCCTCCATAGCCAAGCTGCTCCCTTGCTTTTGACCAATGAACTTGAATACTAGCTACCGAGAGCTAAGGCCGTGCCTTTGCAGTGCTGTCAACGTACCGGAGCTGCAGAAAGTCGACCTGGACACCTTGACCAAGGAGCCGAAGCCGATGGACGAACCCCACCATGATCCACCCCTACTTCGCCCACGTCAAGCCATGAACCGAACCCCTGGAACAATGACGTTGCTACTCTGCCGGCCTCGACCCTGTCCTGCGTCGCCCGTGTCGACAAAGATCCCTCGGTGAGCACCTCGGCCCATGTCTCCTCGACTTGGTAGACCGCTGTCCGGGCTTCGCCGCCGGCAAGCCCCTGGAAAGCACGAGCCCGAAGCTGCCCTTCTTGGCCACTGGACACGAGCACACACACGCACGTGGACCTACCTAGCCCAATCAATCCACCGGCTCCGAGGGACGCCGGCGTGGGCACTGTTCGCGAGACCGCCATGTTGTCACTGCGGCCATGCCCAGCCACGGTGCACCTCCGTTTGGGCGCAATGGCAAGCCGCCGGACCTGTAGACCACCATTGATGGACCAGCCAGTCGGAGTTCCTTTGAACGCCGCTGCGTCCGCCTGCCATAAGCCTCGCTCCAGCCACCTTGCGTTGCAAGGACGTGCCGTCGAGTGTCGCCTTAGCCCACTGTACCTGACTGCCACGATGGAGAAGCCCTTGGGACCCTATCTCGTTGCCCCGACGTGCACCGTCGCCGTCGGCGAAGCTCCGCTGTAGCTGTTGTGCTGCGTGTGCCCTGCAGTGGTGGCTGGATGCACCGTCGAGCTGCAGAGAAGACTGCAGCACCTTGCTGCATAGCCAAAAGGAGGAGTTCGCCCGTGTGCTGGCCGAGTTCGCTAGAGCCACCGCGTGCCATTGCCACGGATGCGTGCCGTCACATCGTTGGAGCTCTGCCATGGCCTTGTCGCCGTGCGGGCTCCGCCATAGCATCAGGGCGATGCTGACGAGCCATACCGGACCCTTGTGATGCCAATTGCTGGACTACGAAGATGATGGGGGCCAATTCCACCCCTAAGCCCTTTTTCCACGCTCTGCCAATCCAGCAAGCCGCTGCTACAGTGGGCAGCTGCCATGGACAACTTGTCGAGCTTCCGGCCGTAGCCGTACCCGTACCCGCCAGGCTGTTGCCCTTCTCGACGGACGCCTTCCCGCCGGAACACAACTTTTCGTCGAGCACACGGCCGGCGTGGCTCGGCCTTGCAAGCCGGGAAGCGTAGTAGGTCGTCGGCCGCCTAAGCCTCGGACACGAGCACACATAGCGCACGCCATTGCCATGAACACAAACACACAACCCGGTACAGACACGCTGCCATGGACGGTGTCACGATGCCGTGACGTGTCCATCGCCACGCACTTTAGCCGCACCCTATGCCACTGGACCCCCTTGCCGTCGTGTTCGCAGCCATGTCCATCACACGTACGCACGCACAAGCCTTGCCAAGCTTTCCGTCGAGCACATAGTGTACATGAATGCCCCGTCTTTTCCCGTCCCTTGCTGATCCGGTTTGAAAACGATGGGCCATGCCCAGAGTACGAAAAGCACACCTAAAGTTCAGTCCGGCCTCCTAAACTTTCTGAGCAACCGGCCCAAGATCTAATACCAAGACCAAACCCGGCTGGGCCTCTCCATTTCTCTCGATCCGGAATGAGCACAAGTGGCCGAACGGCCTAGAACCGTAAACCAAGAATCCACGGTCACCCTTGGCATTTTCATTTTCTTCTCTTCTAGAAATCCAATCCACCTTTAAATATTCATAGAATATTCATCCTATGTCCAAATATTATGAAACCAGTTTCATAATTTTCCTAAAATTCTTCTCTACCTTCTAGTGTAGTTCTTGAGTTTATTTGATTTAAGTTTTTATTGCGGATTTATTGGTTCTTATTGTTAGCCGTTCTCGGCATTTTTCTCCGTAGTGACGACTCGCTTCGATGGATCGACGACGCACCCGGAGATGATGGACCGATGATGGACCCTATTGGTGGACGACTCTCATCGTAGGAGACTTGTACCACTACATCCTCGATTGCTTGCAGTGTCATGGCAGCATCTTCTTTTAGAGAATCCTATTTAGACATTGCATAATTTATAGAATTGCTAGCGCTTTATATTTATTCCTTTGCTAGTATATGATGCATGCTATTGCCTGAGCCATTTATACCCTTGATTGAAAACCCTTCACCATATTACCCAGCTTTGCGCTCGCACTTATATTATTATTACGACCTTTCTGCTTGCTTGCACCTTATATCACCATACTTATTATAACTCCACTTCGCATTGGATCTGTGATGTGATGTGGGTGGTGAACCCTTAGGAATGGTTTGGCTTGGGATGCCGGCCTTGGTGGACTTGGTGAGGATCTCGGTGGTTCTCGTGAGCGTGACTTGGGTGCGTGGAGGGTGAGGGTCGAGTCGACCGAGCCGGGATATACGACGAGCTTATGGAGCGAGTCTTGCCGTGGGATGGACTGGTCATCCCTGTGCGAATTACCTGTGGCGGGTAAACTTGTGGATGGGGAAACCCCTGAGTGTGAGCTTGTCGTGGGCCGCTCAGGGAGAGGGTGCTGTGGTGGCATGTGGTGTGGCGATGGCACCCGAACAGTAACCCTGATGGAGACATCCTGGCTTGGTCATCCCTAAGGACTTACTAGTACTCAGTTTCTTCAGGACTCCTTTGCATACCACACGCTCCTTGTCATGGGGAGACGGCTGGACTACTTGGCAGTACGGTGCCACTACTACTAGGCGAGCAGTGTAGGAAGGTACGGGCATGCGATGGACCCACACCCTTTCTGAGACGTATGGACGCGTAACGGGGCACGGTTCATGACTTGACAGTTTCAACCCCCCAGAGGTACTTGGGGTGTTCCAGGGTTGAGAGGTAGGGTGGCATCGTTCTATTATAGCAAGCAGCCGGAATCAGCCTAGACTAAGGCCTTGTCAATGATGGTGATCTTGTGGGATGTAAAACCTCTGCAGAGTGTTCTTGGTTGATCGATCGATACATAAGCTGACTTGTCAGCTATGGACCTGTCCTGTGTCCTGCTTCACTAGATCGGAGAGGAGTGTTCTACCTTCCCCGAGCTTTCCGGCCGTGAGCATGGGTTGGGGGCTGCGGGCCGTTGAGGCAGCCCGAGAGGGAGTTGGTCTGCCGACATGAGTGTGAGATGTGGTGATGGGGTGAGATGATGGATTTGGGATGGGTGAGATGATGGATTTGGGATGGATGAGATGATGGATGGATGGATGTGTGTGGGAATGGAAAAGTGTTAAACTTTACTATATTATTATTATTGTTAATATTATTCACGGCTACTTCGCATGCGCTTGGATGCAAACCACAGCCAAATTATAGGATCACCAGATCCGTTTATTTTCTCTTTTCCACTAAAGCTCATTCGGTGCTGACCATGGCCTGCACACATCTGGCGGTGTGTAGATTTTTCTGCTTCTCAGTGATGTCAAATGGATTAGAAGGTCTCGTGCCTACGCTCAAGTTGGAGTTTGAAGCTGCTTCCGCGTTACTTCCGCCTTCTCAAGCTGTTCTGGATGATGGATATACTTTGTTTCCGCCTTGTGGCGTTGTAAATATTAATGTAAACCCCTCTACTTGTACTCTTTAGACTTTTAATTCGATGTATGGAATTGATTATCGACTGATGTATATCATTCTGTGAGATTTCCCTTCGTGGAAAGTTGAGGATGTTTCAATCATGGCCTGCACACATCTAGCAGTGTGCAGATTCCCTGCTTTCTCAGAGATGTTGATGGATTAGATGGTCTTGTGCCTGCGCTAAAGTTGGAGTTTGAAGCTGCTTCCACGTTACTTCTGCCTTCTCAAGCTGTTCTGGATATTAGAGATACATTGAATTCGCCTTGTGGTGTTGTAATAAGTAATGTAAACCCTTCTAATTGTATTCTTTAGATTCATATTTTGATGTATGGAATTGATTATCGACTGATGTATATCATTCTGTGGATTTTCCCATTGTGGAAAATTGAGGATGTTTCAACATCACCATGTCACCCAGCTTTGCGCTCGCACTCATACATATATATTTACCTGCCTGCTTGCTTGCACTTTATATCACCATACTTACTGTAACTCCACTTCGTATTATATCTATGATGTGATGCTGGTGGTGAACCCCTAGGAATGGTTTGGCTTGGGATGCCAGACTTGGTGGACTCTTGGTGAGGATCTGGTGGTACCGTGTGTGTCTTGGGTGCGTGGAGGGCGAGGGTTGAGTCGACTGAGCTGGAATATATGACGAGCCAAGGGCCAAGTCTTACCGTGGGGTGAACTGGACATCCCTGTTAGTGGTACCTATGGTGGGTAAACATGTATGAGGAGAATCCTGGGTGTGAGCCTCTAAGGGGTGGAGCCCAGGAAGGAGGTGCTGTGGTGGCATGTAAAATGGAAACTCAAATAAAGACATTCTGGCTTGGTCAACCCTAAGGACTTACTAGTACTCAGCTACTTCAAGACTCCTTTGCATCCCACTCGCTCTCTAATGGGGAGGGAGATAGCTGGACTACTTCGTAGAGTGATGCCACTACTACTAGGCGAGCAGTGTAGGGAGGTATGGGCATACGATGGATCCCACACCCTTCCGAGACGATGATGGCACCCTCTGTGGGACCGGGTTCATGACTTCACAGTTTCAGCCATTCCAGAAGTACTTGGGGTGTTCCAGAGCTGAGAGGTAGGGTGGCATCGTTCTAGGCTAGCAATCAGCCAAAATTCTGCCTAGGTGATATCATGATGGCTAATCTTGTGGGCATATGAAACCTCTGCAGAGTGTTTGGTTGATCGATCGATACATATGCCGATTCGTCGGCTATGGACCTGTCCTATGTTCTGCTTCACTAGATAGGAAAGGAGTGTTCTACCTTCCCCGAGATATTTGCAGGCCGTGAGCCCTTGGGTAGTGGGCTGCGGGCCTTTAAGACAGGCAGAGTGGGAGTTTTCTTGCTGACCTGAGTGTGAGATGTGGTGAGATGAGGTGATGGAGATGTGGTGGTGGATTTAGGATGGATGGGATAGTGGATGGGCGTGTGAGTGCGTGCATTAAGAATGGGTTAAAACTTGATAAACTATTATATTATTTACTACTTGATGCTACTTTGCTTGCGCTAAGGATGCAAACCACAACAACCAACTAGTAGAATCGCCGAGATCGCTTTTATTTTCTCTTTTCCACTAAAGCTCATCGGTGCTGACCATGGCCTACACACATCTGGCGGTGTGCAGATTCTCTGACTTACAAATATAATGAGTATAGAAGGATTAGGTGGTCTCGTGCCTACGCTCGAGTTTGGATCAAGGATGAGGACTATGCTGCACCAAGATCAAGCTGATGGATGCCCATGGAGGAGCCTTCACCCGACGACGATCTGCATCTAACTTAGTGATGTCCTATTTACATTTCCGCTAGAATAACATGTAATAGGTGTGTTGTTAAGAGTTGTAATTCAATGTAATCTTGTAATCTCTCGATGTATGAAGAAGATATTAACTGATTTATGATAATGTGATGGAGTGATCTTTCGGGCTATCACATTATTGTTCATTTTGTGGATTTTCCCTTCGTGGAAAATCGAGGATGTTTCAATTAGTATCAGCTCCATACTTGACCCTAGGATGAGACCTTTAGTACCAAACATTAGTATAGAAGACAAACAACTTGTCTATTAAAGAGTCATAGGTGCTAACACTTATTTCCCTATTTCTACCTTGAATTCTACTACTAACTGACCCTTCCTGTCATGGAAAGTTGACCTCTAGGAAATGGTTCCCTTTTGTCGACCACGATAGACCAATAGATGTGTGAGACTTTAAAGGCTTTGGAGTCGCCTTAAGTCAACACTAATGCATATAGGAGTTGTAATGCTGCTCGATTGTCTGGATCTTATGCTTCTTATGCACCTTGCATTTATATTACATGAGTGTAGGTTGTAGAAGTTATTTTATATACGTAAGACTCCAGACTGTCCAACCTGGTTAGCTAAAAGTCAAGACCGCCGTATGACTAGGCAAGTGACTCTAACCACCGGTTTGGGAATACAAGGCCAATGCAAGCATACCTTTACCACTCCGTTTCAACAATTGTTTTTGGATTTCAACTCATTGCATTTTTGAAACTGCCCTCCCTACCTTTGGTTGAAAGAGTTTCTCTTTCCTTTTCAAGCAATTCCATTTCAAAAGAAAACAGTTCCAAAACTTTCGGATTTCTAAAACAAAACAGTTTTGGTTCCCTTCTCTACCCACCGTGAATTCAAAAATTTTGTCTACCAAACGGTTTGAAAACAAGTCTTTCTTTCAAATGTGTTACAAACTTACTTTCGAAAGACAAAAGTATTGCTCTTCAACAAAATGTTTTCAAAACAAAGATCTTTTGCTCAAACGGTGTTTTAAAAAGCTTTTGATTTCACCAAGGAGCCAAATCTATTTTTTCAAATAAACCCTTTCTTCAAAATGGATTGCAACCGATTTAACTAAACAAAACACTTGTGAAAAGGTTTTATTTCAACTTTTTCAAAGGGGATTTAGAAAAATCAAAATGAGCTTTCCAAAAACCTTGTTTCAAAAGCGTTACCTTAAAAAAAATGGGTATTGAAAACCAATTTGACCGTGAAAGCCATGCCTTTCAAATAAAAAAATGGATTAAAACAATCTTCAAAACTAGCTTTGTTTGGATTAGACAAAAAGGAAGTGATGCTTTGTTTTAGAAAACAAAAATGTTCAAAGAATTTTGTTTTTAGAGCTCGCAATGATTTCAAACCATTTTCAAAACCCCTTCTAGTTTTCAAAGTGTTACAAAATTCTCTTCCAATTTTAAACAAGGTTCCAATTAACCATCTTGAAAACTCTTGGCACTTGCAAAATGTTTTCACCACAATGGTTTGAAATCTCACTACTCGCCATTTCAAAACATCCTTGATCAAAAAGCCTATTAGAAAATGTTTATAAAATGGTTTAATTTCTAAAACCCTCCCTTAAAGTCACAAGTGTTTGAGAAAATAACCATGAAAGATGTCAAAAAATAAAAACTTTTCTATAAGAATCTTGGTTTTGTAAAACCGGTTCAAAGCATTTTCAAAATCGATTATGGGGGAATTCCGCTTTGACCGAAAACCAAAAACTCCCGAGTTTTAAAAAAGCCAAAATTGGATACAATTGATTTCAAACATGTTTGTGTTGATTACAAAATCCTAAGGTTGTGGCCTTCTTCCTTACAAAGTTTATAAAACAAAAGATTCAGAATCGAGTTTTGAAAGGATCAACTTCCAAAACGGTGTAAAAAGGCTTTTCCATCATTTTTCTAAAAAGCTCCGCTTCCAATTTTGCTTGGGATATCAAGTCGATGCTAGTATCCAACGGGTTGAGTTGTGATCATAACCCACTTGACCGCTATGGAACTTGGGGCCCCATGTGTGATGCATCCGCTTGGCTTGCCGCCGGGCGTACGCAGGTATCGTGGTTCTATTAAAACTCTTTTACAAAAGAAACTAAGTTTGTGAAAAAGCTATCATCTTGAAAATTAATTTGATTTAAAAAGGTTCAAAATTTCCCCTTGAACACCCCAACTTGATTTAAAAAGGAAAAGAGATTTCATTTTGATTGATTGCAAATGTAAATTTCCCCTATTTTTTTAAAATAAAAGATTTATGAAAACATCTTTAAAGGTTCTTGAAAAGTTTCACAAAACAATAAAAGGTTTTGGTTTTAAAATCAAGGTATGATTTCAAAAGAATTTCACTCAAAACAAAGGATGTTTTGAATTTCAAAATCTCCACTCAAATATCCTGTTCTATCTTAGTAAAGAGATTTTTAAAGCCCAAAGCTTTGCAAAAACAAACCCTTGATTCAAATGAACATGACTTTCGACAAAGAAATTTTCAAGTGTTTATAAAACCTTGCCTCTATTTCAAATGGCATTTCCAAAGAGATTCACAAAAAAATATTTCAAAAGAGCTTGAAAATATTTGTAAAAGGGCTTTTCAAAACCCTTTGCACATTCTTGGAAATTCGAGAAGACATGTCTCATTCAAATAGTATTCAAAGTTTTTCAAAATGCCTTACAAATTAACAAGGCTTTCGGTTTCCAAAATACAAAATAGACTTCAAAAAGAAATTTGTTCTCAAAATGGAAAAATATTTCAAACTATTTTTTGTTCCCTGCTATAGTAATTTCATTTCAAAACAAAATGAATTTTCAAGAGAGTATTTGAACTTGATTTACAAAAAGCTTCAAAAGCTCTTTAGCGAAAGAAAGGTTTTACAAAAACCAATTTGATCCGCAAAACTGCTCTTCCTCTTTTATAACAAAAAATATAATAACCTTCTCCATTTAAAAAGGGATTTATGCAAAACAGTTTTGCCAAAAGCCCTCCTTCAAAAATCTCTCTTTGCAAACCCGATGCTTTGGGGCATATGACTTGACACTCGTGACACTAACACCTAAATCTCGAGGACGAGATCCTTGTAAGGAGGGTGGACTGTAACAACCCAGGTTTTCAACTAACCAAGAATGTGAACTTTTAAAATTTTTCTTGCAATTGTGTGACGCATGTAGTTGATAGGTCAAACCTAAGTCAACTAAGCACCATTTATAAATAAATTGTTGCATGCATATAGTATTGCTTGTAGGGATTGCCGGAGTTTTCTTAGTCGATTAGGGTTTTGTGTCAAAGTGCACAAATCCATAGCAACCTCCTTTGAAGTCCCATTTGTCCTTGTTGAACAGTCCTCTCAACCCTCGCAAGTCTCACAAAATTCTTGAGCCATAACTTAAAAACTCTCCTTATCTCTCTGTTATAAAATTTCTCTCCAATCAAATAACCATCACGCCGGCCCAGCCCTGCCAACTGGCCCAGCTCGCACCCGGACCCGCAATGCCGAATCGACCTAGCCCAACTCAACTCGCACGTCCGCAAAGGCCGAGTCGGCCTACGACCACAACCGGCCCAATCCCCGCAGGCCCAGTTTCTCCTCTGTGACTTCTACGGCGTGAGCTCGACGTCCACGTGACCCATCTCGCTCCATCCAAAAGTCAATGCCACGACACGGCTGTCACGTTATCGCCCTCATGACAATGCCACAACCGGAGCCCCGTCTACCTCCACCGCCCATGACATTCGTAGCGCCTGCCACCAACACGACGACGGCCATGTCATGAAGCTGCAACCTCAGCTTATCCCCTAAAAATCTTAGAGCATAAATAGGCAAAACCTCTCCTTGACCCGTTGGCCAGCAGGCTAAGTTAAGCATGTGAAGACTAATCAAGCTGCATGCTCCTGTGCCCGTTTTAGTGGCTGAAGCGAAGCACATATATATTTAGGCAGGCAGTCATCCATGCACCATATGACTCAGCACTAACCATCGCCATTCCGTGATGCAAGCCCAAACCAAAGCACCAGCCCAACCTGCTCCCATTCCCCGTTGGCCCATATGACCCGGCCAACAGCCTGCCTCATGGCCTACTTAGCCTTGGCCCGGTCTGCGCAAACAGCAGCAGCACAGGCCTCGGCCTGCCTCCCCACCAAGCTGCTGGCCAGCCAACCGGCCCGCTTCACGGTCCAGCCCATGAAACCGGACCTTCTTTCCCTTCCCCTTAGCCCCTGACCGCCAGGACCCTCTCGTCAGCTTCCCCCTCGGTCCCTTCTCTGCTTCTGCCATGGAGAAGCAGAGCACCCATGGCCACAGCCGCTACCGCACCCTGCCTCCCCCGCGTTGCGACAAATGGAGGCCAACTGCCTCGCCTCGGATGCCCTTGCGCTCGCGTCAGCTGGGACCCACCGGACTACGCCGGACGCTTGCCCGCGCGGAGACGCCCGCGCTCGTGCCAACCTGGATGTGCCCCACAAAGCTTCCCGCGCCCGCGCCCTCCTGCTTCGATCGCGTGGCCACAACGCCACAACACCGAGCCCCTGACGCCGCCACGTTGCCGGCCGTCGCATCAGACGGGCACGGACGCCCAAAACCGCTCACGAACACTGGCGCCCTGGCCTATAAGTACCAGCAGCAGCCGCTGCACCCAACTCCACCTTTTTCCAGGCTACCGCCATCTCTTCTTTCCCCTGCTCACTACCTCACCAAGCCACAGCCGCAGCTATGCCACACACTGAGCCCGCCACCTCTGCTCTGTGGCGCCCTGTGCGCCACTGACGCCTGCATCAACTGCACCCGTGAGCTTCCACTCTGCTTTGTCATCGTACCATGCCACTGTACTCGCTTCGCCGGCCATGACGCCGCATCTTCGTCAAGCCCTGAAACGTCGCCGCGCTGTGTCCCTGCTCGCCGGCCTCGCCTGCCTACTCGTGATGCCAGATCCGCGGGAACTACAATGATCCTCAGCTAGAGCCGCTCGCCGGAGATGCTGGACCTCACCAGAGAACCTACAGCCGCCGAACCGCCACCGTGAGCTCTACTTTGACTACACGCACCGCCTCACCATCATGCCACCTTACCACAATGAGCCTACGACGACTACATCTCCACGGTGAGCCGCCACCGCATTCCTCCCCCTGTCCCCGACCATGAGACCTGCTGAACCACCATGGCATCCCGCACGAAAGGATGCGTAGGCAGAGCCTTGCCGGCTCATGACACACCCGCACACGCACTCACACACACGCGACCTAGCCAGGCCAAATGGACTCCTGGCATCAATGGACGTCGGACCGACGCAACCACCATGACTCTCGCTGCGGCCATGCCTTGCCACGGCGAGGCCTCGATACTGATCCTTCCTGCCCTGACTAAGCCCCTTGACCCCAGATCTGGACCCGCCTCAATGTGCCACACACCATGCGTGCGTGCAGCGATGAAGATGAGCCCTAGACGCCGTGACCCTTGTCCGCCTCACCGGCTTGGTCGCTCGCGGAGCACCGCCGTGCCGAGCACGTTCCTACCACCTTTGGCCGACCCCGTGATGCAGGGATGCACTGATGAGACTCGTCGTGATCCCGTGCATCCGGCCGCTTAGCTGACCGAGCCCCTCCGTGCTCAAACTGCCGCAACCGCCCGCCGCTGCAGTGCCACTCGCGCCAAGCCACCACGGCCGGCCTCGCAGAAGCCATAGCTGCTGCCTGATCACCGCGGCCGCATTTGCCACAGTGCCACAAAGCCAGTGCATCTCCTCGTACCCTCACCGACGCCCTGCCTGCCTTAACCCACCGCCCTAGTTCCTACTGCACGCTGTCGGCCTGAGGTTCCACCACGGAGAGAAACAATGGAGGAATTGGGGAAGAACAAGCAACCACCGTGGCATGAACCTGATCCACGTGAACCAAGAGACGGTGAAGTGAAGGGTGGAACCGGTCCACTATGGACCCACTCAGCGGTCTATGGACTGGCGCCTATGAGTTCACCGTGAACCGCCACAGCATGGACCAGAGCCAATTAGAGGCCCAGCAGCCGACGTGGCCACCCGTATGGCTGACACGTGTCCAGGTCGGACGGCCCAACCTGACCCATATCCGGCCCTGACCAGGCCCACAGAAGCCCAATCTGGGCCCGGTCAACCGTTGACCGTGGGACCCACCTGTCAATGACACGCAAACCTAGACCCACATGTCATTGATTGCCGCAGCTCAGCCACTCAGCAAGCGCCATGTGTTAGCCTATGGTTAATTCCCCTCCTTTTCTTTTCCAAAAATTGATTAAATCTTCAAAAAATCATAGTAAATTCATACGACCTCAAAAAATTATGAAACCAGTTTCATAATTTTTCTAAAATCAATCTCTACGTCCCTAGAGTGTGTGGATTGGGAATGGGTTAAAACTTGACAAACTATTATATTATTTACTACTTGATGCTACTTCGCATGCGCTAAGGATACAAACCACAACCAACTAGTAGGATCACCAGATCCTCTTTATTTTCTCCTGTTCACTAAAGCTCATCGGTGCTGACCATGGCCTGCACACATCTGGTGGTGTGTAGATTCCCTGACTTACAGAGATAATGAGTATAGAAGGATTAGGTGGCCTTGTGCCTACGCTCGAGTTTGGATCAAGGCTGAGGACTATGCTGCGCCAAGATCAAGCTGGTGGATGCCCGTGAAGGAGGAGCCTTCACCCGACGACGATCTATGTCTAACTTAATGATGTCCCATTTACGTTTCCGCTAGAATAACATGGTATAGTTGTGTTGTTAAGAGTTGTAATTCAATGTAATCTTGTAATCTCTCGATTTATGAAGAAGATATTAACTGATTTATGATAATGTGATGGAGTGGTCTTTCAAGACTATCACATTATTGTCATTCTGTGGATTTTTCCTTCGTGGAAAATCGAGGATGTTTCAGATGCCATGGTTGTTTGATGGTAGTTTGATCCAACAGCACATGATGAAGCTCACATGGATCACTGAACTGGTTTTGGAGTAGCCCCTACTCCACCTCTCACTATAAAAGGAGGCTCACACCCCTCTACAACTCATGCAATGTAATGCTTCCAAGCTCCAAGTGAAGAGTAGTGTAGTTCCACTCTTTCTTAGTAGTGTAGTCTAGTGTGGGAGTTAGAGTTGAGTCGGGCTTGCTCGAGGTTTTCGGAGTTGTCTTCTAGAGAGTCTGGCATGGCTTTTGTACCTTCCCTTTTTAGTAAAACTTTTATCTTATTCAATATATTAAATTCTTGCTCTACCTTACATAGTCTTTACTTTGTGCAATATTATACTTGTTATAGTATTGTTGTGACTTATCTTAGCATATAGTTGTTTTATACAAGCTTGTGATCTATAACCCACACTTGTATGCGTTCATCGCCAGTCATAGGGTGCTCTAGTTGATCTATGTGTATGCAATTAGAGTAGTGAGAGAAGGTGTAAGTGTGGTGCTTATACATTATCTTGCCTTTGGGTATTGCTTGTTGCATGGATAGATTATGGTAGCTTGCAAGTGGTGACAGCCTTGTCTAGTCTTTGTATTCCACCATGTGTTGTAGACAAGTTCCTAAAAGGTAAGGCCCCTATAACAAGGTAGCCGCTTCGGATAGGAGTTTTGTCTCCTGTTGTTCGCCTATCACCTAGCATACATGTTGTAAGTGTAGGATCTCCTGGAAGAGGAAAATGGCCTACAGGGGGTGAATAGGCCTGCAAAATTTCAGCTCAAAAACTTGTCAGACCACAGGGGCGGCACTGCCGCGCTTTCGGGGTGGCACTGCCGCACCTATGAAAAAGGGTCAGTTCAACCTAAAATTTTACAGCAAGAAACTAGATCCTAGTAGTAGTTTACAGGTACAATATTAAAGCAAAGTTCAGTTCAAAGACTGAACACCACAGAACCCTAGCAAGAGAGTAGATCAAAAGCTCAAACCCTAATATCACTACTAAAGGCAAGAACTACAGAAAAGTAAAGGGACAGCACATGAGACACAGTTGTTTATCCTATGGTTTAGCTCACCACTAAGGTTTGCCTAAGCCCACGTTGTTTAGGAAGCCACAAAAGGCTTTGGCTTGCCACCAAGGCTTGCCCTCTCCTCGTTCTCAAGTCAAGAGAGTGAAATCTTGAGATGAGGGGTGAGTTCCTTGCTGTGAGAATGAGGTTACAAACCTCCCAAGGCTGCCACACGAGTTGGCAAGCTCAAGGGCGATGCCTAACCGGCTAGGAGCAACCTCCAAGAGTAACAAACCCTAGAACCATCGACCAAATGTGAAGCAAATGCTCTTAGACTTTGGGAATCATTGGATCTAATCTCGATTGAGTTTTGCTGCCTTTTCTCTCAAGGATTGATGGTGAAAATCAAAGATTTGCTTGAGAGTTGAAGAAGCTTCAATGGGGAGAGTGAGATGAGCTTTTGGTCAGTGCGCTCTTAAACAAAATGGGAAGAGGAAGAAGATGACCGTTGTGGTCTGGGCCTAGTGGTATAAATACCCTAGGTGGGCCAACGGTCTTCTATGGGCGGCACCGCGCCCTAACCTCCACAACCCAGAAGAAGTTCAAATTTGGTTGGCTGCTTTGACTAGGTGAGAGGATGGTGTTCTAGAAATTTAAGCATCTGGTTGCACAGTTTGACAAACTGTCCTAGAATCCCCTTAATAGTACAACTTTTCTTAAACTCAATATTCAAAGTAAAATGAATTTAAAACTCCTTGAGTTCAACATAGCCATCTTTTGCAATTAGGGGTACCTGCAACCTGTTCATCATCCTCTTTTTGATTCCCTATTTGTCATCTCGATAAATCTCGTTAGTCCTCTAATTAGGTGGTCATCAACACCAAAACCCACATTAGGCTTGATTGCACTTACAATCTCCCCTTTTGGTGATTGATGATAACCCAATTAGAGCTTACAAAAGATATGAAATAAAGTGCTGAGATTTTTTGACTCATGGATGTAGGAGCCTCCCCCTAAAAATGTGAATGGAGATTTGAATTCTCAAATTTGGCATGAAAGCCAAAGTTCACATTGTCTTAGTATTTTGCAGTACTTTTGTTGTAGATCAATGGTGTGTAGCAAACAACCATTTACTTTGCATTCAAATCTTGAGAAAGATAAGTTGAATGGGACAAACTATGCGAACTGGATCCGCAACCTGAGAATTGTTCTGAGGGTGAGAAAAAAGAAGATGTTCTAGACACCCCATTACAAGAAGAACTGCTAATAATGCACCTGCTGCTGAGAAAAACGCTTACAAGAGAGCATGTGATGCTGATCTCGAAGTGAGCTGCCTTATGCTTGCTTGCATGGAACCAGATCTGCAGTTGCAGTTCGATAACAACCATGCAGCGTACGATATGATCGTGGCGCTTGAGGAAATGTTCCAGACTCAAGCTAGGACTGAAAGGTTCAATGTCTCAAAGGATCTTGTTGAGACCAAGCTAGCAGAGGGTGCATCAGTTGGCCCACATGTGATCTAAATGGTTGGTTACACTCAGGGGTTGGAGAAGCTAGGCTTCCCAATTGGCCAAGAGTTGGCTACTGATTTCATTCTCTCATCTCTTTCGCCCAGCTATGCAAACTTCATCTCGAACTACCATATGCATGGGGCGGAGAAGGGCTTGAATGAGCTGTGTGGCATGCTAAAACAGGCTGACATCAAGAAAGGTGCTGGCACTAGCCAAGTGTTGGCGGTCCAAAACAAGCCTAACTTTAAGAGAAAGAAGGGCAACTGGAAGAAGAATAAGGGCAAGGCTAAAGATGAGATCCCCAAGCCAAACCCATCTGCTCCCAAGGTTGGACCATCTTCTGATGAAGAGTGCTTTCATTGTAAGGGGAAAGGTCACTGGAATAGAAACTGCAAGCTGTACTTGGCGTCCTTAAAGAAAGGATGGCGGTGGTAAAGGTACTCCCGCTGCTCATACACTTGTTGTTTATGTTACGAACATTTACCTCGCTAACTGTTATATTAATTCTTGCGTATTTGATACCGGATCGGTTGCTCATATTTGCAATACGATGCAGGGAATGATAAGAAGTAGAAGCGTGGAAAAAGGGGAAGTTGATTTCTGCGTGGGCAATAATGCAAGAGTTGCTGCGTTGAACGTCGGGATGATGCAACTACACCTACCTTCAGGATTTATTTTGTAATTGAATAATTGTTATTTTATTCCTAGTTTAAGTCAAAACATTATGTCACCTTCATGTTTGATGAAGGATGGTTATTCATTTATGAGTAAAGACAATGGTTGTGTAATCTCTAAGAATGATACGTTTGTGTCTTATGTACCCATTGTGAATGGTTTATTTATTTTAAATCTTGATGATGCACCTGTCTGTAATGT
The DNA here is from genome assembly GCA_018135685.1 of Themeda triandra. Lineage (NCBI taxonomy): Eukaryota > Viridiplantae > Streptophyta > Magnoliopsida > Poales > Poaceae > Themeda > Themeda triandra. The sequence goes on from JAENPR010001247.1 coordinate 179,582, forward strand.
TAGTGCTAAAAGGCCTCGGCTTAACGAGTTAAGTACAACCTATATGTGGCATTATCGTTTGGGTCATATAAGTGAGAATCGCATGAAGAGGCTCCATTCTGATGGGCTTCTAACTTCGTTTGATTTTGAATCTTACGAGACATGTGAGGCATGCCTACTGGGCAAGATGACCAAGATGCCTTTCACAGGTTTTCCTGAGAGGGCGAATGACTTGTGGGAACTTGTACATACTGATGTATGTGGACCAATGAGTACGACAGCTAGAGGCAGATTCCAATACTTCATAACCTTCACTGATGATTTCAGTAGATATGGCTATGTGTACTTAATGTAACATAAATCTAAAACATTTGAAAAGTTCAAAGAATTTTAGAATGAAGTAGAGAATCAACGCAGCAAGAAAATTAAGGCCTTGTGATCTGATCGTGGAGGTGAATATTTGAGCCACGAGTTTAGCAATCATCTAAAGAGTTGCAGAATTGTTCCACAGCTTACGCCACCTGGAACGCCTCAAAGAAACGGCGTGTCTGAGCGACGTAATCAGACTTTGTTGGACATGGTTCGGTCTATGATGAGCCAGTCGGACCTACCTTTATCGTTTTGGGGATGCGCTCTAGAATCAGCCACTTTCACATTGAATAGGGTACCATCTAAGTTCGTAGTTAAGACACCATATGAGATGTGGACTGGGAGAGTCCTAGTTTGTCTTTTCTAAAGATTTGGGGTTGTGAAGTTTATGTCAAAAGGCTTATATCAGATAAGCTAACACCCAAGTCAAACAAATGTTTTTTCATGGGATATCCAAAGGAAACTTTAGGGTATTACTTCTATAACCGGTCAGAGGGCAAAGTGTTTGTTGCTCAAAACGATGTTTTCTTAGAGAAAGAGTTTCTCAAAAGAGAGAAGAGTGGACAGAAGGTGTATCTTGAAGAAGTTCAAGACGAGCCAGCAAGGAATGACTCTGCGAGTGATGCTAATGTAGCAGAACAAGTTGTGGTACCTATGGCAATAGAAACACCACCACAACCACGAAGGTCAGCAAGACTCCGTGAGTTATGTGGGGATCTGTTATTGTTAGACGATGATGAACCTACAAATTACGCGGAAGCAATGATGGACCTAGATTACGAGAAATGGCAAAGTGCCATGAGATCCAAGATAGATTCCATGGGAGACAATCAAGTTTGGAACTTGGTTGACCCGCCTGATGGGGTTAGACCCATAGAGTGCAAATGGATCTATAAAAAGAAAAAGGATATGGATGGAAATGTTCACGTCTATAAAGCTCGACTTGTCACAAAGGGTTTTCGGCAAGTTCAAGGAATTGACTACGACGAGACTTTCTCGCCGGTAGCAATGCTAAAATCTATCCAGATCATTCTAGCAATAGCTGCTTATTTCGATTATGAGATTTGGCAGATGGATGTTAAAAAAGCCTTTCTAAATGGAAATTTGGAAGAGGACGTGTATATGATACAGCCCGAAGGTTTTGTTGATCCTAATAATGCTAGAAAAATATGCAAGCTTAAGAAATCCATTTATGGGTTAAAGCAAGCATCTCGGAGTTGGAATATTCATTTTGATGAGGTTGTCAAAGGGTTTGGCTTCCATCAGAATGAAGAACCTTGTGTTTACCAGAAGAAAAGTGGGAGCGCTGTTGTATTTCTAATCTTGTATGTGGATGACATATTATTGATTGGGAATGACATTCCAATGTTGCAATCCGTAAAGATTTCACTGAATAATAGTTTTTCCATGAAGGATTTAGGAGAAGCAGCATATATTTTGGGCATTAAGATCTATAGAGATAGGTCAAGGAGGCTTATAGGTTTAAGCTAAGATACGTACATAGACATGGTGTTGAAATGGTTCAACATGGAGCAGTCCAAGAAAGGGTTCTTGCCTATGTCACATGGTATGCGCTTTAGCGATAAACAGTGTCCTCAGACAGCTGATGAATGGGAGTGTTAACACCAGAATTTGGTCAGGAATATGACAGGTGGACCCGCAGGGAACAGAGAGAGCAATTCGGCAAATGCGTATGCGGTCGGCTAATTTCCGTATGTTCGGCAAATGATCAAGCGGTCGGTAACGGCTTCGTTTGAAGGCGAAAGAAAGGAAAAAGGAAGCTGATCAAAAAGGGAAGGAGTCGTGATGGTCAAGGACTCCGATTATGGATAGAGTTAGCGTGTCTTTGTCTTTCCAATTTTGTTTAGATAGTTCGTAAGTGCTTAGAACTCATGTTCTGTCCAGGGTATAAATATAAACCCTCGACCATTGTAATAAGGGTTCACAACCAAATCAATACAACCGGCTACGTGCCACCCTTCGAGTCCTTTAGTCATGTCGTCGAGTTCTTCGAGAGGGCCAATCGATCCGTCGACCTCCGTAAGTCCCTAAGCAACCTTGTTATCATGTCTAGTATCATGCGGTGGATTTAGATGTGATGCAAGTAGTCTTGTTTGTCTCGACGGGATGGCCGTGCGGCGGCGTACGCTTGACAATGGGAAGTCTTTGCTTATGTTTTGTTTATCTCGACGGGATGGCCGTGCGGCAGGCGTCTGCTTGATAGCTTAGCGTGAGCAAGATAGTTATCGGCTCTATTAGATTTGGCAAGATCTAGTAGATTCATTAAGTTATCATGTGTTGCTTGCTTTATTTAATGTTTAATTATTTGCAACACTCTTTTGCCCAATCTAGATTGATACTCTTTCGGCTTGTTGATCGTTCCTTTCATGCTTATTCAATATCGAGTAGATCAAGCTCATATAGCCGAATTAGATCTATCTAGATTGTCACGTGTTGTGGGTTCATTCACGTTATATGTAGATAAGCCTAGACGGGACCGGGTGCGTGCGCGGATGCGAGTCTTTGGGTTACTCTAGAGCTAGTCATCCGGTGGACTAGAGATCGGTTTAATCTGATGGGTTCCTTTTACATGTTACTTATTTGTTCCTTCTTCATGGACCCCGATTCGGCAATCTTGCCGATACGGTTATGCTTATACATGTAGCGAGTATTTATAGATCTGTTAGGTAATTACGTGTTTTTAGCTCTTTATTGTTAGATTGTATCATGCGGTGGATTGATCTAGTAGTAAGGAGTGGTGTAAATTCATAGTGAGTGGTATCATGCGGTGGATTAGCTTGCTTGGGTTTATGCTCGACGGGTTTATGAAGGCTAGACGTGCGGCAGACTAGTTGGAGTAGCCTATGCATGTGTTATTTAGTAGATTTACATTTATAAGTTACTTATCCCTAGTTATTAGTGCTTGATGATGCTTTAAACCTGAGATATAGTTTGATATGCTTTAATGATTTTATCTTGTTCAAACATGTCTTCATCTACCGTATTCGGCAAATTCGATCTGTTTACATCAGTTATGTTACTTTAGCCGAATGAACTGCAATCTGTTGGCAGATAGCTTCTATAGCTATATGTCGTCGTAAGTGGCTTCAGGGCCGTAAAGATGGAACTGCCTGGTCTCACCCAGCACGTTCCAGTTATGATCTTACCGTTTTATCCCTTGTCGATTTTCAGGTCAAATCGACTGGCACGCCACCGGATTCAGACACCCGGGCACCCGATTGAAGCTAGGCTTTCCGGCTTGCTGTGTGTGAGACACAGTGCGCCACATTTTGTGTCAACACACTTTTTGGCACGCCCAGTGGGACCACTTCTCAATCTAGGATGGGATCAGAAATTGACAACAATCACGTTCTGAACGTGACCATGGACGAGCTGCAGCCAGAGCAACGCCAGATAGTGGAACAAGCAATGGAACAGTACCAGCAGAAATGTCTGATGTCTTTTTCCAAGAACAAGAGTGGCAGAGTGATCGTCAAGCAATCACTGCCACGAGTTCTTCTCTGGTCGATCGACATTGCGACGAGGAAGAAATGCGAGAGGGTAGTTGCAGCCATATACAAAGCTGTGGGAGACACTATGTTGAATCACAACACAGCTTTTCGGGCACCTTCCGCAAAATCATGGCTGAAACTTTTGGTCCGGCTGATCGACAAGCGCTTTGAAGAAAGATTTGGAGAGCTTGTTTGGGCCGGTGTACTTCAACACTCGGCAATCTTCGGGGAAGTCAACTGGAGGAGAAGAGATGATCGGTACAAGCAAGGATGGAGCTGTTCATGATGAAAAGAGAAGCCTCCTGTTGCCGAGCAAAGCAAACTTATGGTCAAGTAACTTTTGGTGCAACAACGAGATATACCCGCATCTGCTTACAAGATTCCCCGAGTGGCAAATAGATTGCGAAGAGTGTCTATGGAGATGGGTACAATGAATTCACCGATTATAGTGCTCGAGTGCTTTGCCGAATCCGAGTACGGAGTGCATCGGGAATGCCTTCTAGAAGACGGGGAGCAAAAGATGCAAATGATGACCTCCTAAGCGGGAATGGCTGATATGATGCGAGAATCAATTCGGCCCGAAACCAAAGCATCGAGACGTATGCATACAAATCTCCTTTCCCAGTGGTACAATAGGGTAGCTCTTCCACCAAGAGTTAAGCCACCAACGGATTTGACCAAGTTCTACGGTCGGGATGACACCAGTACCATTGAGCATGTCGAGATATCGATGCAACTTGGAGAAGCCGCTAGCGATGAAGCATGGAGGATCAGATATTTTCCTATGTCTACGACGGGGCCATCTTTCACATGGTTTGCATCGCGACGGCTAATTCCATTGGTACATGGGCGGAATTGGAGCAAAAGTTCCATTCATACTTTTACACGAGGAACCAATGAAAAGAAGATGGTTGATCTTTGGGCTATGAGGATGAAGACTACCGAGACACCGATGGAGTATCTTCGTAGATTCAGAGAAGCGAAGAATATGTGCTATTCTCTGACTATTCCCGATGATCAACTTGCACAATTGGTCATTGCAGGCATGCTGCCACATATCATAGATAAGCTATTCGGCATGGAGTTTGAAGACCTTGGACAGCTTGCACAAAAGTTGACAGCCATGAGCAATCAAGCCCAAGGGTTCAGAAGAGATGCTCGTTTTCAGAAGAACAGTGCAACTGTTGACATGTATCAGGGATTTCTAGAAGAAGCATCTGAATATGAAGATGAAGATGAAGTAGCTGCTGCAGAATTGAGCTGGACAAAAGAGCCTACTTTGGTCAGTCATCGATGGGTGAAGCAGCAAAAGGGGTCTTATGATTTTGATGTCAGTAAAGCAGATAAACTTTTTCTGTATCTGATTCAAGAGGGACGCGTCAAGCTGCCAGAAGGACATCCTATGCTGCGCCCTGAAGGAGTAAAGGATAAGAAGTACTGTGGGTTTCATGATACAAGTTCTCATCATATCAATGATTGTCGAGTGTTCAGAGTAAAGATTCAGAAAGCTATTCAAGATGGACACTTAAGATTTGATGGCAAGATGAAAGTAGACAAAAACCCATTCCCTCAGAATATGGTCTCTTTCTCTATAGGCATGGTTGATGCCAGTGAGTCCAAGGAAAAGGGAAAGATGAAGGTTCTGACCTCTGAAAGAGCTAAGGAGAGTGGTGCTGTTGACCCTGATCGGCAAGTCACCAAGGAGGAAGTGCAACAAGTACGGTTCAGAAATAGCCGAACAGAGAAGGGTCAGACTTCAGATGCAGCTAAGGGAAATTGCCGAATACATGCCGAGTCGAAGCGTAGAGTTACAGCACGACATTTGTTAAATAAATGGCACTGGGAAAAGAAGATGGAGTATGATGAGGAACAACAGTACATTGAAGAAGAGCGCAGGTTCATGGCAGAACGTCGGAGATATGAAGCAGAGGTGCGCCAAAGAGAACAAGAAGAGTACAGGAGAGAGCAAGAACAGTCACATTGGGCTGTTCCTTCTTGATTTCTTGTTGGAATGAAGGCTTGAAGTTGCACCCGGGAACAATTGTCCCGAATGCGGTGATCAATATTCGAGTACGGGGCAATCTCGAGTCAACCGCCGTCCCGTTCATGATAGACTTGGGATGAAAGTTCCGGAGAACGATCGGCGCCTAAAAATAAACGGTTTTGATGAACATCGGAGGAAAAGGTTTGCGAGATCAAGCTTGGGCTCACAAAGCGGTGTCCATAATGCGGAAGAAAGCTCCTACGGTGGCAAAGAGGACAGTGGTGCCCTCTGGTGCGGAAAAGCCGAAAGAGAAGAGTTCGGCATTTGAGAAATCAAGAGTGAGCAGGAATTAGCCGAAAAGAAACCGGTGTGGCGTCCTAAGAAAAGGATGATGGACAAGGTATTTGGTGACACTAACATGGTGTTCTTTATCCCATTGGAATTTAGAGCTCTGAAGATCAAGAAGTTCGGGATGAAGTGTATTCGAGACTTTGATGAACCGAGTGCCGAGACACGATGGCTCAACTTGTGTTGACTCGGCAAGCAATTTTTGATAAGCCGAGTTAAAAACCGTCATCGAAGCCATTATACCGAAGGGATATGTCAATGGCAAGCCTTTAACCAAGATGCTTGTTGATGGAGGGGCTGCTATCAATATTATGCCCTATACTACTTTCGAAAGCTTGGTATGACAAGTGAGGATTTATTCTGATGACATGATCCTTAGAGATTTCTTTGGCAATGCTTCGATACTCGTGGAGCGTACATGTGGAACCGATGATTGGATCCAAGACTTTGATCACTACTTTCTTTGTCATTGATGGCAAGGGGGCATATAGCATGCTTCTTGGAAGGGATTGGATCCATGCTAATTGCTGTGTACCCTCAACTATGCATCAAATCCTTATTCAATGGATAGGAGATGATGTAGAAATTGTTCAAGCTGATGATTCGATGAGTGTTGCCACTTCCGAGCACCTTATTGGGAGTATGATGGACAAGATTGCCTTTCGGGTAAGATATGGAAAGAAGGTCTGTCAATGTGTTCAACGAGATCAACAACGATCCGAGCGTCGGCTCGAAGTAACTTTTAATGGGCAATCCAATCGATGGCGTAAGCAAAGGCAAACTGGGTCGTGGTTTCATGTCGGCCGACAAGTTAGGAGATCGATGTTGGTGATAGCACAAAGACAAGGCCGATTTATATCAAGTGCAAATTTAGACCCGAGAATATAAGTTGAAGTTAGTAGAGTTGTTGAAGGAGTTCAAAGATTGTTTTGCTTGGGATTACGAGAGATGCCTCGATTGGATCGATCAATTGTTGAGCATAAGTTGCCTATAAAACCTGGATTTCGTCCCTTCAAGCAACCTCCACGAAAAATTTATAAAGGAGGTATTGGCCGATGTAAAGAAAGAAGTTGAAAGACCGATTGAAGCAAACTTTATTCGGCCATGCGGGTATGCGAGTGGATTTCAAACATAGTACTGTTTACAAAAGAATGGGAAGATGAGAGTATGCATAGATTTCGAGAGATCTCAACAAAGCTACTCCCATGGATGGTTACCCAATACCCGATTGGCCGATTTATTATGGATCAGCAGCGGGGTATGAAGTCATCGCCTTTATGGATGGCAATGTCCGGCTACAATCAGATTTTCATGGCGCTTGAAGATATTGCAAAGACGCATTCGGATGTCCTAGCCACATTGGGTTATTTGAGTGGATAGTGATCACATTTGGATTGAAGAATCTTTGGTGCAACTTATCGAGAGAGCCATGAACTATATCTTTCATGAGTTGATCGGCAAAATT
>JAENPR010002185.1:0-73067 GCA_018135685.1 Themeda triandra
ATCCTACAGCTCTCGACACTAGGTCAAGCACAACCGTATGCCATGGTTAAGCCATTTTGATGCCTCTCACCTCTCCACCATAGAGTTTTCCATCACCCGAGAGCCCGAAGGGCCCTTAACCATGGCTCCACGACACTAGAACTGCCACATTTGCACACACGACCATGCTGCCGCATGGTCGGTTCCAACGCGTCCTATGGCTCCCGGCACTGAGTCAAGCAAGCCGTACGCCATGGTTAAGGCATTTTGACACCTCTGGCCTCTCTACCATAGCGTTTGCCGTCACACGAGCACGAACGGCACTTCTAACCTCGGCTCCACGGCACTGAAGCGCCATATTTGCACACACGACTTTTCTTCGCCGCACGGCCGGTTCTGCACATCCTACGGCTCCTCGCACCAAGTCAAGCACGCCCATGCACTATGGTTAAGGCGTTTTGACACCGCTCGGCCTCTCGACCCACGGCATTTGTTACCGCCCAAGAACCCGAATGGCCCTTAACCATGGCTCCACCGCTCTAGATCGCCATATTTGCACACACGACTATGCTACCGCAGGTAGGTTCCTACATGTCCTCGGCTCTCGACACTAGGTCAAGCACGACCGTATGCCATGGTTAAGGCGTTTTGACACCTCGGCCCCACCACCACAATGTTTGTCATCACCGAGAGCCCGAACGGCCCTTAACTATAGCTCCACGACTCGAACATCCATAATTGCACACACGACTGCATGTGCGGCGCACGGCCGGATCCCCGTGCATCCTACGGCTCTCGGGCACCGGTTCAAGCACACCCGTACGCCATGGTTAAGCCATTTTGATGCCTCTCACCTCTCCACCATAGAGTTTTCCATCACCCGAGAGCACGAAGGGCCCTTAACCATGGCTCCAAAGCGTAAAGCGCCACATTTGCACACACGACCATGCTGCCGCATGGTCGGTTCCAACGCGTCCTATGGCTCCCGGCTGAGTCAAGCAAGCCCGTACGCCATGGTTAAGGCATTTTGACACCCTCAGGCTCTCTACCATAGCGTTTGTCGTCGCTCGAGAGCCCGAACGGCCCTTAACCTCGGCTCCACGGCTCCGAAGCGCCATATTTGCACACACGACTTTGCTTGCCCCGCACGGCGGTTCCTATGCGTCCTACGGCTCCTCGCACCAAGTCAAGCACTCCCATGCACCATGGTTAAGGCGTTTTGACACCTTTGGCCTCTCCACCCACAGCGTTTATTACCGCCCGAGAACGCGAATGGCCCTTAACCATGGCTCCACAGGCTCTAGAACCGCCATATTTGCACACACGACTATGCTACCGCGCGCGGCCCGGTTCCGCATGTCCTATAGCTCTCGACACTAGGTCAAGCACGACCGTATGCCATGGTTAAGGCGTTTTGACACCTCTGGCCTCACCACCACAATATTTGTCATCACCCGAGAGCCCGAACGGCCCTTAACTATAACTCCACTACTCCAGAACATCCATAATTGCACACACGACTGTGCTGCCGCACAGCCAGATCCTGTGCATCCTACGGCTCTCGGCACCGGGTCAAGCACGCCCATACGCCATAGTTAAGCCATTTTGATGCCTCTCACCTCTCCACCATAGAGTTTTTCATCACCCGAGAGCCTGAAGGGCCCTTAACCACGGCTCCACGGCCGTAAAACGCCATATTTGCACACACGACCATGCTGCCGCACGGCCGGTTCCAACGCATCCTATGGCTCTCGGCCGAGTCAAGCATGCCCGTACGCCATGGTTAAGGCATTTTGACACCTCTGGCCTCTACCATAGTGTTTGCCATCGCTCGAGAGCCTGAATGGCCCTCAACCTTGGCTCCACGGCTCCAGAACTGCCATATTTGCACACACGACCATGCTGCCGCACGGTCAGTTCCAACGCATCCTATGGCTCCTGGCACTGAGTCAAGCATGCCCGTACGCCATGGTTAAGGCATTTTGACACCTCTGGCCTCTCTACCATAGCGTTTGCCGTCACTCGAGAGCTTGAACGACACTTAACCTTGGCTCCACGGCTCCGAGCGCCATATTTGCACACACGACTTTCTTTGCCGCACGGCCGGTTCCTCGTGCCTCCTACGGCTCCTCGCACCAAGTCAAGCACGCCCATGCACTATGGTTAAGGCGTTTTGACACCGCCTCGGCCTCTCGACCCACGCATTTGTTGCCACCCAAGAACTCGAATGGCCCTTAACCATGGCTCCACCGCTCTAGAACCGCCATATTTGCACACACGACTATGCTACCACACGGCCCGGTTCCCTACGTGTCCTACGGCTCTCGACACTAGGTCAAGCACGACCGTATGCCATGGTTAAGGCGTTTTGACACCTCCGGCCCCACCACCACAATGTTTGTCATCACCCGAGAGCCCGAACGGCCCTTAACTATAGCTCTACAACTCTGAACATCCATAATTGCACACACGACCGTGCCGGCGCACGGCCGGATCCTGTGCATCCTACGGCTCTCGGCACCGGTTCAAGCACACCCGTACGCCATGGTTAAGCCATTTTGATGCCTCTCACCTCTCCACCATAGAGTTTTCCATCACCCGAGAGCCCGAAGGGCCCTTAACCATGGCTCCACACGGCAAGCAAACCGCCACATTTGCACACACGACCATGCTGCCGCATGGTCGGTTCCAACGCATCCTATGGCTCAAGGCACTGAGTCAAGCAAGCCCGTACGCCATGGTTAAGGCATTTTCACACCTCTGGCCTCTCTACCATAGCGTTTGTCGTCGCTCGAGAGCCCGAACGGCCCTTAACCTCGGCTCCACGGCTCCGGTAACCGCCATATTTGCACACACGACTTGCCGCCGCACGGCCGGTTCCTATGCGTCCTACGGCTCCTCGCACCAAGTCAAGCACGCCCATGCACCATGGTTAAGGCATTTTAACACCTTTGGCCTCTCCACCACAGCGTTTATTACCGCCCAAGAACCCGAATGGCCCTTAACCATGGCTCCACGGCTCTAGAACCGCCATATTTGCACACACGACTATGCTACCGCACGCCCAGGTTCCGCATTCCTATAGCTCTCGACACTAGGTCAAGCATGACCGTATGCCATGGTTAAGGCGTTTTGACGCCTCTAGCCTCACCACCACAATATTTGTCATCACCCGAGAGCCCGAACGGCCCTTAACCATAGCTCCACGACTCCAGAACATCCATAATTAAACACACGACTGTGCTGCCGCACGGCCGGATCCTGTGCATCCTACGGCTCTCGGCACCGGGTTAAGCACGCCGTACGCCATGGTTAAGCCATTTTGATGCCTCTCACCTCTCCACCATAGAGTTTTTCATCACCCGAGAGCCCGAAGGGCCCTTAACCACAGCTCCACGGCTGCAAAACTGCCATATTTGCACACACGACCATGCAGCCGCACGGTCGGTTCCAACGTATCCTATGGCTCTCGGCACTGAGTCAAGCATGCCCGTACGCCATGGTTAAGGCATTTTGACAATTCTGGCCTCTCTACCATAGCGTTTGCCATCGCTCGAGAGCCCGAACGGCCCTTAACCTTGGCTCCACGGCTCCAGAACTGCCATATTTGCACACACGACCATGCTGCCGCACGGTCAGTTCCAACGCATCCTATGGCTCCTGGCACTGAGTCAAGCATGCCCGTACGCCATGGTTAAGGCATTTTGACACCTCTGGCCTCTCTACCATAGCGTTTGCCGTCACTCGAGAGCCTGAACGGCACTTAACCTCGGCTCCACGGCTCCAGAACTGCCATATTTGCACACACGACTTTGCTGCCGCACGGCCGGTTCCTGCGCATCCTACGGCTCCTCGCACCAAGTCAAGCACGCCCATGCACTATGGTTAAGGCATTTTGACACCGCTGGCCTCTCGACCACAGCATTTGTTGCCACCCAAGAACTCGAATGGCCCTTAACCATGGCTCCACCGCTCTAGAACTGCCATATTTGCACACACGACTATGCTACCGCACAACCGGTTCCTACGTGTCCTACGGCTCTCGACACTAGGTCAAGCACGACCGTATGCCATGGTTAAGGCGTTTTGACACCTCTGGCCCCACACCACAATATTTGTCATCACCCGAGAGCCCGAACGGCCCTTAACTATAGCTCTACGACTCCGTAACATCCATAATTGCACACACGACGTGCGGGCGCACGGCCGGATCCCGTGCATCCTACGGCTCTCGGCACCGGTTCAAGCACACCCGTACGCCATGGTTAAGCCATTTTGATGCCTCTCACCTCTCCACCATAGAGTTTTCCATCACCCGAGAGCCCGAAGGGCCCTTAACCATGGCTCCACGGCAAAAACCGCCACATTTGCACACACGACCATGCCGCCGCATGGTCGGTTCCAATGCATCCTATGGCTCCCCAAGACCGAGTCAAGCAAGCCCGTACGCCATGGTTAAGGCATTTTCACACCTCGGCCTCTCTACCATAGCGTTTGTCGTCGCTCGAGAGCCCGAACGGCCCTTAACCTCGGCTCCACGGCTCCGAACCGCCATATTTGCACACACGACTTTTTGCCGCCGCACGGCCGGTTCCTATGCGTCCTACGACTCCTCGCACCAAGTCAAGCATGCCCATGCACCATGGTTAAGGCATTTTAACACCTTTGGCCTCTCCACCACAGCGTTTATTACGCCCGAGAACCCGAATGGCCCTTAACCATGGCTCCATAGCTCTAGAACCGCCATATTTGCACACACGACTATGCTACCGCACGGCCCGGCCTTCCCGCATGTCCTATAGCTCTCGACACTAGGTCAAGCACGACCGTATGCCATGGTTAAGGCGTTTTGACGCCCCGGCCTCACCACCACAATATTTGTCATCACCCGAGAGCCCGAACGGCACTTAACTATAGCTCCACGACTCCGAACATCCATAATTGCACACACGACCGTCTTTGCCGCGCACGCCCGGATCCCGTGCATCCTACGGCTCGGCACCGGGTCAAGCACGCCCGTACACCATGGTTAAGCCATTTTGATGCCTCTCACCTCTCCACCATAGAGTTTTTCATCACCCGAGAGCCCGAAGGGCCCTTAACCACGGCTCCACGGCCGCAAAAGCGCCATATTTGCACACACGACCATGCGCCGCACGGTCGGTTCCAACGCATCCTATGGCTCTCGGACCGAGTCAAGCATGCCCGTACGCCATGGTTAAGGCATTTTGACACCTCCGGCCTCTCTACCATAGCGTTTGCCATCGCTCGAGAGCCCGAACGGCCCTTAACCTTGGCTCCACGGCTCCGTAACCGCCATATTTGCACACACGACCATGCTTTGCCGCACGGTCAGTTCCAACGCATCCTATGGCTCCTGGCACTGAGTCAAGCATGCCCGTATGCCATGGTTAAGGCATTTTGACCCTCTGGCCTCTCTACCATAGCGTTTGCCATCACTCGAGAGCACGAACGGCACAACCTCTGGCTCCACGGCTCCGTAAGCGCCATATTTGCACACACGACTTTGCCCGCACGCGGTTCCTGTGCATCCTACGGCTCCTCGCACCAAGTCAAGCACGCCCATGCACTATGGTTAAGGCGTTTTGACACCGCTGGCCTCTCGACCACAGCATTTGTTGCCAACCAAGAACTCGAATGGCCCATAACCATGGCTCCACCGCTCTAGAACTGCCATATTTGCACACACGACTATGCTACCGCACAGCCGGTTCCTACGTGTCCTACAGCTCTCGACACTTGGTCAAGCACGACCGTATGCCATGGTTAAGGCGTTTTGACACCTCCGGCCCCACCACCACAATATTTGTCATCACCCGAGAGCCCGAACGGCCCTTAACTATAGCTCTACGACTCCAGAACATCCATAATTGCACACACGACTGTGCTGGCGCACGGCGGGATCCTGTGCATCCTATGGCTCTCGGCACCGGTTCAAGCACACCCGTACGCCATGGTTAAGCCATTTTGATGCCTCTCACCTCTCCACCATAGAGTTTTCCATCACCCGAGAGCCCGAAGGGCCCTTAACCATGGCTCCACGGCTCCAGAACTGCCATATTTGCACACACGACCATGCTGCCGCATGGTCGGTTCCAACGCATCCTATGGCTCCCGCACCGAGTCAAGCAAGCCCGTACGCCATGGTTAAGGCATTTTCACACCTCTGGCCTCTCTACCATAGCGTTTGTCATCTCTCGAGAGCCTGAACGGCCCTTAACCTCGGCTCCACGGCTCCAGAACTGCCATATTTGCACACACGACTTTGCTGCCGCACGGCCGGTTCCTATGCGTCCTACGGCTCCTCGCACCAAGTCAAGCATGCCCATGCACCATGGTTAAGGCATTTTAACACCTCTAGCCTCTCCACCACAGTGTTTGTTGCCGCCTGAGAACCTGAATGGCCCTTAACCATGGCTCCACAGCTCTAGAACTGCCATATTTGCACACACGAATATGCTACCGCACAGCCGGTTCGTGCGTGTCCTATAGCTCTCGACACTAGGTCAAGCACGACCATATGCCATGGTTAAGGCGTTTTGATGCCTCTGGCCTCACCACCACAATGTTTGTCATCACCCGAGAGCCTGAACGGCCCTTAACTACAGCTCCACGACTCCAGAACATCCATAATTGCACACACGACTGTGCTGCCGCACGGCCGGATCCTGTGCATCCTATGGCTCTCGGCACCGGGTCAAGCACGCCCGTACGCCATGGTTAATCCATTTTGATGCCTCTCACCTCTCCACCATAGAGTTTTCCATCACCCGAGAGCCTGAAGGGCCCTTAACCATGGCTCCACGGCAGTAAAACTGCCACATTTGCACACACGACCATGCCGCCGCATGGTCGGTTCCAACGCATCCTATGGCTCCCAGACCGAGTCAAGCAAGCCCGTACGCCATGGTTAAGGCATTTTCACACCTCTCGCCTCTCTACCATAGCGTTTGTCGTCGCTCGAGAGCCCGAACGGCCCTTAACCTCGGCTCCACGGCTCCAAACCGCCATATTTGCACACATGACTTTGCCGCGCACGGCCGGTTCCTACGCGTCCTACGGCTCCTCGCACCAAGTCAAGCATGCCCATGCACCATGGTTAAGGCATTTTAACACCTTTGGCCTCTCCACCACAGCGTTTATTACGCCCGAGAACCCGAATGGCCCTTAACCATGGCTCCACGGCTCTAGAACCGCCATATTTGCACACACGACTATGCTACCGCACGGCCCAGTTCCTCGCATGTCCTATAGCTCTCGACACTAGGTCAAGCACGACCGTATGCCATGGTTAAGGCGTTTTGACGCCCGGCCTCACCACCACAATATTTGTCATCACCCGAGAGCCCAAATGGCACTTAACTATAGCTCACGACTCCGAACATCCATAATTGCACACACGACCGTGCCGCCGCACGCCCGGATCCCGTGCATCCTACGGCTCTCGGCACCGGGTCAAGCACGCCCGTACGCCATGGTTAAGCCATTTTGATGCCTCTCACCTCTCCACCATAGAGTTTTTCATCACCCGAGAGCCCGAAGGGCCCTTAACCACGCTCCATGGCCGCAAACCGCCATATTTGCACACACGACCATGCCGCCGCACGGTCGGTTCCAACGCATCCTATGGCTCTCGACCGAGTCAAGCATGCCCGTACGCCATGGTTAAGGCATTTTGACACCTCGGCCTCTCTACCATAGCGTTTGCCATCGCTCGAGAGCCCGAACGGCCCTTAACCTTGGCTCCACGGCTCCAGAACGCCATATTTGCACACACGACCATGCCGCGCACGGCCGGTTCCAACGCATCCTATGGCTCGGCACCGAGTCAAGCATGCCCATACGCCATGGTTAAGGCATTTTGACCCTCTGGCCTCTCTACCATAGCGTTTGCCATCACTCGAGAGCTTGAACGGCACTTAACCTCGGCTCCACGGCTCCGTAACCGCCATATTTGCACACACGACTTTGCCGCCGCACGGCCGGTTCTGTGCATCCTACGGCTCCTCGCACCAAGTCAAGCACGCCCATGCACTATGGTTAAGGCGTTTTGACACCGCTGGCCTCTCGACCACAGCATTTGTTGCCACCCAAGAACTCGAATGGCCCATAACCATGGCTCCACCGCTCTAGAACTGCCATATTTGCACACACGACTATGCTACCGCACAGCCGGTTCGTGCGTGTCCTACAGTTCTTGACACTAGGTCAAGCATGGCCGTATGCCATGGTTAAGGCATTTTGATGCCTCTAGCCTCACCACCACAATGTTTGTCATCACCCGAGAGCTTGAACGGCCCTTAACTACAGCTCCACGACTCTAGAACATCCATAATTGCACACACGACTGTGCTGCCGCATGGTGGGATCCTGTGCATCCTATGGCTCTTGGCACCGGGTCAAGCACGCCTGTACACCATGGTTAAGCCATTTTGATGCCTCTCACCTCTCCACCATAGAGTTTTCCATCACCTAAGAGCCTGAAGGGCCCTTAACCATGCCTCCACGGCTCCAAAACCGCCATATTTGCACACTCGACCATGCCGCCGCACGGTCGGTTCCAACGCATTTTATGGCTCCCGGCCCGAGTCAAGCATGCCCGTACGCCATGGTTAAGGCATTTTGACACCTCCGGGCCTCTCTACCATAGCATTTGCCGTCACTCGAGAGCCCGAACGGCACTTAACCTCGGCTCCATGGCTCCGTAACCGCCATATTTGCACACACGACTTTGCCGCCGCACGGCCGGTTCCCGCGCATCCTACGGCTCCTCGCACCAAGTCAAGCACGCCCATGCACTATGGTTAAGGCGTTTTAACACCGCCTGGCCTCTCGACCACAGCATTTGTTGCCGCCCAAGAACCCGAATGGCCCTTAACGATGGCTCCACCGCTCTAGAACCGCCATATTTGCACACACGACTATGCTACCGCACGCCCGGTTCCTACGTGTCCTACAGCTCTCGACACTAGGTCAAGCACGACCGTATGCCATGGTTAAGGCGTTTTGACACCCGGCCCCACCACCACAATGTTTGTCATCACCCAAGAGCCCGAACGGCCCTTAACTATAGCTCTATGACTCCGTAACATCCATAATTGCACACACGACCGTGCCGGTGCACGGCCGGATCCTGTGCATCCTACGGCTCCTCGGCACCGGTTCAAGCACACCCGTACGCCATGGTTAAGCCATTTTGATGCCTCTCACCTCTCCACCATGGAGTTTTCCATCACCCGAGAGCCTGAAGGGCCCTTAACCATGGCTCCACGGCAAGCAAAACCGCCACATTTGCACACACGACCATGCTGCCGCATGGTCGGTTCCAACGCGTCCTATGTCTCCCAACACTGAGTCAAGCAAGCCCGTACGCCATGGTTAAGGCATTTTGACACCTCGGCCTCTCTACCATAGCGTTTGGCATCGCTCGAGAGCCCGAACGGCCCTTAACCTCGGCTCCACGGCTCCGTAACCGCCATATTTGCACACACGACTTTGCTGCCACACGGCCGGTTCCTATGCGTCCTACGGCTCCTCGCACCAAGTCAAGCACGCCCATGCACCATGGTTAAGGCGTTTTAACACCTTTGGCCTCTCCACCACAGCGTTTATTACTGCCCGAGAACCCGAATGGCCCTTAACCATGGCTCCACAGCTCTAGAACTGCCATATTTGCACACACGACTATGCTACCGCACAGCCAATTCCTGCATGTCCTATAGCTCTCGACACTAGGTCAAGCACGACCGTATGCCATGGTTAAGGCGTTTTGACGCCCGGCCTCACCACCACAATATTTGTCATCACCCGAGAGCTCGAACGGCCCTTAACTATAGCTCCACGACTCCAGAACATCCATAATTGCACACACGACTGTTGTTGTTTCGGCCCCTTAGGGTCCTACCCCCTAATGGACCGAGACAGGAAACGCAGAAAACACAAAACCCCAAAAACGAAACGAACAACACGAACCTTGTATTCCTTGTCCTCCGGCTAAAATGCACGGAGTCCAGAAGTCCCCTACAATGTCCCCTGAGGGGTCTACTTATTGGAAGTCATGTTGCATTTTGTACAAGAATGCCCCTGGCAACCCTAATTTCTACGTACAGGAGCAGCCGACACAGGGCAGACAAGTAAATGGCCCAAGGACCCACTTTTGCCGGTTAACCACCGACCAGCACACATCCGGACTCTTCCTTCTGCCTGGCTAGCGAATGCGTCCGGACTCGCACCGAAAGCGCGCCTTCTCGCGCTATCGGGGTTTCCTCCTGGCACCCGACGATGCCGAATGCGCGTCTTCCCACGCTATTGGGGCTTCCCGTTCTGGGGCTTGATGTCAACGCCGAATGCGCGCCTCCTCGCGCTATCGGGGTTTCCTCCCGGCACCCGACGGCCGAATGCGCGTCTCCCCGCGCTTATCGGGGCTTTCCGTCCGGGCCTTATGTCGACGCCGACGCGCGCCTTCTCGCGCTTATCGGGGTTTTCGCCTGGCGCCCGGCGATGCCGAATGCGCGCCTTCCCGCGCTATCGGGGCTTCCGCCTCGGCGCCGATGTCGGATGCGCGCCTTCCACGCTTATCGGCCGTGCTCGCGTACATCAAACACATGAGGCGCACACAATCGGGGGACGGGGTGGCCAATTCCACTCCCGCCCCCAACAAGCAGCCCTCCGGTCTTGCCCGGAAGGGCGGTCCCTTCCGGGCAAGGCCGACAATATCTCGCTGGGCCGAATGTGACCGCGCCGAATGTGCCAGCGCCGCCCCCAGGATGAGGAGACGTTAACTCATTTTTTTTTTTGCCTCGATTCGCGTGAAGCGGCGCGTCGGCTCCCCCCACGGTCGCCCCCTGCCTATAAGAGGCAGAGACGTGGGAGGGGGCGAGCACTTAGCTCCTACGCGCCTGCCTCTGAAGCATTCGAGGTTCTCTTCCGGTCTCTGCATCTGGAATTTTCCTTCTCATTCGGTAAGGCGTTTACGCTTTCGTTACTTTTGCATTGATTAGGCTTTCGGGTATGGGTTTGGAGGGTTTAGGTAAGGTATGAATGTTACTATCGGCCCTATTGAATGCAATTTCATTTTTCTTCATAGCTCGGAAGCCTGTGCACCCTGTTGGAGCGATCGCCTATGTCCGAAAGCTCCTCGTGCCCGGGGATTCGGCCGAACAGCCCACGACACCACATCCGGGCTCTCCGCTTTTTGCGCTGAACCGCGGCCAGCCTTAGCCAATCCGGTTCGGAAAACATGCCGCGGAATTTTGGGGCCGCCTTGGGAGAGCCTCGAGATAGTTGAACCTATTCGCGCCATAGCACCCACGATGGCGGCACCCGTGGTTGATTTGTCTCGCTGAAGAAACTATTAGCGGCCAAGGGAGCGCCGGAGTGGCGGGTGAAGAATATGCCGAATCCCGCGGAAAATGATGGGGCGACAGAGCGGGACGCGGCCCGCCGGAACGGATGGGGGTGAAGGCATCGAATCTGGCCTGACCCGTAGAAGCCGCCGGGTCAGAATCGAGGGGCACACCAGCATCATATGCCGATCTAAAGTTGACGAGGAGCGACTTAACTCATACCAACGCAGCGGCCTTCTGAGCACATTTGAGCGTGAAAGGAGCCGAGCTCCGGGGGACGAGGTTACCCCGAAACCGAGACCGAATGAGGCTGTCGTGTTTCGTGACTTCTTCATCGCCGGGTTGAGGTTTCCCTTGGTTCCGTTTTTTGGAGCCGTTCTGCAAAAATACCGCCTGCAGATCCATCATCTCACCCCGAATGCGATCACCCGGCTCAGCATATATGCCATGGCTACGAAGATGATGGGCCACGAGCCAAGTGTTGCCCATTTCGTGAAGCTCCATTGCACCCACTTCCACTCGAAAGTAGGGAAGGTTGATGGACGGCCCAATATTCGCACCGAATATGGGTCTTACAACTTCGTGCCGGCTCCGGGGTGAACGGAACCGCTTGGTGCCCACCTTTAAAGAAAAATGGGAAGATTGGAACAAGTATTGGTTTTACATTCGGGTTGCCTCGGATGAAGAGATGGAAGCCGCCCAGAGAGTAAGGCGCCACCGGGCAAACCCCTTGGTGTCTTTGATGGCCGTGATGATTGGCGAGAAACATCCGCCTCACGACACTTTTGGTCCGGTAGATCATGCTGTCGTGGAAGCGTATTCTCTGACCGCCAGCCGGCAGACTAGCCGTGACTTGGCGGAAGAAATGATAGCTATTGACGAATGGCCCCTATGCGAAACTGTGAAGTTCGAGCCTATTCGGGACATCAATGGCTATCGGGGTCCCGATTTCCTTCTCAAATGCCCGGATAACTTTGACTCAAACGCTGCGTACTTGGCTGCACTGGGGAAGAAGGCTGTCCGGTTGTGCGGGCCGTATGGAGAAAGGGAGCACAAGAAGAAAATGCTTCGACCGGGAAATTCTCCTAGGAAAAACCGTGCTCGGATTGCATGGGTATCCCCTATTCGGAGAGGCCACCCCACTCCGAAGGCGCCCAAGGCCCAAAGCAAGCCGATGATGTCAACGAGCGGAGGGTGGCGTACCGAGCGGACCGGAATCGGGAGCGCCCAAGTCGGCCCCCGCTCGGCACCCCGGGTCCTTCGCGCCGACTCGGGCTACCAGCACTGTTGTCGCCGAGAAGCGGAAGCGCGCGAGGCAAAGCCTGGAACGCCCGGAGCCGGAGGCTCGCGATGTTCAGGTATGCCGCGAAATGGCCAGACGATTGTGGACCAAACCTCTGAAACGCAGCGCTAAATTCTCATTGGACTTCCTGGGGGTCCTGGAACCCTTGCATGCCGAAATGGTAGAGCAAGATACACATTGCGCATTAGGGCGTAGCCGATGACATCTCGGGCAAAATGGACTAATGTGACAGTTTCATCCTTATGTTTTGCAGGACGATACCGGCGGTTCTAGCTCGATGGCCGGAACACGCAAGAAAATTTCGACCCGTGCCGCTTACCTCCGAAAGCGCACCCAACGCCGAGCTCCCGGGCGTCGCCTTAAAAAGGCCGCAGACGCTCCGGGGTGCCTTCGCGATGACAAAAAGACCCAAGGCCACGAGTGCACCTGCAGCCGCTGCGGCGCCTGCTTCTATGCCTCCGCCTGCTTCCGCAGAAATTTCCCGCACCATTTCGGACCAGAACCCGAATCTGGCTAGGAAAACTGGTAAGTCCCGATTCCACCGCGAGCTCGGGCCGCATGACCCCGAAACCACGGCGTGTGCTCGTTTGGACATGGCAGCTCTCCTTAGAGCGAGCCCCAGACGAGTGCGACCACATGCGCGTGTATTCGGGGTGCTCATCTCCCGAAGACACGAGCCCAGACCGTGAAAGGACTTACGAACTTGCTCGTGCTCTAGGGGCGGCTTTGGACGCTCGCTTAATCGCGGGGGTGGACTGCCGCGCATGCCGCGTGCTGCCGGGCGCGTGGTGTGTCGCTTCACGGACCAAGGCAAAGACCTCTTTTAGCGCCACCACCACCGAAAGGGATTTGGCCAAGGTGGATCGCCTGGAGCTCCTCTCGGCCATCAACTTCCACGCGATTTCTGTAAGTTGTCGACCCCGAATGATCAAAGTCTTTTCCAATTCGGGTTGTTTAAATTCTCACTCCTCCTCCTCGCGCAGCAATCTATTATAAGTGCTGCGCTCGCCAAGCAGGACTGCGCCGCGGTTGCATTCGTTGAGTCTAAGCTTACCGAAAGTGAGGCCGAGGTGCGCAGGCTGAAAGAAGAGCTGGCGCAGGCGCGCACCGAGCTTAATAGGGAGAAAACCGCGTGCGAGGAGGCCGAATCAGACGCCCACACCGCCAGGACCGAAAGGAACACCGAGAATAGGGAGAGTGGTCCGCCCATCGCCAATGACTCGATGAACTCAACCAGCCGCTACTATCTTCGCGCGCCCGGTGGCCGGAGTTGGCGACGAGGTGATGGTGCCCGCCATCGGGGAGGATACCACGGTGTTTGACTTCGCCAGGCTCCTCCGGACCGGGCTCGCCACCTTGGAGGGCCAAATGGAGCTCGGACGCCGCCGGCTGCCCTTGAAACCACCCGTGCGCCGTGCAAGGCGCCGAAGGACGCGGGCCGTCCGCACGCGGCAGCGCTTCCGGCTCCCGATGACATGGACCGCTTTTGGGTCCGGATAGGGACGCGCACGAGGCCGCCGTGAAGTTCTTCGGCCGGCTTCGGAGCCGTGGCGGTCGCAATCTCGCCTTGCTGCTGCGAGTGGCACCGAGCGTGGAGGAGGTAAAACCGCCGAATGGCGCTTGTCGTTTATGATGGGTCTCGGTTAGGAATCTTTTAGCCAACTTGATCACTTTCGTGTTTCTTTCTTTTAGGGAGATGAGGCGGAAGAGGCCATTATCTGTGACCAGGTTATGGCCTACATTCGGGATAGGGACGAACGCGAGGCGGCCGCGGCGGGCAACACGCCGTCTTCCAACACGCTACGGTCCCCGGAGACGGCTCTTGCGCCCGAAGGTGCCGCACGGGCGATCATTCGGGTGCCGTCAACCCCTCCGCGGCGGCGTCCACCGGGCCGGTGCGCCTCGTCCTCAATCTCCCCGCAGACGAAACCGTGGCCAACTCTTGATCCATCCGTCTTTTCTTTGTAAAACTTAGCTTTGTCGTATTTGGCCCCGCGTGGCCGTGTTTGTGGCCCTACGTGGCCGAGGTTCGGGGAACCCTAGAACCGTTTGAACATATTTTGTGGCACCAAGACCGAATGCGGTCGTAATTTGACTATCCGGTCGTTTTCCGCGTGATAATGCTACCACTTTCGTTTCGGCCGACGCATTCGGCGGCCCGCCTAGTTAAGGAGACTCGAGCGCCGAATCCGCGAATACAGCCTAGAATAATTTTTGTTGAGCGCACCACCGTTGTGTGAAGCTTTAGAGCGCCGCGTCCCCCCTTAGCTTAAGCGGTGGTGGGTGCATTCGGGAAAATTCCTCATTAAGCCCTCCGACGTTTTGTGGAGCCTTAGAGCGCCGCCCCCCCCCCCCCCGAATTTAAGCGATGGAGGGGACATTCAGGAAACAATTCTTCGCTAAGCCCTCCAGCGGTGTGTGTAGTCTTAGAGCCCCCCCCGAATTTAAACGGTGGAGGGTGCATTAGGGAAAATCTCTCGCTAAGCCCTCCAGCGTTGTGTGGAGTCTTAGAGCGCCGCCCCCCCCGAATTTGAGCGGTGGAGGGCGCATTCAGGAATTTTTTGAGTTAAGCCCTCCAGCGTTGCAGAGTCTTAGAGCACCGCCCCCCCCGAATTTGAGCGGTGGAGGGCGCATTCGGGAATTTTTTGAGTTAAGCCCTCCAGCGTTGCATGGAGTCTTAGAGCGCCGCCCCCCCCCGAATTTGAGCGGTGGAGGGTGCATTCGGGAATTTTTTGAGTTAAGCCCTCCAGCGTTGCATAGAGTCTTAGAGCGCCGCCCCCCGAATTTAAACGGTGGAGGGCGCATTAGGGAATTTTTTGAGTTAAGCCCTCCAGCGTTGCATGGAGTCTTAGAGCGCCGCCCCCCCCCCGAATTTAAGTGGTGGAGGGCGCATTTGGGAATTTTTTTGAGTTAAGCCCTCCAGCGTTGCATGGAGTCTTAGAGCGCCGCCCCGAATTTGAGCGGTGGGGGCCGCCCCCCGAATTTAAACGGTGGAGGGCGCATTAGGGAATTTTTGAGTTAAGCCCTCCGGCGTTGCATGGAGTCTTAGAGCACCGCCCCCCGAATTTGAGCGGTGGAGGGCGCATTCAGGAATTTTTTGAGTTAAGCCCTCCCGGCGTTGCATGGAGTCTTAGAGCGCCGCCCCCGAATTTGAGCGGTGGAGGGCGCATTCAGGAATTTTTTTGAGTTAAGCCCTCCAGCTTTGTTTTCACATAGAGTTTGTCATGATTGTTACGAAGTGCATGCACGCTCTGCACAGCCACTGAATGGAACTCTGTATGGCCCTACTGGCTGAAGCTTGTTGAGTCTGATCTCGAAGTGGTATAACTCGGCTTCCAACACCCGAAAGGGCGCCCCAGTGCCCTTTCTCGTTTATGGGCTGGCAGAGCACTACGCCTCATCCGTTGACTAGATCCCAGGCCCTATGTTTGCCCCACACTAGTCCTTCTTGGGAATAGGGAGGCGCGCGATTCTGCGCATCTCTGCTATTGCGCGCTTGCTGCTTTTACTTAGGCAGTCGAATCGACCCTGGCTGCGCCTATCTGCTTGGTGCTCACAACTGAAACGGGAGGACTAGTACTGACTCCCCTCCTGACTCCTCCCGAGTTGAGCCTGGCTGCGCCTATTTGCTTAGCGCTTACAACTGAAATGGGAGGACGAGTGCTGGCTCCTTTCCTGACTCCTCTCATTCCTACTAACCTTAGTTTTGGAGCGGGATGAGTTTGCTTTTGACTGACATGGCTTTGCATTACGGGGGATGTTATGCATATATAATACTGCTTGGATCATAGTGCCCTGAAACACCTTTTTATGCCATAACGCCATCGTACATTTGTTAGGTGAGTCAGAAATTTTACCCGTCCTAGAGGCTGAGTGGCTAGATTATATAATCTGGTCCAAGCTCTTGGTTTTTATCATGGCTGCAAAGACCTTGATTTTTGTTTTACCAACTGCTTACCCTGTTTATGTCGTGCTGGAATGGGAGGTTTTGGGATGTGTGGTGTCATCAGACCAAATGCCGCATTCACTACCCAGTCCTCACTAACCATATTAGGCGTAGGCTTTCGGCCCTTTTGCCTGCTGTGTATGCCGTATTCGGGTGGAGCTCGCTCGATAGTGGTGCAGAACAGCGCTCCTTTCGAGAGTCCATGGGACCCTAATCGCGCACATTCTCGAGGCATTGCTCGATATAGAGGGTGTGTTGTTCTTGATTGTGATATTCAACACCGCAAGCACCTTCGATGTAATTATACCGCCAGAATATGATGAATAAGAAGTTTGATCTTGCGGATGAAAATTGCTTGTTTGTAACTTTGCATTATCCTTACCTTCGGGTCTTTATCCCCGAGGCTCGTTTCACCTGAGGCGTTGTTTGCACGCATTCGGCTACTTGCCAATTTCGCGATACTTCAGCGTTTTGCCGAGTTCGCCTGCAGCGTTTTGTTTCGTGCATTTGGGTTGTTTGGTGCATTCGTGATGCTTCAGCGTTTTGCTGAGTTCGCCTGCAGCGTTTTGTTTCGCGCATTTGGGTTGTTTGGTGCATTCGTGATGCTTCAGCGTTTCTTTGCCGAGTTTACTAGCCGTTTTTGGCTTTTGGTTGCTTGCAACCGACAAAGACTTCTCCGAATAGGGTCGTGACACATGTGGCACTGTCTTTTTCGGATCGGAGAAAACGCTACGCACCCACACTTTAGGGGAAACGTGAATTGAAAAGTATTAAACAGGGGTACATAGGGACGCCTCATTAAAAAACCTCACACCTCCGAAAAGGCTTCCCCTGTGAGGAAAAAGAGCGCGCCCCCGAATTGTGTTCCTGTGAATTAAGAAAAGAAAATTACAACCCCTGTGGGGCAATTTCATGGGTAAAAACGGCGTAGGTTGTCGGCGTTCCTGTGTGTGGCTGGACTCGCGCCGTCCTCCTTTACCAGCGTGTAGACTCCTTCTTTTACCATTCTCGCGACGATGTACGGCCCGTACCACGGCGATTGCAGTTTGCCTTGCTTGTCGGGTTGCCGAATAAGGACCATATCTCCTAGGTTGATGACCCGCCTCAAGACTTTTTTATCTCTCCAAGTCTTTGTTTCCCGATGGTATCTCGTCGAGGTTTTCCGCCGCCGTAGCCTTAGCGAGTCACCGTTTCGAGCCGAGTGTATCGTTGTTCCGGGGTAGTGGCCATGATCTCGTTCGAAAGGATCCCAGCCGAACCTCTTCGGGGTAATGGCTTCTTCCCGAAGAGAAGTCCGAAAGGCGTGAAACCGGTTGCGCGCGACTTGGATATATTGTGCCCCCAAATCATAGCTGTTAACTCCTGAGCCCATCTACCTTTCTTCTCGGTGTTTTTGAGGGTCTTTGATATGGTAGTGAATATGTCGCCGTTGACCCATTCCACCACGCCATTCGATTCTGGGTGATTTACTGAAGCAAACGTCAGTTTGATCCCCAGGTCTTCACAGAAAGTTCTGAATTTGGTGCTGTCAAACTGCTTCCCGTTGTCCACTGTTATGTAGGATGGAACCCCGAATCTGCAGATGATTCTCTGCCACACAAAGTTAACTAAGGTGCCGGATGATATTGTCGCCAACGCCTTAGCTTCAACCCATTTGGTGAAGTATTCCAGTGCCACTGCAGTGAATTTCAGATTTCCAGGCGCCGGCGGGAGCGGTCCGACTATGTCGATGCCCCATCTCTGTAGCGGCCAAGTTGGACATATCGGGGAGGTTAGATTTGCTGGGGCCCTCGGTATTTTGCGAACTCTCGGCAGCCCCGGCACGATTTCACCGGGGGCCGCTTGGCGTCCTCGATAGCGGTTGGCCAATAAAAGCCTTGTCTCATTGCTCGTGAGCGATTTCATGCGGACCTCTCGTGGGCCCCGCAAGTTCCCGAATGTATATCGTGCAAAAGCCGGACCCCTCATTCCGGCCGATGCACTTCAAAGAGTGGCGCTACAACTCCCTCCTTGTACGCATTCTCTCCGATTATGGAGTATTGCTTGGTTCTCGGACTCCATCCTTTGTTGTTGCTTCCTGTCTCGGGCTCATAAGTTCCGAAATGAATGCCCATATCGGTGCTCTCCGTCGTCACTCGCGATAGCGTGAATTACCGCCGGTCGTTCCTCCTCCATCCGCACCGCGAGTTTGTCAAGACTTGGTAGAAAACATCGGCGGGCAAGGGAGTGTTCGGGTCGCAGCTTTTGCCGCCGCATCCGCCTCCGTGTTGTCCGCCCTTGGAATGTATTGCAGAGTGAAACCAAGGAAATATTTCTCCATTCGCTGAACGGCTTCCAGATACCTGGCCAGAGCCGGTTCCTTTGCTGTGTATTCCTTCCGGATGTGCCCCACAATTACTTGCGAATCAGACTTGATGACGATCTCGCGGATTCCTAGCGCTCGGAGTTTCCTCGAGACCCAGAACCGCCTCGTATTCGGCCGTGTTGTTGGTGGTGCGACATCAGAACCTTGCGGCATATCGCAGCTTTGGGCCGGTTGGAGGTGTCAATACCGCGGATATGCCTGCTCCAGCTGAGCACCACGCTCCATCCATGTGCACTGTCCATTCTGGTTCCTCGAAGCTAAGAGTAGTGTTATCCCCATAAGGGGTCCAATCTGCGATGAAGTCCACGATGACCTGCGATTTGATGGCCGATCTGTGCTCGAAGTCAATGACATATTCATTCAGCTCAGCCGCCCACTTGCCTATCCGCCCTACCGCCCGCGTTTCTGAAGAGGGCATCTAGGGGCTGAGCAGACAAGACCCGAATGTGGTGAGCCTGAAAATAGTGCTTGAGCTTCCGCGACGCCATGACCACCGCATATGTGATTTTCTCCAGCTCGGAATAGTTTGCCTTCGCCGATGTCAACGCTTCTGATACAAAGTAGATTGGGAACTGCTGTAACTTCCCCTCGTTCTCTTTTCTTCCACCAGGACCGCGCTCACAGTGGCGTGGGATGCTGCTACATATAGTAGCAAGATCGCATCTGGTGATGGGCTTGATAATGTTGTGCCCTTTGACAGGTAAGCTTTTAGGTCATCGAATGCTCGCTGCTGATCCGGGCCCCATCCGAAACCTTCTGAATTTTTTAGGATGCGGAAAAACGGAAGTCCCCGTTCCGCACTTCTGGATATGAACCTCCCTAGAGCGGCGATCCTGCCAGTGAGCTTCTACACCTGCTTCTTAGTCTCGGGCAGTCTCATGTTTACAATAGCGGCAATCTTGTCCGGGTTAGCTTCTATGCCTCTGGCCGATACCAGACATCCCAACATCTTGCCCTTGCTAACCCCGAATATGCATTTTTCCGGGTTTAGCTTCAGGCCGCTTGCTCGAAGGTTCACAAAAGTTTCCTTTAGATCCTCGATGTGTGTGATTTTTTATCGCTCCACGACTCCAGAACCACGGTGGGCGCCAATGTTGTTTCGGCCCCTTAGGGTCCTACCCCCTAATGGACTGAGACAGGAAACGCAGAAAACACAAAACCCCAAAAACAAAACGAACAACACGAACCTTGTATTCCTTGTCCTCCGGCTAAAACGCACGGAGTCCAAGTCCTCTACAACGTCCCCGAGGGGTCTACTTATAGGAAGTCGTGTTGCATTTTGTACAAGAATGCCCCTGGCAACCCTAATTTCTACGTACAGGAGCAGCCGACACAGGCGTACAAGTAAATGGCCCAAGGGCCCACTTTTGCCGGTTAACCACCGACCAGCACACATCCGGACTCTTCCTTCTGCCTGGCTAGCGAATGCGTCCGAACTCGCACCGAAAGCGCGCCTTCTCGCGCTATCGGGGTTTCCTCCTGACACCTCTGGCCCCACCACCACAATGTTTGTCATCACCCGAGAGCCCGAATGGCCCTTAACTATAGCTCCACGACTCCAGAACATCCATAATTGCACACACGACTGTGCTAGCGCACGGCCGGATCCTGTGCATCCTACGGCTCTCGGCACCGGTTCAAGCACACCCGTACGCCATGGTTAAGCCATTTTGATGCCTCTCACCTCTCCACCATAGAGTTTTCCATCACCCGAGAGCCTGAAGGGCCCTTAACCATGGCTCCACGGCAAAAACCGCCACATTTGCACACATGACCATGCCGCCGCATGGTCGGTTCCAACGCGTCCTATGGCTCCCAAGACCGAGTCAAGCAAGCCCGTACGCCATGGTTAAGGCATTTTGACACCTCTGGCCTCTCTACCATAGCGTTTGTCATCGCTCGAGAGCCTGAACGGCCCTTAACCTCGCCTCCACGGCTCCAGAACTGCCATATTTGCACACACGACTTTGCTGCCGCACGGCCGGTTCCTATGCATCCTACGGCTCCTCGTACCAAGTCAAGCACGCCCATGCACCATGGTTAAGGTGTTTTAACACCTTTGGCCTCTCCACCACAGCGTTTATTACCGCTCGAGAACCCGAATGGCCCTTAACCATGGCTCCACAGCTCTAGAACTGCCATATTTGCACACACGACTATGCTACCGCACAGCCAGTTCCTGCATGTCCTATAGCTCTCGACACTAGGTCAAGCACGACCGTATGCCATGGTTAAGGCGTTTTGATGCCTCTGGCCTCACCACCACAATGTTTGTCATCACCCGAGAGCCTGAACGGCCCTTAACTACAGCTCCACGACTCCAGAACATCCATAATTGCACACACGACTGTGCTGCCGCACGGTCGGATCCTGTGCATCCTATGGCTCTTGGCACCGGGTCAAGCACGCCCGTACACCATGGTTAAGGCATTTTGATACCTCTCGCCTCTCCACCATAGAGTTTTCCATCACCCGAGAGCCTGAAGGGCCCTTAACCATGCCTCCACGGCTCCAAAACTGCCATATTTGCACACTCGACCATGCTGCCGCACGGTCGGTTCCAACGCATTTTATGGCTCCCGACTCTGAGTCAAGCATGCCTGTACGCCATGGTTAAGGCATTTTGACACCTCTGGCCTCTCTATCATAGCGTTTGCCGTCACTCGGGAGCCTGAACGGCACCTAACCTCGGCTCCACGGCTCTAGAACTGCCATATTTGCACACACGACTTTGCTGCCGCACGGCCGGTTCCTGCGCATCCTACGGCTCCTCGCACCAAGTCAAGCACGCCCATGCACTATTGTTAAGGCGTTTTGACACCGCTGGCCTCTCGACCACAGCATTTGTTGCCGCCCAAGAACCCGAATGGCCCTTAACCATGGCTCCACCGCTCTAGAACTGCCATATTTGCACACTCGACTATGCTACCGCACAGCCGGTTCCTACGTGTCCTACAGCTCTTGACACTAGGTCAAGCACGACCGTATGCCATGGTTAAGGAGTTTTGACACCTCTGGCCTCACCACCACAATGTTTGTCATCACCCGAGAGCCTGAACGGCCCTTAACTATAGCTCCACGACTCCAGAACATCCATAATTGCACACACGACTGTGCTGGCGCACGGCCGGATCCTGTGCATCCTACGGCTCTCGGCACCGGTTCAAGCACACCCGTACGCCATGGTTAAGCCATTTTGATGCCTCTCACCTCTCCACCATAGAGTTTTCCATCACCCGAGAGCCTGAAGGGCCCTTAACCATGGCTCCACGGCAAAAACCGCCACATTTGCACACACGACCATGCCGCCGCATGGTCGGTTCCAATGCGTCCTATGGCTCCCCAGACCGAGTCAAGCAAGCCCGTACGCCATGGTTAAGGCATTTTGACACCTCTGGCCTCTCTACCATAGCGTTTGTCATCGCTTGAGAGCCTAAACGGCCCTTAACCTCGGCTCCACGGCTCCAGAACTGCCATATTTGCACACACGACTTTGCTGCCGCACGGCCGGTTCCTATGCGTCCTACGGCTCCTCGCAAAAAGTCAAGCACGCCCATGCACCATGGTTAAGGTGTTTTGACACCTTTGGCCTCTCCACCACAGCGTTTATTATCGCCCGAGAACCCAAATGGCTCTTAACCATGGCTCCACAGCTCTAGAACTGCCATATTTGCACACACGACTATGCTACCGCACAGCCAGTTCCTGCATGTCCTATAGCTCTTGACACTAGGTCAAGCACGACCGTATGCCATGGTTAAGGCGTTTTGACACCTCTGGCCTCACTACCACAATATTTGTCATCACCCGAGAGCCCGAACGGCCCTTAACTCTAGCTCCACAACTCCAGAACATCCATAATTGCACACACGACTGTGCTGCCGCACAGCCGGATCCTGTGCATCCTACGGCTCTCGGCACCGGGTCAAGCACGCCCGTACGCCATGGTTAAGCCATTTTGATGCCTCTCACCTCTCCACCATAGAGTTTTTCATCACCCGAGAGCCTGAAGGGCCCTTAACCACGCTCCACGGCCGCAAAACCGCCATATTTGCACACACGACCATGCTGCCGCACGGTCGGTTCCAGCGCATCCTATGGCTCTTGGCACTGAGTCAAGCATGCCCGTACGCCATGGTTAAGGCATTTTGACACCTCTGGCCTCTCTACCATAGCGTTTGCCATCGCTCGAGAGCCTGAACAGCCCTTAACCTTGGCTCCACGGCTCCAGAACTGCCATATTTGCACACACGACCATGCTGCCGCACGGTCAGTTCCAACGCATCCTATGGCTCCCGGCACTGAGTCAAGCATGCCCGTACGCCATGGTTAAGGCATTTTGACACCTCTAGCCTCTCCACCACAGTGTTTGTTGCCACCTGAGAGCCTGAATGGCCCTTAACCATGGCTCCACGGCTCTAGAACTGCCATATTTGCACACACGACTATGCTGCCGCACGGCCGGTTCGTGCGTGTCCTACAGCTCTTGACACTAGGTCAAGCATGACCGTATGCCATGGTTAAGGCATTTTGATGCCTCCGGCCTCACCACCACAATGTTTGTCATCACCCGAGAGCCCGAACGGCCCTTAACTACAGCTCCACAACTCCGAACATCCATAATTGCACACACGACCGTGCCGCCGCACGGCCGGATCCCGTGCATCCTATGGCTCTCGGCACCGGGTCAAGCACACCCGTACGCCATGGTTAAGCCATTTTGATGCCTCTCACCTCTCCACCATAGAGTTTTCCATCACCCGAGAGCCCGAAGGGCCCTTAACCATGCCTCCACGGCTCCAAAACCGCCATATTTGCACACTCGACCATGCCGCCGCACGGTCGGTTCCAACGCATTTTATGGCTCCCGGCTCGAGTCAAGCATGCCCGTACGCCATGGTTAAGGCATTTTGACACCTCCGGCCTCTCTACCATAGCGTTTGCCATCACTCGAGAGCCCGAACGGCACTTAAGCTCGGCTCCACGGCTCCGTAACCGCCATATTTGCACACACGACTTTGCCTTTGCCCGCACGGCCGGTTCCTCGCGCATCCTACGGCTCCTCGCACCAAGTCAAGCACGCCCATGCACTATGGTTAAGGCGTTTTGACACCGCCGGTCTCTCGACCAC
Source organism: Themeda triandra (assembly GCA_018135685.1). Taxonomy (NCBI): domain Eukaryota; kingdom Viridiplantae; phylum Streptophyta; class Magnoliopsida; order Poales; family Poaceae; genus Themeda; species Themeda triandra. The sequence continues at coordinate 24,091 of JAENPR010002185.1, forward strand.
AGCATTTGTTGCTGCCCAAGAACCCGAATGGCCCATAACCATGGCTCCACCGCTCTAGAACCGCCATATTTGCACACACGACAATGCTACCGCACGCCCGGTTCCTACGTGTCCTACAAGCTCTCGACACTAGGTCAAGCACGACCGTATGCCATGGTTAAGGCGTTTTGACACATCCGGCCCCACCACCACAATGTTTGTCATCACCCGAGAGCCCGAACGGCCCTTAACTATAGCTCCACGACTCGTAACATCCATAATTGCACACACGACCGTGCCGGCGCACGGCCGGATCCCGTGCATCCTACGGCTCTCGGCACCGGTTCAAGCACACCCATACACCATGGTTAAGCCATTTTGATGCCTCTCACCTCTCCACCATAGAGTTTTCCATCACCCGAGAGCCCGAAGGGCCCTTAACCATGGCTCCACGGCAAGAAAACCGCCACATTTGCACACACGACCATGCTGCCGCATGGTCGGTTCCAACGCATCCTATGGCTCCCGGCACTGAGTCAAGCAAGCCCGTACGCCATGGTTAAGGCATTTTGACACCTCTGGCCTCTCTACCATAGTGTTTGTCATCGCTCGAGAGCCTGAATAGCCCTTAACCTCGGCTCCACGGCTCCAGAACTGCCATATTTGCACACACGACTTTGCTGCCGCACGGCCAGTTCCAATGCGTCCTACGGCTCCTCGCACCAAGTCAAGCACGCCCATGCGCCATGGTTAAGGCGTTTTAACACCTTTGGCCTCTCCACCACAGCGTTTATTACTGCCCGAGAACCCGAATGGCCCTTAACCATGGCTCCACAGCTCTAGAACTGCCATATTTGCACACACGACTATGCTACCGCACAGCCGGTTCTTGCGTGTCCTACAGCTCTCGACACTAGGTCAAGCACGACCGTATGCCATGGTTAAGGCGTTTTGACGCCTCTGGCCTCACCACCACAATATTTGTCATCACCCGAGAGCCCGAACGGCCCTTAACTATAGCTCCACGACTCCGTAACATCCATAATTGCACACACGACCGTGCCGCCGCACGCCCGGATCCCGTGCATCCTACGGCTCTCGGCACCGGGTCAAGCACGCCCGTACGCCATGGTTAAGCCATTTGGATGCCTCTCACCTCTCCACCATAGAGTTTTTCATCACCCGAGAGCCCGAAGGGCCCTTAACCACGGCTCCACGGCAAAGCAAAACCGCCATATTTGCACACACGACCATGCCGCCGCACGGTCGGTTCCAACGCATCCTATGGCTCTCGGCACCGAGTCAAGCATGCCCGTACGCCATGGTTAAGGCATTTTGACACCTCCGGCCTCTCTACCATAGCATTTACCATCGATCGAGAGCCCGAACGGCCCTTAACCTTGGCTCCACGGCTCCGAACCGCCATATTTGCACACACGACCATGCGCCACACGGTCGGTTCCAACGCATCCTATGGCTCCCGGCACCGAGTCAAGCATGCCCGTACGCCATGGTTAAGGCATTTTGACACCTCTAGCCTCTCCACCACAGCGTTTGTTGCCGCCTCGAGAACCCGAATGGCTCTTAACCATGGCTCCACAGCTCTAGAACCGCCATATTTGCACACACGAATATGCTACCGCACGGCCCGGTTCGTGCGTGTCCTACGGCTCTTGACACTAGGTCAAGCATGACCGTATGCCATGGTTAAGGCATTTTGATGCCTCCGGCCTCACCACCACAATGTTTGTCATCACCCGAGAGCCTGAACGGCCCTTAACTACAGCTCCACGACTCCAGAACATCCATAATTGCACACACGACTGTGCTGCCGCACGGTCGGATCCTGTGCATCCTATGGCTCTCGGCACCGGGTCAAGCACGCCTGTATGCCATGGTTAAGCCATTTTGATGCCTCTCACCTCTCCACCATAGAGTTTTCTATCTCCTGAGAGCTTGAAGGGCCCATAACCATGCCTCCACGGCTCCGAAACTGCCATATTTGCACACTCGACCATGCTGCCGCACGGTCGGTTCCAACGCATTTTATGGCTCCCGGCTCTGAGTCAAGCATGCCTGTACGCCATGGTTAAGGCATTTTGACACCTCTGGCCTCTCGACCATAGCGTTTGCCATCACTCGAGAGCCTGAACGGCACTTAAGCTCGGCTCCACGGCTCCAGAACTGCCATATTTGCACACACGACTTTGCTGCCGCACGGCCGGTTCCTGCGCATCCTACGGCTCCTCGCACCAAGTCAAGCACGCCCATGCAGTATGGTTAAGGCGCTTTGACACCGCTGGCCTCTTGACCACAGCATTTGTTGCCGCCCAAGAACCCAAATGGCCCTTAACCATGGCTCCACCGCTCTAGAACTGCCATATTTGCACACACGACTATGCTACCGCACAGCCGGTTCCTACGTGTCCTACAGCTCTCGACACTAGGTCAAGCACGACCGTATGCCATGGTTAAGGCATTTTGACACCTCTGGCCCCACCACCACAATGTTTGTCATCACCCGAGAGCCCGAATGGCCCTTAACTATAGCTCCATGACTCGTAACATCCATAATTGCACACACGACTGTCGTGCCGGCGCACGGCCGGATCCCGTGCATCCTACGGCTCTCGGCACCGGTTCAAGCACGCCCGTACGCCATGGTTAAGCCATTTTGATGCCTCTCACCTCTCCACCATAGAGTTTTCCATCACCCGAGAGCCCGAAGGGCCCTTAACCATGGCTCCACGGCGCAAAACCGCCACATTTACACACACAACCATGCCGCCGCATGGTTGGTTCCAACGCGTCCTATGGCTCCCGGACCGAGTCAAGCAAGCCCGTACGCCATGGTTAAGGCATTTTGACACCTCGGCCTCTCTACCATAGCGTTTGTCGTCACTCGAGAGCCCGAACGGCCCTTAACCTCGGCTCCACGGCTCCGTAACCGCCATATTTGCACACACGACTTTGCTGCCGCACGGCCGGTTCCTATGCGTCCTACGGCTCCTCGCACCAAGTCAAGCACGCCCATGCACCATGGTTAAGGCGTTTTAACACCTTTGGCCTCTCCACCACAGCGTTTATCACCGCCCAAGAACCCGAATGGCCCTTAACCATGGCTCCACAGCTCTAGAACTGCCATATTTGCACACACAACTATGCTACCGCACGGCCCAGTTCCTCGCATGTCCTATAGCTCTCGACACTAGGTCAAGCACGACCGTATGCCATGGTTAAGGCATTTTGATGCCTCGGCCTCACCACCACAATATTTGTCATCACCCGAGAGCCCGAACGGCCATTAACTATAGCTCCACGACTCCGAACATCCATAATTGCACACACGACCGTGCCGCCGCACGCCCGGATCCCGTGCATCCTACGGCTCTCGGCACCGGGTCAAGCACGCCCGTACGCCATGGTTAAGCCATTTTGATGCCTCTCACCTCTCCACCATAGAGTTTTTCATCACCCGAGAGCCTGAAGAGCCCTTAACCACAGCTCCACGGCTGCAAAACTGCCATATTTGCACACACGACCATGCTGCCGCACGGTCGGTTCCAACGCATCCTATGGCTCTCGGCACTTTGTCAAGCATGCCCGTACGCCATGGTTAAGGCATTTTGACACCTCTGGCCTCTCTACCATAGCGTTTGCCATCGATCGAGAGCCTGAACGGCCCTTAACCTTGGCTCCACGGCTCCAGAACTGCCATATTTGCACACATGACCATGCTGCCGCACGGTCAGTTCCAACGCATCCTATGGCTCCTGGCACTGAGTCAAGCATGCTCGTACGCCATGGTTAAGGCATTTTGACACCTCTAGCCTCTCCACCATAGCGCTTGTTGCTGCCTGAGAACCTGAATGGCCCTTAACCATGGCCCCACAGCTCTAGAACTGCCATATTTGCACACCCGAATATGCTACCGCACAGCCGGTTCGTGCGTGTCCTACAGCTCTTGACACTAGGTCAAGCATGACCGTATGCCATGGTTAAGGTGTTTTGATGCCTCTGGCCTCACCATCACAATGTTTGTCATCACCCGAGAGCCTGAATGGCCCTTAACTACAGCTCCACGACTCCAGAACATCCATAATTGCACACACGACTGTGCTGCCGCACGGTCGGATCCTGTGCATCCTATGGCTCTCGGCACCGGGTCAAGCACGCCTGTACGCCATGGTTAAGCCATTTTGATGCCTCTCACCTCTCCACCATAGAGTTTTCCATCACCCGAGAGCCTGAAGGGCCCTTAACCATGCCTCCACGGCTCCAAAACTGCCATATTTGCACACTCGACCATGCCGCCGCACGGTCGGTTCCAACGCATTTTATGGCTCCGGCTCCGAGTCAAGCATGCCCGTACGCCATGGTTAAGGCATTTTGACACCTCCGGCCTCTCTACCATAGCGTTTGCCGTCACTCGAGAGCCCGAACGGCACTTAACCTCGGCTCTACAGCTCCGTAACCGCCATATTTGCACACACGACTTTGCCGCCGCACGGCCGGTTCCTGCGCATCCTACGGTCCTCGCACCAAGTCAAGCACGCCCATGCACTATGGTTAAGGCGTTTTGACACCGCCGGCCTCTCGACCACAGCATTTGTTGCCGCCCAAGAACCCGAATGGCCCTTAACCATGGCTCCACCGCTCTAGAACCGCCATATTTGCACACACGACTATGCTACCGCACGCCCGGTTCCTACGTGTCCTACAGCTGCTCTCGACACTAGGTCAAGCACGACCGTATGCCATGGTTAAGGCATTTTGACACCTCCGGCCCCACCACCACAATGTTTGTCATCACCCGAGAGCCCGAACGGCCCTTAACTATAGCTCCACGACTCCAGAACATCCATAATTGCACACACGACTGTGCTAGTGCACGGCCGGATCCTGTGCATCCTACGGCTCTCGGCACCGGTTCAAGCACACCCGTACGCCATGGTTAAGCCATTTTGATGCCTCTCACCTCTCCACCATAGAGTTTTCCATCACCCGAGAGCCTGAAGGGCCCTTAACCATGGCTCCACGGTAGTAAGACTGCCACATTTGCACACACGACCATGCTGCCGCATGGTCGGTTCCAACGCGTCCTATGGCTCCCGGCACTGAGTCAAGCAAGCCCGTACGCCATGGTTAAGGCATTTTGACACCTCTGGCCTCTCTACCATAGCATTTATCATTGCTCGAGAGCCTGAACGGCCCTTAACCTCGGCTCCACGGCTCCAGAACTGCCATATTTGCACACATGACTTTGCTGCCGCACGGCCGGTTCCTATGCGTCCTTCGGCTCCTCGCACCAAGACAAGCACGCCCATGCACCATGGTTAAGGCATTTTAACACCTTTGGCCTCTCCACCACAGCGTTTATTACCGCCCGAGAACCCGAATGGCCCTTAACCATGGCTCCACAGCTCTAGAACTGCCATATTTGCACACACGACTATGCTACCGCACAGCCAGTTCCTGCACGTCCTATAGCTCTCGACACTAGGTCAAGCACGACCGTATGCCATGGTTAAGGCGTTTTGACGCCTTTGTCCTCACCACCACAATATTTGTCTTCACCCGAGGGCCCGAACGGCCCTTAACTATAGCTCCATGACTCCAGAACGTCCATAATTGCACACACGACTGTGCTGCCGCACAGCCGGATCCTGTGCATCCTATGGCTCTCGGCACCGGGTCAAGCACGCCCGTACGCCATGGTTAAGCCATTTTGATGCCTCTCACCTCTCCACCATAGAGTTTTTCATTACCCGAGAGCCTGAAGGGCCCTTAACCACAGCTCCGCGGCTGCAAAACTGCCATATTTGCACACACGACCATGATGCCGCACGGTCGGTTCCAACGCATCCTATGGCTCTCGGCACTGAGTCAAGCATGCCCGTACGCCATGGTTAAGGCATTTTGACACCTCTGGCCTCTCTACCATAGTGTTTGCCATCGCTCGAGAGCCTGAACGGCCCTTAACCTTGGCTCCACGGCTCCGTAACCGCCATATTTGCACACACGACCATGTTGCCGCACGGTCGGTTCCAACGCATCCTATGGCTCCCGGCACCGAGTCAAGCATGCCTGTACGCCATGGTTAAGGCATTTTGACTCCTCTGGACTCTCCACCACAGCGTTTGTTGCCGCCGAGAACCCGAATGGCCCTTAACCATGGCTCCACGGCTCTAGAACCGCCATATTTGCACACACGAATATGCTACCTCACTGGCCCGGTTCATGCGTGTCCTACGGCTCTTGACACTTGGTCAAGCATGACCGTATGCCATGGTTAAGGCGTTTTGATGCCTCCGGCCTCACCACCACAATGTTTGTCATCACCCGAGAGCCCGAATGGCCCTTAACTACAGCTCCACGACTCGTAACATCCATAATTGCACACACGACCGTGCTGCCGCACGGTCGGATCCCCGTGCATCCTATGGCTCTCGGCACCGGGTCAAGCACGCCCGTACGCCATGGTTAATCCATTTCGATGCCTCTCACCTCTCCACCATAGAGTTTTCCATCACCCGAGAGCCCGAAGGGCCCTTAACCATGCCTCCACGGCTCCAAAACCGCCATATTTGCACACTCGACCATGCCGCCGCACGGCCGGTTCCAACGCATTTTATGGCTCCCGGCTCCGAGTCAAGCATGCCCGTACGCCATGGTTAAGGCATTTTGACACCTCCGGCCTCTCTACCATAGCGTTTGCCGTCACTCGAGAGCCCGAACGGCACTTAACCTCGGCTCTACGGCTCCGTAACCGCCATATTTGCACACACGACTTTGCCGCCGCACGGCCGGTTCCTGCGCATCCTACGGCTCCTCGCACCAAGTCAAGCACGCCCATGCACTATGGTTAAGGCATTTTGACACCGCCGGCCTCTCGACCACAGCATTTGTTGCCGCCCAAGAACCCGAATGGCCCTTAACCATGGCTCCACCGCTCTAGAACCGCCATATTTGCACACACGACTATGCTACCGCACGCCCGGTTCCTACGTGTCCTACGGCTCTCGACACTAGGTCAAGCACGACCGTATGCCATGGTTAAGGCATTTTGACACCTCCGGCCCCACCACCACAATGTTTGTCATCACCCGAGAGCCCGAATGGCCCTTAACTATAGCTCCACGACTCCGAACATCCATAATTGCACACACGACGTGCCGGCGCACGGCCGGATCCCGTGCATCCTACGGCTCTCGGCACCCGTTCAAGCACGCCCGTACGCCATGGTTAAGCCATTTTGATGCCTCTCACCTCTCCACCATAGAGTTTTCCATCACCCGAGAGCCCGAAGGGCCCTTAACCATGGCTCCACGGCGGTAAACCGCCACATTTGCACACACAACCATGCCGCCGCATGGTTGGTTCCAACGCGTCCTATGGCTCCCACCGAGTCAAGCAAGCCCGTACGCCATGGTTAAGGCATTTTGACACCTCCGGCCTCTCTACCATAGCGTTTGTCGTCGCTCGAGAGCCCGAACGGCCCTTAACCTCGGCTCCACGGCTCCGTAACCGCCATATTTGCACACACGACTTTTTTGCCGCCGCACGGCCCGGTTCCTATGCGTCCTACGGCTCCTCGCACCAAGTCAAGCACGCCCATGCACCATGGTTAAGGCGTTTTAACACCTTTGGCCTCTCCACCACAGCGTTTATCACCGCCCAAGAACCCGAATGGCCCTTAACCATGGCTCCACAGCTCTAGAACTGCCATATTTGCACACACAACTATGCTACCGCACAGCCAGTTCCTGCATATCCTATAGCTCTCGACACTAGGTCAAGCACGAACGTATGCCATGGTTAAGGCATTATGATGCCTCTGGCCTCACCACCACAATATTTGTCATCACCCGAGAGCCCGAACGGCCCTTAACTATAGCTCCACGACTCCAGAACATCCATAATTGCACACACGGCGTGTCTTTGCCGCACGCCCGGATCCCGTGCATCCTACGGCTCTCGCACCGGGTCAAGCACGCCCGTACGCCATGGTTAAGCCATTTTGATGCCTCTCACCTCTCCACCATAGAGTTTTTCATCACTCGAGAGCCTGAAGGGCCCTTAACCACAGCTCCACGGCTGCAAAACTGCCATATTTGCACACACGACCATGCTGCCGCACGGTCGGTTCCAACGCATCCTATGGCTCTCGGCACTTTGTCAAGCATGCTCGTACGCCATGGTTAAGGCATTTTGACACCTCTGGCCTCTCTACCATAGCATTTGCCATCGATCGAGAGCCTGAACGGCCCTTAACCTTGGCTCCACGGCTCCGAAGCGCCATATTTGCACACACGACCATCCTGCCGCACGGTCGGTTCCAACGCATCCTATGGCTCCCGGCACTGAGTCAAGCATGCCCGTACGCCATGGTTAAGGCATTTTGACACCTCTAGCCTCTCCACCATAGCGCTTGTTGCTGCTGAGAACTGAATGGCCCTTAACCATGGCCCCCACGGCTCTAGAAGCGCCATATTTGCACACCCGAATATGCTACCGCTGGCCGGTTCGTGCGTGTCCTACAGCTCTTGACACTAGGTCAAGCATGACCGTATGCCATGGTTAAGGTGTTTTGATGCCTCGGCCTCACCATCACAATGTTTGTCATCACCCGAGAGCCCGAATGGCCCTTAACTACAGCTCCACGACTCGAACATCCATAATTGCACACACGACCTGTCTTTGCCGCACGGTCGGATCCTGTGCATCCTATGGCTCTCGGCACCGGGTCAAGCACGCACCGTACGCCATGGTTAAGCCATTTTGATGCCTCTCACCTCTCCACCATAGAGTTTTCCATCACACGAGAGCCCGAAGGGCCCTTAACCATGCCTCCACGGCTCCAAAACTGCCATATTTGCACACTCGACCATGCTGCCGCACGGTCGGTTCCAACGCATTTTATGGCTCCGGCTCGAGTCAAGCATGCACGTACGCCATGGTTAAGGCATTTTGACACCTCGGCCTCTCTACCATAGCGTTTGCCGTCACTCGAGAGCACGAACGGCACTTAACCTCGGCTCTACGGCTCCGGCGCCATATTTGCACACACGACTTTCTTTGCTGCGCACGGCCGGTTCCTGCGCATCCTACGGCTCCTCGCACCAAGTCAAGCACGCCCATGCACTATGGTTAAGGCGTTTTGACACGGCCTCTCGACCACAGCATTTGTTGCCACCCAAGAACCCGAATGGCCCTTAACCATGGCTCCACCGCTCTAGAACTGCCATATTTGCACACACGACTATGCTACCGCACAGCCGGTTCCTACGTGTCCTACAGCTCTTGACACTAGGTCAAGCACGACCGTATGCCATGGTTAAGGCGTTTTGACACCTCTGGCCCTACCACCACAATGTTTGTTATCACCCGAGAGCTCGAACGGCCCTTAACTATAGCTCCACGACTCCAGAACATCCATAATTGCACACACGGCGTGTCTTTGGCGCACGGCCGGATCTGTGCATCCTACGGCTCTCGGCACCGGTTCAAGCACACCCGTACGCCATGGTTAAGCCATTTTGATGCCTCTCACCTCTCCACCATAGAGTTTTCCATCACCCGAGAGCACGAAGGGCCCTTAACCATGGCTCCACGGTAGTAAGGCGCCACATTTGCACACACGACCATCTTTGCCGCATGGTCGGTTCAACGCGTCCTATGGCTCCCGGCGAGTCAAGCAAGCCCGTACGCCATGGTTAAGGCATTTTGACACCTCGGCCTCTCTACCATAGCGTTTTTCGTCGCTCGAGCACGAACGGCCCTTAACCTCGGCTCCACGACTCCGAGCGCCATATTTGCACACACGACTTTTCTTTGCCCGCACGGCCGGTTCCTATGCGTCCTACGGCTCCTCGCACCAAGTCAAGCACGCCCATGCACCATGGTTAAGGCGTTTTAACACCTTTGGCCTCTCCACCACAGCGTTTATTACCGCTGAGAACCCGAATGGCCCTTAACCATGGCTCCACGGCTCTAGAAGCTGCCATATTTGCACACACAACTATGCTACCGCACGGCCGGTTCCTGCATGTCCTATAGCTCTCGACACTAGGTCAAGCACGACCGTATGCCATGGTTAAGGCGTTTTGACACCTCGGCCTCACCACCACAATATTTGTCATCACCGAGAGCCCGAACGGCCCTTAACTATAGCTCCACGACTCAGAACATCCATAATTGCACACACGGCTGTCTTTGCCGCACGGCCGGATCCTGTGCATCCTACGGCTCTCGGCACCGGGTCAAGCACGCCCGTACGCCATGGTTAAGCCATTTTGATGCTTCTCACCTCTCCACCATAGAGTTTTTCATCACCGAGAGCACGAAGGGCCCTTAACCACGGCTCACGGCTGCAAAGCGCCATATTTGCACACACGACCATGCTGCCGCACGGTCGGTTCCAACGCATCCTATGGCTCTCGGCCGAGTCAAGCATGCCCGTACGCCATGGTTAAGGCATTTTGACACCTCGGCCTCTCTACCATAGCGTTTGCCATTGCTCGAGAGCACGAACGGCCCTTAACCTTGGCTCCACGGCTCCAAGCTGCCATATTTGCACACACGACCATCTTTGCCCGCACGATCGGTTCAACGCATCCTATGGCTCCTGGCCTTTGAGTCAAGCATGCCCGTACGCCATGGTTAAGGCATTTTGACACCTTTAGCCTCTCCACCACAGCGTTTGTTGCCGCTGAGAACCTGAATGGCCCTTAACCATGGCTCCACAGCTCTAGAACTGCCATATTTGCACACACGAATATGCTACCGCACAGCCGGTTCGTGCGTGTCCTACAGCTCTTGACACTAGGTCAAGCATGACTGTATGCCATGGTTAAGGCGTTTTGATGCCTCTGGCCTCACCACCACAATGTTTGTCATCACCCAAGAGCCTGAACGGCCCTTAACTATAGCTCCACAACTCCAGAACATCCATAATTGCACACACGACTGTACTGCGGCAGCACAGTCGTGTGTGCAATTATGGATGTTCTGGAGTCGTGGAGCTGTAGTTAAGGGCCGTTCAGGCTCTCGGGTGATGACAAACATTGTGGTGGTGAGGCCAGAGGCATCAAAATGCCTTAACCATGGCATACGGTCATGCTTGACCTAGTGTCAAGAGTCGTAGGACACGCACGAACCGGCAGGCGGTAGCATATTCGTGTGTGCAAATATGGCGCTTCTAGAGCCGTGGAGCCATGGTTAAGGGCCATTCAGTTCTCAGCAGCAACAAACGCCGTGGTGGAGAGGCTAGAGGTGTCAAAATGCCTTAACCATGGCGTACGGGCATGCTTGACTCGCTGTGCCAGGAGCCATAGGATGCGTTGAACCGACCGTGAGGCGCATGGTCGTGTGTGCAAATATGGCAGCTCGAGCCGTGGAGCCAAGGTTAAGGGCCGTTCGTGCTCTCGAGCGATGGCAAACGCTATGGTAGAGAGGCCAGAGGTGTCAAAATGCCTTAACCATGGCGTACGGGCATGCTTGACTCTGTGCCGAGAGCCATAGGATGCGTAGGAATCGACCGTGCGGCATCATAGTCATGTGTGCAAATATGGCAGTTTTGCAGCCGTGGAGCTGTGGTTAAGGGCCCTTCAGGCTCTCGGGTGATGAAAAACTCTATGGTGGAGAGATGAGAGGCATCAAAATGGCTTAACCATGGCGTACGGGCGTGCTTGACCCGGTGCCGAGAGCCGTAGGATGCACAGGATCCGACTGTGTGGCAGCATAGTCGTGTGTGCAATTATGGATGTTCTGGAGTCGTGGAGCTATAGTTAAGGGCCGTTCGGGCTCTCGGGTGATGACAAATATTGTGGTGGTGAGGCCAGAGGCATCAAAACGCCTTAACCATGGCATACGGTCGTGCTTGACCTAGTGTCGAGAGCTATAGGACATGCAGGAACTGGCTGTGCGGTAGCATAGTCGTGTGTGCAAATATGGCGTTCTAGAGCCGTGGAGCCATGGTTAAGGGCCATTCGGGTTCTCGCGGTAATAAACGCCGTGGTGGAGAGGCCAAAGGTGTTAAAACACCTTAACCATGGTGCTTGGGCGTGCTCGACTTGGTGCGAGGAGCCATAGGACGATAGGAACCGCCGTGCGCGGCAAAGAAAGTCGTGTGTGCAAATATGGCGCTTCGGAGCCGTGGAGCCAAGGTTAAGGGCCGTTCGTGCTCTCGAGCGACGAAAACGCTATGGTAGAGAGGCCGAGGTGTCAAATGCCTTAACCATGGCGTACGGGCTTGCTTGACTCTGCCGGGAGCCATAGGAGGCGGAACCGACCATGCGGCAAAGATGGTCGTGTGTGCAAATGTGGCGCTTTACCGCCGTGGAGCCATGGTTAAGGGCCCTTCGTGCTCTCGGGTGATGGAAAACTCTATGGTGGAGAGGTGAGAGGCATAAAAATGGCTTAACCATGGCGTACGGGTGTGCTTGAATCGGTGTCGAGAGCCGTAGGATGCACAGATCCGGCCGTGCGCCAAAGACAGCCGTGTGTGCAATTATGGATGTTCTGGAGTCGTGGAGCTATAGTTAAGGGCCGTTCGGGCTCTCGGGTGATGACAAACATTGTGGTGGTGGGGCCAGAGGTGTCAAAACGCCTTAACCATGGCATACGGTCGTGCTTGACCTAGTGTCGGGAGCCGTAGGACGCGTAGGAACCGGCCGTGCGGTAGCATAGTCGTGTGTGCAAATATGGCAGTTCTGGAGCCGTGGAGCCATGGTTAAGGGCCATTCAGGCTCTTGAGTGACAACAAATGCTATGGTAGAGAGGCCAGAGGTGTCAAAACGCCTTAACCATAGTGCATGGGCGTGCTTGACTTGGTGCGAGGAGCCGTAGGATGCGCAGGAACCGGCCGTGCGGCAGAAAAGTCGTGTGTGCAAATATGGCGTTCGGGAGCCGTGGAGCCGAGGTTAAGTGCCGTTCGTGCTCTCGAGTGACGGCAAACGCTATGGTAGAGAGGCTGAGGTGTCAAAATGCCTTAACCATGGCGTATGTGCATGCTTGACTTAGAGTCGGGAGCCATAAAATGCGTTGGAACCGACCGTGCGGCAAAGATGGTCGAGTGTGCAAATATGGCAGTTTTGGAGCCGTGGAGGCATGGTTAAGGGCCCTTCGTGCTCTCAGTGATGGAAAACTCTATGGTGGAGAGGTGAGAGGCATCAAAATGGCTTGACCATGGCGTACAGGCGTGCTTGACCCGGTGCCGAGAGCCATAGGATGCACAGGATCCGACCGTGCGGCAGCACAGTCGTGTGTGCAATTATGGATGTTCTGGAGTCGTGGAGCTGAAGTTAAGGGCCGTTCAGGCTCTCGGGTGATGGCAAACATTGTGGTGGTGAGGCCAGAGGCATCAAAACACCTTAACCATGGCATACGGTCTTGCTTGACCTAGTGTCAAGAGCTGTAGGACACGCACGAACCGGCTGTGCGGTAGCATATTCGTGTGTGCAAATATGGCAGTTCTAGAGCTGTGGAGCCATGGTTAAGGGCCATTCAGGTTCTTAGGCGGCAACAAACGCTGTGGTGGAGAGGCTAGAGGTGTCAAAATGCCTTAACCATGGCGTACGGGCATGCTTGGCTCAGTGCCAGGAGCCATAGGATGCGTTGGAACCGACCGTGCGGCAAAGATAGTCGTGTGTGCAAATATGGCAGTTCAGGAGCCATGGAGCCAAGGTTGAGGGCCGTTCGTGCTCTCGAGCGATGGCAAACGCTATGGTAGAGAGGCCGAGGTGTCAAAATGCCTTAACCATGGCGTACGGGCATGCTTGACTCAAAGGCCGAGAGCCATAGGATGCGTTGGAACCGACCGTGCGGCAAAGATGGTCGTGTGTGCAAATATGGCAGTTTTGCAGCCGTGGAGCCGTGGTTAAGGGCCCTTCGTGCTCTCGAGTGATGAAAAACTCTATGGTGGAGAGGTGAGAGGCATCAAAATGGCTTAACCATGGCGTACGGCGTGCTTGACCCGGTGCGAGAGCCGTAGGATGCACAGGATCCGGGCTGTGCGGCAGACAAGCAGTGTGCAATTATGGATGTTCGAGTCGTGGAGCTATAGTTAAGGGCCGTTCGGGCTCTCGGGTGATGACAAACATTGTGGTGGTGGGGCCAGAGGTGTCAAAACGCCTTAACCATGGCATACAGTCATGCTTGACCTAGTGTTGAGAGCTGTAGGACACGTAGGAGCCGTGCGGTAGCATAGTCGTGTGTGCAAATATGGCGTTCTAGAGCGGTGGAGCCATGGTTAAGGGCCATTTGGTTTCTTGGGCGGCAACAAATGTAACAACTCCGGTTTTTCGGCATAATAAATCCTGCAACTCATAAGCATTATCATCTCATAAGCATCATTTACATGTTTGTGATAAGCAAATTGTTGAGTGATTGTATGAAAATGCAAATAGGGGTTTTAAATTTGTTGCCGAAGTTTTATTTGTGATGCTTTTCTCAAAATGGAGCTTTAACAAAGTTTATGCAGAAAATTATTTGGAGAAAACTTTGTTTTGACCTCAAGTCATGAAAATGATTTTTAGGGCTTCAAAATTGCCAAAAAAGTTCCCTTAAGTTTAAAAATCAATTTTTATATGTATTTATTTGACCCTAATGCACATTTTCAAAACTAGGCCGAATTAGCAAAAACTTCCAACATGAAAAGTATTCTACTCATCAAATGGAGAAACTTTCATGTTTTGAGTTTTTCCAAATTCGCCATATTTTTGGAGTTATTCACGGTCAAAAGTTTCAAGTCGAGACAAAAAAATGGGACCCACCCGGGCCCTACATGTCATCACCTTCTCTCACCTTCCCCGTTTTCCTCCCCGAACGCCGCAGCGCGCAGCAGCTTTCGCTGCGCGGCCTGTCTAGTCGTCCGGCCGCCTCGCGTGCGCCCGTGAGCCGCCGCCGTTTCTCCTCGCGCCGCGTCGTCGCGCGCCGCTTCCGCCGTTGGTCGACGGCAAGACGCCGCCGCCGCCGTCGCGCGCCGACCATCATTGCCCGCTAAGCGCTAGCCGACGACGGTCATCGAGCACGCCCACGCGCACTCAAGCACACTCGCGCGCCGCCCATTCACTTTGCCCTTTCCGCGCCGCGCGCGGGCCACTGAGACACTGGCGCGCGCCATGCCGCCGTCCGGTTTTTCCCCTTCCCGCGCCCGTGACCGCGCCCCCTCGGCTCAAATTGGCCAAGCCGAGTGGCTTTAAAACCAGCGCCTCACTCTCTCCCACTCCCCTGCCCTCTCCCTCGCTCTCCATCTCCCGCTCGCGCGCGCAGGTCGCCGTCGCCATTGCCGCGCCTCGCTCCGCCCGCCGCACAAGCTCGCGCGCTTCCCCGCACCGTGCCCGGCCCGGCCGCCACTGCGAGCGCGCGCCGCACCCCTCGCTACCCTCGCCGCCGTGATGCAGCCCGCGTCGGTGAGCCATGTGGCCTTGCCGGCCGGATTCGCCGTCGCCATCCTCCTCCAAGGCCGCCGCGGCGCACCTCGTCTTGGCCCCTACCGCTACAAGCGTCGCCGTCGGCTTCGCCACCCCGCACCGGTCCTTCGACGACCCTCAGATAGCCGCGGTCGTCGCCGGAGGCTGCTGCCGCCGAGCAGCGCCGCCGCCGGACCACCGGCGCGAGCGGTCACGCCGCCACGGGCCGCCTCGCGCCGCCCTGAAGCCACCGGCGGGTGCGCGAGCACCTAGGCGTGCTCCTCCGCCACCGCCATGCCGGCGACGGGCCGCCGTTCACAGGGAATCGGCCGGAGCCGGCCTCCCCTGTTCCCATCTTGCATGGGGACCTCGTGCCTAGAATTAGAGGAAGGTGGGGGTCCTCACTGCAAAAGAGCCAGGCACATCAGTTTCCAGATCCGGGCTTAGCCAATTACCCGAAAGTTCGGGGGCCTATTCGCAATGTTCTTGTCCTATCCGGATTAAGAAATCATATTTCCAGATTTCGGTTAATTCTTGCAAAAATCATAGAGGGGCTAGGAATGTCCAAATCAAGTGATTCAACTTGCAGTATTTTTGTTATGGAATGAACTATGCACAAAAAATATGAGTTTTGCATGTTGGTGAAACTTTTCAGTGTAGATTTATTTAATTTCTAGATATGTATTAATCTTAGGAAATTCATAAGTAATTGTAGGATGCTCTGAAAAATATGATTCTTGTTTCTGTGATCTTATATTGTCATGCTTTTGCTGTAGTAAAGATATTAGGTATGCTTTTTGTGTGAGATTTAGAAGTTGTAGTTCAAGTGTGCTAGAGAGGATATGTGGGAGATAATTCATAAATGATTTATATAAATGTGATTTGGGGTTGATACTTTTTCTGGGCTCATTAAATGTTATGATGTAGCCCCTGGTGTAATGAGAAGCATGGTTTGATTAACTTCGTAGTACAAAGTATTTTTAGGTGACCCTCTGCCATGCCACTTGTGATTTTTGTGTAGGACAGTGGGTTCATCCCAATAGGGTGAGATTTGGATGATAGCATGAAATTGACATGTGTTACCTACTGTAATTTTGGTAGGATTTTAGGAGCAACCAATCTTGGTGTTCCTGTTCAACTCATAGATGTTCAAATTAGGGGTTAAGTCCATTGATGCTAGGTTAATCTATTGATAAGTTGGGTTTCTGATTAACTTGTCTATAGATGATAGTTAGTGTGTTAGCTTGACCATCTACTGTTAAAGTTTCATGGTCATTGCTTGAATGGTTTAGGAGTTATGGGTGTGACAAGATGGTCACCAGGGCTGTTTTAGTGGTTGTTTTTCCAGAATCAGTCCTGATGTTCTGTGTTTTAGGTGTAGTTAACCTGGGAATCAGTTTGTGATGTCTTCATATGTTTGATGGATAATTTTATACGCTTTCCAGAATGTCTTCATTCATATCCATGGGGTCTATGGTTATTTATTTACGATTTATTTACTGATCTGTTAGTTATATGGTTAGGACTAGTATTGATGCTTGAATAAGTGATGTTGTGTGCTAGGCTTATTGTCAGATGTTCAAGGTGATTAGTGGTATGATGGGTGGTTAAGTAGTATACTAGGATTACATTGTTGTAGTAGAAAACGTAGTAGATGACATGTGCTTATGGTACACGTTCTTGGATGATGTTGACTACCTTGTAGAAAGAATAAGCAAGCACGCATTCGCATTATCATACCATGTGTATTCTTAGTATTCATACATGCACCCGCATCATACAGATTGCTAGGAGAACGTAACGTGACGTGGGACAAGGATCCAAAAGAGGAGTCACCAAGGGGAAACTCGGCACGTGAGGTGATCAAGAACCAGGAACTGACGTGGAGTGATCAAGTGCGGGAGCTTCAACATTGATCGTATTAGGAAGGCAAGCCCCGGAGCATTTCTCCTACGGTTTGCAAAATAATTTACTTTGCGTCCTTTATTGTTTATGATGCATTAAGTTTACAAAGGCGTTACTTGGAACCGTTATCGCATTATGAGTACCTTGATCCACCTGAATACCTTTACCCTTTTTAAGTTCAGGATCGTTCATATGCTTAGCACTGCTTAATTAGATCGGTAGAAGACGGGTGATTGACCCTCATCCGCGAGGTAGGTGGTTACTACCCTATGGTTGATACTATGGAGGTTGGTTAGAGAACATAACCATGTGGCCTTGATAAATCACGACTAGTCGGAGTTTGTGGTGTGTTAGACCACGGAAACTCCGGCGATGTCACCTAATGGGACTATGGCTTTGTACGTCCTCGGATCATGTTGAACAATGCCTCACGATAGCCGGGAAGGATGCGGACATCCGACCGCGAAGCCTTGAGGATGTTTGGGCCGGAATTTCAATGGAGTTGAGTGTGTTGCCCACGGGCGCGGTATTAAAGCCAGTGGCCGGTCGCGCTGGAGGTACCTGGTAGCCGGGCATGCCCTGGTTGCAACCGTATTCGTTGAAATCCGTGTTTCCACCCGAATAGACCAAGGTGATCTAATCGACTCCGACGGGAGACGTGTGGTTTGTGTGAGGAATACCCGCCAGCTGGTTTGCAATCGATTATAATCGCCATCGTTTCCGGACGGTGAACACTTGACCGAGCAGCGATGCCTTTGTCGCAAATCACCGTGAAAAATAGGATGGTTATGGTTCTATGTTGTTGGTCTTTGGTATGCTCAACCTGAAGGATAGGATAGTATTGTTTGCTCATACCCTGGAGTTGGAGTAGTACAGGTGCTAATCTAGTGATGTCAGGATCCAACCTAAAAGATGATAAGCTAGAGAGTCCTTTATCACTAAATGATTATTTAATAAGCTCATCTTTTATCGCAAGTTTAAATGAGTCAGCTACCCCACTTATAAAGCCTTGCATACTCCTTGGTGTCACTTTATTTTTGGTTTATGACGGGTAAGTCTAGCTGAGTACCTTCTTGTACTCGTGGTTTTATTCCCACTTGTTGAGATCATAAGACCTTTGTCGTGGCAGCAAGATGGACTCGTATCCCACTACGGGAGGATTAGACCTTGGGCAAGGTCATCTCCTATATCTCATTCCTCCATGCTTTTGCCGGATTTGATGATGGGCCAGGCACTATTTTTAACTCAGTGTGCGTTTGTAAAACAACACTTTATTTTGCTTCCGCAGTTTGGTTTTCAACTTGGCAATGTAATAACTATTTTGTAACTCCGATGTATCTAATTAAATGTAAACTTATGTATTACTATGAACGGTTTATGTTGAACTTAATTCGGTCCGGGTCAGTATTTGCGGAAAGTGTGAAATCCTTCGTGGTTTCACGGACTACCGGGTTGATATAAGCATCGTGTGCTAATTAAGTTGCTTAGGTGACATCATTAGTACATTATGTTTATATTAATTGGTCGGTTCTATTACAGTGGCATCGGAGCGAGTTCAACTTATTCTTGTTCATAAGTATATTTAAAACAAAAAGAATTTGTTTCATAAACGGTAATTACGAACTTATAGCCACATAATCTCATATATAGGCTTTTCAAAAGTGTGTGGTTTTCAAAACTTATATATATGTGCCTTGGACCAAGTCATATCCTTTATGCCCAATTAAGGACTTGGTGGCTTATATCGTACTAACTTGGGGATTACCGCATCATATTTTCTATTTGTTGTGCTCATACACGACGGATATGTATGAGGGCCATTCACTTGAATGGTTATGTATGGATCATTTTGCCTCTACGTCAAGGTAAGGTTGGTTCAACGCTCGGGTAAGTGTGAGTTGTGAGAGCATGATCGGACGCAATGCCGATCTAGGGGAGTGCTTATTGGTCTTGGATTATATACATGTTCACACATGTTTATAAGAAGGTACCCCATGTGAGGGTGTCGTCTTCTGATGACTTGTTGGGTAGTATGCACTCGGGAATGGGTGCAAGTAATCGGAGGTTTCACCTTGTTCGGAAGGTGCGTGGATTTTTACGTCGCTTGCATTCATTGGGATATCGGGCTGAAATGAATTTTCTGCAGTACACTAACTACGCAAGATCGTGTAGCCCGACTAGTTTACGCTATATGAGAGCACGTTGGTATGCCACCGTCTAAAACGCTAGAATTTAGTATTTTCCAGGTTTGTGAGGACGTACGGAACGTGCATGCATCATGACTCATAATCATTTCATGGCAACTGCATTATCTCTTCCCTTATAAAAGAATGATTCTCTCTTTCTATAAAAGTCACCAACTTAATCTTCGTCTCGTGAGAGTTGTGATTCGGTTGGATGAGATGGCAAGAATGAAGCGCATCAAATCCAAGGCAACCAGGGAAAGGTTTCGCATCAGCAGTTTACCACCCGTGAGCCACGTGGTGCCAAAAAGTTTCTAAAAGAATATGGAATGCCTTCCTTGCTATGGCGAATTCTGACCGAGTGGGTTATCCCACGGGTAAAGAACCTCGCTATCGTGGAGCAAGGAGCTAGAGAGTCAGCGTATGAGTTTGCTTCCTGTTGAAGTAATAATTCCCGCCAAGAGTGGAGGAGCGTCACTTTGGTGTGGACGTCGGTTCATTGCTCGAGGTAGGAATCCTCAGGAAGGTGCAAATGTGGTTGCATACAAGGCACTACGGGATTTGCTCAAAAGATGCCCCGAAGAGGTTGCTCGTGCCCCTTTGCAGTGTGTTTCCTAAGGGTGCCCCATACCATGTTGTGTGGCGTCGCCTTAGTGAGACCGCACTTGTCGGTGGTAAAGATGAGGCCGAGAACAAGAATGGTTCCGCTAGTAGTGCAATGTTTGCTATGATGAAGAGTTACTCCCGTCTGGAGAATGCATTGGAATCCCTTAATCACGAGTTCGTCTACGTCACCTCATTTAAGCGAGAGATGAAGAAGGAACATGAAGAGGAAGTTGAAAGACTGACCACATTGCTTGAGCAGATGACAATCTCCAAAGATCAGGCTATTCAGAGAGAAAATGCTGCTATTCATGAGACCTTTGTGGCACAAAGTCGGGCTTGGGAGTGGCTTGCCCTACTTGGTCAGTGGCAACAAGCCTTTGGTATAGTTGAGCAAAGAACGAAATGAAGCTTGGAATGAGGAATACCGTCGAGGGAGCAAGTGCTTGCATTAGAGGTCATCAAGTGGTGCTTTGCAAGGAGAACTGCTACGGGTCTACAACCAGCTTACCCCAATTCTCTTGGTGTGGATGAGGAAGGACTTCAGATAGTGCCCAACATTGATAGTGCGAATACTGGAAATGCAGAAAGTGTTGAGGACATGGACCATGACCATGAGGAGTAAGCTTGATGAGAAGTCTTTAGTAGGAATGTTATGTTTTCCGTTGAGCAGACCTGTTGTAATGAGCTGTACTCCTAAGCAGATGCTACAATGGTTTGAGGATTAGTGATTATGAATCTTAGCGTGTTTAAGTGATGTATTCGTCCTATGCAGTCTGCAAGAACAAGTTTTATATGTCATGTATTTTGGGCATCAAAATTCAGTCGTTGATCAAATTTGTATTCTATCCTCGTCCATGTAAATTCACTTCTATTCCTCTCGGTCTATAATGATATGTTGACATTGGTTTCTTGTTGTCACATGCCTAGACCAATTGTTAAGTGAATATTGTTATTAATCATCTCTTGGGAACGACGCGACGATAGTATGTAGCACATGCTATGTCGTTCAAAAATACTCCTTGCTATCCACAATTTTTAAATCCCCGATAATTCCTTCGCCTTGTCTTGTGCACAGAGCTTAGTTGCACAAGATATCGTATATAGTTCGATTATCTCGCGAATTATTCTTTTGGTCATAGTCATGGCAATATTGTCTCGGTTAATAAATTACGGTGCCGCGACAGAACCTAGACCATTTCGGTGGATGCACCTAGATGGATTACTAGGGGTACGCAGTATTGTAATTATTAATCGTAACCCGTTATTCCGTCTAAGCCAAGACAACATCCTTGTCATAAAACCTCCCTTGAATATTTGCTTATGTGTATCTTTGTCAATGCAATCCACCCACATTCAAATCGTGCCATGATATTATGACAATAGGTTGCTACAAGTTGGTGTAGTGGACCTCTCCTTATTATCTTGTGTCCTTGTGACTATCCTTCGTATATCTCACTTTTGCCTTGCACGTAATGCTTATTCGTGCGAGAATACCTTCAATCATGTGGAATTGCATTTCAAACGCAAGACTTGTAATGGAGTCCGGATTAATGACTGATGGTGCCGCGACGAAACTGAGAGCACCCTGTGGCTGCAGACACATGGATGTGCTGCTCGGCACGCGCAGGTATCACGGTTGTTGATCTAGACCTATTATAGAGATTGCCTCGAGGTGTCGTTTTGCGTGAACCTGCCTTGATTTCCTCTCGATACTCATCATCCAATCTCTTATGATATTTTTCTCCCGAAGAGCAAAAATCAGGCAAAAACAGAGAGAATGAGATCGCTTACATTAAAACCAATCAGACTACAAGAGGTGGTAGACAAAGGACTATACCAGGTGTTTGTCTGATCAAGAGAATGGTTTCCTATTCCATGGTACTCCATGGTAGAGACTTAGAACTCCTATACATCTAGTGGGTATTCTAAGACCTTATGGAGTATTCATGCTTTATGGGAGACCATGAAGGAAATTCTTCAGACAAAAACTTCTTATAAATGGATTATGACAGCAATTTTGGGTTCGCATCTGGACATGAGCTCAAGCTTCATGGTGTCGGATTCAGCTATGCATGGGGTACGCATCGTACAAGTGCTTGGGCATAATCTTGGAGTTACCAACATACAGTTCTGCTTTGAGTATCAAACAAAAGTCGTCTGAATAAGAGAATTTGGTTCAGTAGAGACAACGCTCTGAAAGAAAAATTGGCACGTTTATCTTTGGAAGGAATGTTTGTTGGATGACCAAACTCAACAATTCTCTGCTTCGAGAGCATGACTTATAGAAAGGAATTGGTAATCATGATTCCCCGCCAAAGAATCTCGCTCATGTTTCTTGTTTTTGGTCCTATAAGAGAGGCAATTGGTTGGTTCCTATGGAGTTAGAGAATCATTGACCTAGGAATTTTGACTTCTACATGAGATGATTTGGATGTCTTTGATCTAAGAACTTTGACTTCTACATGCAAAAGAGTGGACTTCTTCGGTCTAGCCGGTTCATATTAGCATCCATTAGTCTCGTGCTCTTATGAAGGATTATGCCGGTGTTTAGCTCACCTCAAGGAATCCAATGATGATACTCAACTCAGCTTGTCCTTTGCTCACACAAGTCCTAGGTGATATTGTAGAAAGTATTGCGGGTGCTATTCTTATTGACAAGAACCTTGAATTGGATTTAGCTTGACAGATGTGCAAACCTCAGCCTTGACTCGCTTCGTAGTGGTAAACTCTTTGAGGGTTGAAGCGCCATTTGATGTATTTGATGATGTGAGTAGCAGATTCTCTCACATTAAACCCTTTGATGTCTCCAATAGGGTAATTGTTGGTTACGCTTTGCGATAATCTGCCCTCGTGAGTTGTAATTCTGGGTTTAATGAGAGAGTATATCATACTATTCCCGTCATCTTCATACTTCGATTAAGAAAAGGATTTGACATCGATTAGAAGAATGGGATAAGTAAAAGAATGTCCTCTAATGGTCTTGGAAGTGGAAAAATGAATATGTGGACAACTGGAATGGTCACAGCAAGTCAACCAGAAGAGAACCGTTGCAACCCTAGAGGGACCCACTTGTGCATTGTGCTCGCGTGATCGTGGTGCCGCACTCGCAAAGACACCGCGCAGGAACCCTCCTTTATCCCGTCACCCCCGTCGCCTCGCGCCTCGTCCTCGATCTCGTGCCGGACCCCTCCTCTCCTTTCCCGGCTTCAAAAGGCAGTCGCTCGCCCGCTTCCTCGCCGAGCAAATCCATTCTCTCCTCTATCTTCTTCTCGCCCGTGCGTGAGTGACTCATTGTCCATCTTCTTCCTCCTGCCTCCGCTCTGGTGCCTTGCATCCTTCTGCCTTTCCCCTCTGTCGTGGATGCCTTCCGTGCACTGCTCTTCTTTTTCCATCCCCAAATTTGAAACCTTGCTCGAGAGAAGAAACTTGAGAAAGCCATCGCTTTGGAAAGAGGGAGCAATCGGGAGCGAGTGGTAAGATTCGGTGTTTGTTCGTGGATCCGAGTCGCCGGCTTGAAGGGGGAGAAAGATATGTATTTCATGGAGGAACTCCCGATCTCGTTTTGGATTGATTTTGCGGGTTGGGTTCACGATGGTGGAGTTCACGCTTGAGGTTTTCTCGGTTCTTGTGGACATTCTTGACGTTTTGGAGCGTCATGTTCATCCCGTGTCTCCATTGTCCCCGTATCGGTCGCTATCCGGATTAGGCTAATGATTCTCGTGTTTTTCTCATAGCCCCGTTCTCTCAAATCTTGAGAGGGTTTGTATCGTAGTCGTGTAATCCTCGATGTAAATCCAGATCCGTGAAATAAGAATCTTATTTCTCCTCTGTTCCCCTCTTCTTGCTTTAAATCTCGGGCGAGATTTCTTTAAGGGGTAGGTGTAACAACTCCAGTTTTCGGCATAATAAATCCTGCAACTCATAAGCATTATCATCTCATAAGCATCATTTACATGTTTGTGATAAGCAAATTGTTGAGTGATTGTATGAAAATGCAAATAGGGGTTTTAAATTTGTTGCCAGAAGTTTTATTTGTGATGCTTTTCTCAAAATGGAGCTTTAACAAAGTTTATGCAGAAAATTATTTGGAGAAAACTTTGTTTTGACCTCAAGTCATGAAAATGATTTTTAGGGCTTCAAAATTGCCAAAAACAGTTCCCTTAAGTTTAAAAATCAATTTTTATATGTATTTATTTGACCCTAATGCACATTTTCAAAACTAGGCCGAATTAGCAAAAACTTCCAACATGAAAAGTATTCTACTCATCAAATGGAGAAACTTTCATGTTTTGAGTTTTTCCAAATTCGCCATATTTTTGGAGTTATTCACGGTCAAAAGTTTCAAGTCGAGACAAAAAAATGGGACCCACCCCGGGCCCCACATGTCATCACCTTCTCTCACCTTCCCCGTTTCCCTCCCCGAACGCCGCAGCGCAGCAGCGCCTTCGCCGCGCCGGCCTGTCTAGTCGTCCGGTCGCGCGCGTGCGCCGTGAGCCGGGCCGCCGTTTCTCCCCGCCGCCGTCGTTCGCCGCCGCCCGCTCCGCCCGTTGGTCGACGTAAGCGGACGCCGCGCCGCCACCGTCCCGCGCCGACCATCATTGCCCGCCAAGCGCTAGCCGACGACGGTCATCGAGCACGCCCACGCGCACTCAAGCACTCGCGCGCCGCCCATTCACTTTGCCCTTTCGCCGCCGCGCGCCGCAGGCCACCGAGACACCGGCGCGCGCCATGCCGCCGTCCGGTTTTTCCCCTTCCCGCGCCCGTGACCGCGCCCCCTCGGCTCAAATTGGCCAAGCTGAGTGGCTTTAAAACCAGCGCCTCACTCTCTCCCACTCCCCTGCCCTCTCCCTCGCTCTCCATCTCCTGCTCGCCGCGGCAGAGGTCGCCGTCGCCATTGCCGCGTCTCAGCTCCGCCCGCCGCACAGGCTCGCCGCTTCCCCCGCACCGTGCCCAGCCAGTGCCACCTGCGAGCGCGCGCCGCACCCTGCTACCCTCGCCGCCGTGATGCAGCCCGCGTCGGTGAGCCATGTGGCCTTGCCGGCCGGATTCGCCATCGCCGTCCTCCTCCAAGGCCGCCGCGGCGCACCCTCGTCTTGGCGCCCCCTCGCCTGCTACAAGCGTCGCCGTCGGCTTCGCCACCCCGCACCGGTCCTTCGACGACCCTTAGATAGCCGCGGTCGTCGCCGGAGCGGTCACGCCGCCACGGGCCGCCTCGCGCCGCCCTGAAGCCACCGGCGGGTGCGCGAGCACCTAGGCGTGCTCCTCCGCCACCGCCATGCCGGCGACGGGCCGCCGTTCACAGGGAACCGGCCGGAGCCGGCCTCCCCTGTTCCCATCTTGCATGGGACCTCGTGCCTAGAATTAGAGGAAGGTGGGGGTCCTCACTGCAAAAGAGCCAGGCACATCAGTTTCCAGATCCGGGCTTAGCCAATTACCCGAAAGTTCAGGGGCCTATTCGCAATGTTCTTGTCCTATCCGGATTAAGAAATCATATTTCCGATTTCGGTTAATTCTTGCAAAAATCATAGAGGGGGCTAGGAATGTCCAAATCAAGTGATTCAACTTGCAGTATTTTTGTTATGGAATGAACTATGCACAAAAAATATGAGTTTTGCATGTTGGTGAAACTTTTCAGTGTAGATTTATTTAATTTCTAGATATGTATTAATCTTAGGAAATTCATAAGTAATTGTAGGATGCTCTGAAAAATATGATTCTTGTTTCTGTGATCTTATATTGTCATGCTTTTGCTGTAGTAAAGATATTAGGTATGCTTTCTCGTGTGAGATTTAGAAGTTGTAGTTCAAGTGTGCTAGAGAGGATATGTGGGAGATAATTCATAAATGATTTATATAAATGTGATTTGGGGTTGATACTTTTTCTGGGCTCATTAAATGTTATGATGTAGCCCCGGTGTAATGAGAAGCATGGTTTGATTAACTTCGTAGTACAAAGTATTTTTAGGTGACCCTCTGCCATGCCACTTGTGATTTTTGTGTAGGACAGTGGGTTCATCCCAATAGGGTGAGATTTGGATGATAGCATGAAATTGACATGTGTTACCTACTGTAATTTTGGTAGGATTTTAGGAGCAACCAATCTTGGTGTTCCTGTTCAACTCATAGATGTTCAAATTAGGGGTTAAGTCCATTGATGCTAGGTTAATCTATTGATAAGTTGGGTTTCTGATTAACTTGTCTATAGATGATAGTTAGTGTGTTAGCTTGACCATCTACTGTTAAAGTTTCATGGTCATTGCTTGAATGGTTTAGGAGTTATGGGTGTGACAAGATGGTCACCAGGGCTGTTTTAGTGGCTGTTTTTCCAGAATCAGTCCTGATGTTCTGTGTTTTAGGTGTAGTTAACCTGGGAATCAGTTTGTGATGTCTTCATATGTTTGATGGAGAATTTTATACGCTTTCCAGAATGTCTTCATTCATATCCATGGGGTCTATGGTTATTTATTTATGATTTATTTACTGATCTGTTAGTTATATGGTTAAGACTAGTATTGATGCTTGAATAAGTGATGTTGTGTGCTAGGCTTATTGTCGATGTTCAAGGTGATTAGTGGTATGATGGGTGGTTAAGTAGTATACTAGGATTACATTGTTGTAGTAGAAAATGTAGTAGATGACATGTGCTTATGGTACACGTTCTTGGATGATGTTGACTACCTTGTAGAAAGAATAAGCAAGCACGCATTCGCATTATCATACCATGTGTATTCTTAGTATTCATACATGCACCCGCATCATACGGGATCGCTAGGAGAACGAACGTGACGTGGGACAAGGATCCAAAAGAGGAGTCACCAAGGGGAAACTCGGCACGTGAGGTGATCAAGAACCAGAACAGGACGTGGAGTGATCAAGTTTGGGAGCTTCAACATTGATCGTATTAGGAAGGCAAGCCCCGGAGCATTTCTCCTACGGTTTGCAAAATAATTTACTTTGCGTCCTTTATTGTTTATGATGCATTAAGTTTACGGGCGTTACTTGGAACCGTTACGCATTATGAGTACCTTGATCCACCTGAATACCTTTACCCTTTTTAAGTTCAGGATCGTTCATATGCTTAGCACTGCTTAATTAGATCGGTAGAAGACGGGTGATTGACCCTCATCCGCGAGGTAGGTGGTTACTACCCTATGGTTGATACTATGGAGGTTGGTTAGAGAACATAACCATGTGGCCTTGATAAATCACGACTAGTCGGAGTTTGTGGTGTGTTAGACCACGGAAACTCCGGCGATATCACCTAATGGGACTATGGCTTTGTACGTCCTCGGATCATGTTGAACAATGCCTCACGAGATAGCCGGAAGGATGCGGACATCCGACCGCGAAGCCTTGAGGATGTTTGGGCCGGAATTTCAACGGAGTTGAGTGTGTTGCCCACAGGCGCGGTATTAAAGCCAGTGGCCGGTCGCGCCGGAGGTACCTGGTAGCCGGGCATGCCCCGGTTGCAACCGTATTCGTTGAAATCCGTGTTTCCACCCGAATAGACCAAGGTGATCTAATCGACCCGACGGGAGACGTGTGGTTTGTGTGAGGAATACCCGCACCTGGTTTGCAATCGATTATAATCGCCATCGTTCCGGGATGTGAACACTTGACCGAGCAGCGGCACCGTCGCAAATCACGTGAAAAATAGGATGGTTATGGTTCTATGTTGTTGGTGCCGGTATGCTCAACCCGAAGGATAGGATAGTATTGTTTGCTCATACCTGGAGTTGGAGTAGTAAAAGTGCTAATCTAGTGATGTCAGGATCCAACCTAAAAGATGATAAGCTAGAGAGTCCTTTATCACTAAATGATTATTTAATAAGCTCATCTTTTATCGCAAGTTTAAATGAGTCGGCTACCCCACTTATAAAGCCTTGCATACTCCTTGGTGTCACTTTATTTTTGGTTTATGATGGGTAAGTCTAGCCGAGTACCTTCTTGTACTCGTGGTTTTATTCCCACTTGTTGCAGATCATAAGACCTTTCTTTGTGGCAGCAAGATGGACCTCGTATCCCACTACGGGAGGATTAGACCTTGGGCAAGGTCATCTCTTATATCTCATTCCTCCATGCTTTTGCCGGATTTGATGATGGGCCAGGCACTATTTTTAACTCGTGTGCGTTTGTAAAACAACACTTTATTTTGCTTCCGCAGATTTGGTTTTCAACTTGGCAATGTAATAACTATTTCGTAACTCCGATGTATCTAATTAAATGTAAACTTATGTATTACTATGAACGGTTTATGTTGAACTTAATTCGGTCTCGGTTTGTATTGTGGAAAGTGTGAAATCCTTCGTGGTTTCACGGACTACGGGTTGATATAAGCATCGTGTGCTAATTAAGTTGCTTAGGTGACATCATTAGTACATTATGTTTATATTAATTGGTCGGTTCCGTTACGGCAAATGCGTGGTCGAGAGGCCAGCGGTGTCAAAACACCTTAACCATAGTGCATGGGCGTGCTTGACTTGGTGCGAGGAGCCGTAGGATGCGCAGGAACCGGCCGTGCGGCAAAGTCGTGTGTGCAAATATGGCGGTTCGGGAGCCGTGGAGCCGAGGTTAAGTGCCGTTCGGGCTCTCGAGTGACGGCAAACGCTATGGTAGAGAGGTCGAGGTGTCAAAATGCCTTAACCATGGCGTACGGGCATGCTTGACTCGAGCCGGGAGCCATAAAATGCGTTGGAACCGACCGTGCGCCAGCATGGTCGAGTGTGCAAATATGGCAGTTTTGGAGCCATGGAGGCATGGTTAAGGGCCCTTCAGGCTCTCGGGTGATGAAAAACTCTATGGTGGAGAGGTGAGAGGCATCAAAATGGCTTAACCATGGCGTATGGGCGTGCTTGACTGGTGCCGAGAGCCATAGGATGCACGGGGATCCGACCGTGCGGCGACACGGTCGTGTGTGCAATTATGGATGTTACGGAGTCATGGAGTCAGTAGTTAAGGGCCGTTCGGGCTCTCGGGTGATGACAAACATTGTGGTGGTGAGGCCGAGGCGTCAAAACGCCTTAACCATGGC
The DNA here is from genome assembly GCA_018135685.1 of Themeda triandra. Lineage (NCBI taxonomy): Eukaryota > Viridiplantae > Streptophyta > Magnoliopsida > Poales > Poaceae > Themeda > Themeda triandra. The sequence goes on from JAENPR010002185.1 coordinate 53,207, forward strand.
ATACGGTCGTGCTTGACCTAGTGTCGAGAGCTATAGGACATGCAGGAACCTGAACCGTGTGCGGTAGCATAGTCGTGTGTGCAAATATGGCAGTTCTAGAGCTGTGGAGCCATTGTTAAGGGCCATTTGGGTTCTCGGGCGGTAATAAACGCTGTGGTGGAGAGGCCAAAGGTGTTAAAATGCCTTAACCATGGTGCATGGGCGTGCTTGACTTGGTGCGAGGAGCCGTAGGACGCATAGCAACCGGCCGTGCGGCAGCAAAGTCGTGTGTGCAAATATGGCAGTTCTGGAGCCGTGGAGCCGAGGTTAAGGGCCGTTCAGGCTCTCGAGCAACGACAAACGCTATGGTAGAGAGGCCAGAGGTGTCAAAATGCCTTAACCATGGCGTACGGGCTTGCTTGACTCGTCTTGCAGGGAGCCATAGGACGCGTTGGAACCGACCATGCGGCAGCATGGTCGTGTGTGCAAATGTGGCGGTTTTGCCGCCGTGGAGCCATGATTAAGGGCCCTTCGGGCTCTCGGGTGATGAAAAACTCTATGGTGGAGAGGTGAGAGGCATCAAAATGGCTTAACCATGGCGTACGGGTGTGCTTGAACCGGTGCCGAGAGCCGTAGGATGCACGGGATCCGGCCGTGCGCCGGACAAGTCGTGTGTGCAATTATGGATGTTCGGAGTCGTGGAGCTATAGTTAAGGGCCGTTCGGGCTCTCGGGTGATGACAAACATTGTGGTGGTGGGGCCGGAGGTGTCAAAACGCCTTAACCATGGCATACGGTCGTGCTTGACCTAGTGTCGAGAGCTGTAGGACACGTAGGAACCATTTTGTGCGGTAGCATAGTCGTGTGTGCAAATATGGCGGTTCTAGAGCGGTGGAGCCATGGTTAAGGGCCATTCGGGTTCTTGGGCGGTAATAAACTTATTTGTGGTGGAGAGGCCAAAGGTGTTAAATGCCTTAACCATGGTGCATGGGCGTGCTTGACTTGGTGCGAGGAGCCGTAGGACGCATAGGAACCGGCCGTGCGGCGGCAAGAAAAGTCGTGTGTGCAAATATGGCGGTTACGGAGCCGTGGAGCCGAGGTTAAGTGCCGTTTAGGCTCTCGAGCAATGACAAATGCTATGGTAGAGAGGCCGAGAGGTGTCAAAATGCCTTAACCATGGCGTACGGGCATGCTTGACTCGAGCGGGAGCCATAAAATGTGTTGGAACCGGCCGTGCGGCGGCATGGTCGAGTGTGCAAATATGGCGGTTTTGGAGCCGTGGAGGCATGGTTAAGGGCCCTTCGGGCTCTCGGGTGATGGAAAACTCTATGGTGGAGAGGTGAGAGGCATCAAAATGGCTTAACCATGGCGTACGGGCGTGCTTGACCCGGGTCTTTGAGAGCCATAGGATGCACGGGGATCCGGCCGTGCGGCGGCACGGTCGTGTGTGCAATTATGGATGTTCGGAGTCGTGGAGCTGTAGTTAAGGGCCGTTCGGGCTCTCGGGTGATGACAAACATTGTGGTGGTGAGGCCAAAGGCATCAAAACGCCTTAACCATGGCATACGGTCATGCTTGACCTAGTGTCAAGAGCGCCGTAGGACACGCACGAACCGGCCGTGCGATAGCATATTCGTGTGTGCAAATATGGCAGTTCTAGAGCTGTGGAGCCATGGTTAAGGGCCATTCGGGTTCTCGAGGCGGCAACAAATGCTGTGGTGGAGAGGCTAGAGGTGTCAAAACGCCTTAACCATGGCGTACGGGCATGCTTGACTCAGTGCCAGGAGACCGTGCGGCAGCATGGTCGTGTGTGCAAATATGGCAGTTCTGGAGCCATGGAGCCAAGGTTAAGGGCCGTTCAGGCTCTCGAGTGATGGCAAACGCTATGGTAGAGAGGCCGAGAGGTGTCAAAATGCCTTAACCATGGCGTACGGGCATGCTTGACTCGGTGCGAGAGCCATAGGATGCGTTGGAACCGGCCGTGCGGCGGCATGGTCGTGTGTGCAAATATGGCGGTTTTGCGGCCGTGGAGCTATGGTTAAGGGCCCTTCGGGCTCTTGGGTGATGAAAAACTCTATGGTGGAGAGGTGTGAGGCATCAAAATGGCTTAACCATGGCGTACGGGCGTGCTTGACCCGTGCCGAGAGCCGTAGGATGCACGGGGATCCGGGCTGTGCGCGGCACAGTCGTGTGTGCAATTATGCATGTTGCGGAGTCGTGGAGCTATAGTTAATGGCCGTTCGGGCTCTCGGGTGATGACAAATATTGTGGTGGTGAGGCCGAGGCGTCAAAATGCCTAAACCATGGCATACGGTCGTGCTTGACATAGTGTCGAGAGCTATAGGACATGCGAGGAAGCGGGCGCGTGCGGCAGCATAGTCGTGTGTGCAAATATGGAGTTCTAGAGCTGTGGAGCCATTGTTAAGGGCCATTCGGGTTCTCGGGCGGTAATAAATGCTGTGGTGGAGAGGCCAAAGGTGTTAAAACGCCTTAACCATGGTGCATGGGCGTGCTTGACTTGGTGCGAGGAGCCGTAGGACGCATAGGAACCGGCCGTGCGGCAGCAAAGTCGTGTGTGCAAATATGGCAGTTCTGGAGCCGTGGAGCCGAGGTTAAGGGCCGTTCAGGCTCTCGAGCGATGACAAACGCTATGGTAGAGAGGCCAGAGGTGTCAAAATGCCTTAACCATGGTGTACGGGCTTGCTTGACTCGGTGCGAGGAGCCGTAGGACGCGTAGGAACCGACCATGCGGCAGCATGGTCGTGTGTGCAAATGTGGCGGTTTACCGTGGAGCCATGGTTAAGGGCCCTTCGGGTTCTCGGGTGATGGAAAACTCTATGGTGGAGAGGTGAGAGCCATCAAAATGGCTTAACCATGGCGTACGGGTGTGCTTGAGCCGGTGCCGAGCCGTAGGATGCACGGGATCCGGCCGTGCGCCAGCACGGTCGTGTGTGCAATTATGGATGTTCTGAGTCGTGGAGCTATAGTTAAGGGCCGTTCGGGCTCTCGGGTGATGACAAACATTGTGGTGGTGGGGCCAGAGGTGTCAAAACGCCTTAGCCATGGCATACGGTCGTGCTTGACCTAGTGTCGAGAGCTGTAGGACATGTAGGAACCGGCTGTGCGGTAGCATAGTCGTGTGTGCAAATATGGCAGTTCTAGAGCGGTGGAGCCATGGTTAAGGGCCATTTGGGTTCTTGGGCGGCAACAAATGCTGTGGTCGAGAGGCCAGCGGTGTCAAAACGCCTTAACCATAGTGCATGGGCGTGCTTGACTTGGTGCGAGGAGCCGTAGGATGCGCAGGAACCGGCCGTGCGCCAGCACAGTCGTGTGTGCAATTATGGCGGTTACGGAGCCGTGGAGCCGAGGTTAAGTGCCGTTCGGGCTCTCGAGTGATGGCAAACGCTATGGTAGAGAGGCCGAGGTGTCAAAATGCCTTAACCATGGCGTACGGGCATGCTTGACTCAGAGCCGGGAGCCATAAAATGCGTTGGAACCGGCCGTGCGGCGGCATGGTCGAAAGTGTGCAAATATGGCAGTTTTGGAGCCGTGGAGGCATGGTTAAGGGCCCTTCGGGCTCTCGGGTGATGGAAAACTCTATGGTGGAGAGGTGAGAGGCATCAAAATGGCTTAACCATGGCGTACGTGCATGCTTGACCCGGTGCCGAGAGCCATAGGATGCACGGGGATCCGGCCGTGCGCGGCACGGTCGTGTGTGCAATTATGGATATTACGGAGTCGTGGAGCTATAGTTAAGGGCCGTTCGGACTCTTGGGTGATGACAAACATTGTGGTGGTAAGGCCGAGGCATCAAAACGCCTTAACCATGGCATACGGTCATGCTTGACCTAGTGTCAAGAGCCGTAGGACACGCACGAACCGGCCGTGCGGTAGCATATTCGTGTGTGCAAATATGGCAGTTCTAGAGCCATGTGGAGCCATGGTTAAGGGCCATTCGGGTTCTCGGGCGGCAACAAACGCTGTGGTGGAGAGGCTAGAGGTGTCAAAATGCCTTAACCATGGCGCACGGGCATGCTTGGCTCGGTGCCGAGGAGCCATAGGATGCGTTGAACCGCCGTGCGGCGGCATGGTCGTGTGTGCAAATATGGCAGTTACGGAGCCGTGGAGCCAAGGTTAAGGGCCGTTCGGGCTCTCGAGCGATGGCAAATGCTATGGTAGAGAGGCCGAGAGGTGTCAAAATGCCTTAACCATGGCGTACGGGCATGCTTGACTCGGTCTTGCCGAGAGCCATAGGATGCGTTGGAACCGACCGTGCGGCGGCATGGTCGTGTGTGCAAATATGGCAGTTTTGCGGCCTTGAGCCGTGGTTAAGGGCCCTTCGGGCTCTCGGGTGATGAAAAACTCTATGGTGGAGAGGTGAGAGGCATCAAAATGGCTTAACCATGCCGTACGTGCGTGCTTGACCCGGTGCCGAGAGCCATAGGATGCACGGGATCCGGCCGTGCGCGGCACGTCGTGTGTGCAATTATGGATGTTCGGAGTCGTGGAGCTATAGTTAAGTGTCGTTCGGGCTCTCGGGTGATGACAAATATTGTGGTGGTGAGGCCGAGGCGTCAAAACGCCTTAACCATGGCATACGGTCGTGCTTGACCTAGTGTCGAGAGCTATAGGACATGCAGGAACCGGGTTTCATGCGGTAGCATAGTCGTGTGTGCAAATATGGCGGTTCTAGAGCGGTGAAGCCATGGTTAAGGGCCATTCGGGTTCTCGGGTGGTAATAAAACGCTATGGTGGAGAGGCCAAAGATGTTAAAACGCCTTAACCATGGTGCATGGGCGTGCTTGACTTGGTGCGAGGAGCCGTAGGACGATAGGAAGCCGTGCCGTGCACGGAAAAAGTCGTGTGTGCAAATATGGCGGTTCTAGAGCCGTGGAGCCGAGGTTAAGGGCCGTTCGGGCTCTTGAGTGATGACGGCAAACGCTATGGTAGAGAGGCCGAGGTGTAAAAATGCCTTAACCATGGCGTACGGGCTTGCTTGACTCGGTGCGGGAGCCATAGGACGCGTTGGAACCGACCATGCGACGGCATGGTCGTGTGTGCAAATGTGGCGTTTTGGAGCCGTGGAGCCATGGTTAAGGGCCCTTCGGGCTCTCGGGTGATGGAAAACTCTATGGTGGAGAGGTGAGAGGCATCAAAATGGCTTAACCATGGCGTACGGGTGTGCTTGAACCGGTGCCGAGAGCCGTAGGATGCACGGGATCCGGCCGTGCGCGGGATTCGTGTGTGCAATTATGGATGTTCAGAGTCGTGGAGCTATAGTTAAGGGCCGTTCGGGCTCTCGGGTGATGACAAACATTGTGGTGGTGGGGCCGGAGGTGTCAAAACGCCTTAACCATGGAATACGGTCGTGCTTGACCTAGTGTCGAGAGGCAGGACACGTAGGAACCATTTGTGCGGTAGCATAGTCGTGTGTGCAAATATGGCGGTTCTAGAGCGGTGGAGCCATGGTTAAGGGCCATTCGGGTTCTTGGGCGGCAACAATGCGTGGTCAAGAGGCCGGCGGTGTCAAAACGCCTTAACCATAGTGCATGGGCGTGCTTGACTTGGTGCGAGGAGCCGAAGGATGAGCAGGAACGGCCGTGCGGCAAAGCAAAGTCGTGTGTGCAAATATGGCGGTTACGGAGCCGTGGAGCCGAGGTTAAGTGCCGTTCGGGCTCTCGAGTGACGGCAAACAATATGGTAGAGAGGCCGGAGGTGTCAAAATGCCTTAACCATGGCGTACGGGCATGCTTGACTCGAGCCGGGAGCCATAAAATGCGTTGGAACCGACCGTGCGGCGGCATGGTTGAGTGTGCAAATATGGCGGTTTTGGAGCCCGTGGAGGCATGGTTAAGGGCCCTTCGGGCACTCGGGTGATGGAAAACTCTATGGTGGAGAGGTGAGAGGCATCAAAATGGCTTAACCATGGCGTACGGGCGTGCTTGACCCGGTGCCGAGAGCCATAGGATGCACGGGATCCGGACCGTGCGGCGGCACGCCGTGTGTGCAATTATGGATGTTCTAGAGTGGTGGAGCTATAGTTAAGGGCCGTTCGGGCTCTTGGGTGATGACAAACATTGTGGTGGTGAGGCCGAGGCATCAAAACGCCTTAACCATGGCATACGGTCATGCTTGACCTATTGTCAAGAGCTGTAGGACATGCACGAACCCGCCGGCGTGCGGTAGCATATTCGTGTGTGCAAATATGGCGGTTCTAGAGTTGTGGAGCCATGGTTAAGGGCCATTCGGGTTCTCAGCGGCAACAAACGCTTTGGTGGAGAGGCTAGAGGTGTCAAAATGCCTTAACCATGGCGTACGGGCATGCTTGACTCGGTGCCGGGAGCCATAGGATGCGTTGAACCGACCGTGCGGCGGCATGGTCGTGTGTGCAAATATGGCGGTTACGGGGGAGCCGTGGAGCCAAGGTTAAGGGCCGTTCGGGCTCTCGAGCGATGGCAAACGTTATGGTAGAGAGGCCGGAGGTGTCAAAATGCCTTAACCATGGCGTACGGGCATGCTTGACTCGGTGCCAAGAGCCATAGGATGCGTTGGAACCGACCGTGCGCGCATGGTCGTGTGTGCAAATATGGCGGTTTGCAGCCGTGGAGCTGTGGTTAAGGGCCCTTCAGGCTCTCGGGTGATGAAAAACTCTATGGTGGAGAGGTAAGAGGCATCAAAATGGCTTAACCATGGCGTACGGGCGTGCTTGACCCGGTGCCGAGAGCCGTAGGATGCACAGGATCCGGCCGTGCGGCAGCACAACGTCGTGTGTGGAATTATGGATGTTCGGAGTCGTGGAGCTATAGTTAAGGGCCGTTCGGGCTCTCGGGTGATGACAAATATTGTGGTGGTGAGGCCGAGGCGTCAAAACGCCTTAACCATAGCATACGGTCGTGCTTGACCTAGTGTCGAGAGCTATAGGACATGCGAGGAACCGGGCCGTGCGGTAGCATAGTCGTGTGTGCAAATATGGCGGTTCTAGAGCGGTGGAGCCATGGTTAAGGGCCATTCGGATTCTCGGCGGTAATAAACGCTGTGGTGGAGAGGCCAAAGGTGTTAAAATGCCTTAACCATGGTGCATGGGCGTGCTTGACTTGGTGCGTGGAGCCGTAGGACGCATAGGAACCGGCCGTGCGGCAGCACAGTCGTGTGTGCAAATATGGCGTTCCGGGAGCCGTGGAGCCAAGGTTAAGGGCCGTTCGTGCTCTCGAGCAATGACAAACACTATGGTAGAGGCAAGAGGTGTCAAAATGCCTTAACCATGGCGTACGGGCTTGCTTGACTAAGTGCCGGGAGCCATAGGACGTGTTGGAACCGACCAAGCGGCAGCATGGTCATGTGTGCAAATGTGGCGTTTTTGGCGCCGTGGAGCCATGGTTAAGGGCCCTTCGGGCTCTCGGGTGATGGAAAACTCTATGGTGGAGAGGTGAGAGGCATCAAAATGGCTTAACCATGGCGTACGGGTGTGCTTGAACCGGTGCCGAGAGCCGTAGGATGCACAGATCCGGCGTACGCCAAAGACGTCGTGTGTGCAATTATGGATGTTCTGGAGTCGTGAGCTATAGTTAAGGGCTGTTCGGGCTCTCGTGTGATGACAAACATTGTGGTGGTGGGGCCAAGAGAGGTGTCAAAATGCCTTAACCATGGCATACGGTCGTGCTTGACCTAGTGTCGAGAGCCGTAGGGCACGTAGGAACCGTGCGGTAGCATAGTCGTGTGTGCAAATATGGCAGTTCTAGAGCGGTGGAGCCATGGTTAAGGGCCATTGTGGTTCTTGGGCGGCAACAAATGCCGTGGTCGGCGGTTTCAAAACGCCTTAACCATAGTGCATGGGCGTGCTTGACTTGGTGCGAGGCGCCGTAGGATGCGCAGGAACCGCCGTGCGGCAAGAAAGTCGTGTGTGCAAATATGGCAGCCCGGGAGCCGTGGAGCCGAGGTTAAGTGCCGTTCGTGCTCTCGAGTGACGGCAAACGCTATGGTAGAGAGGCCGAGGTGTCAAAATGCCTTAGCCATGGCATACGTGCATGCTTGACTTCCGAGCCGGGAGCCATAAAATGCGTTTGAACCGACTGCGGGGCAAAGATGGTCGAGTGTGCAAATATGCAGTGGAGCCAAGCTGAGGCATGGTTAAGGGCCCTTCGTGCTCTCAGTGATGGAAAACTCTAGCAGGAGAGGTGAGAGGCATCAAAATGGCTTAACCATGGCGCATGCATGCTTGACCCGGTGCCGAGAGCCATAGGATGCACAGATCTGGAGGGCGGGCAAAGAGCCGTGTGTGCAATTATGGATGTTCGGGAGTCACGGGGCCGTAGTTAAGGGCCGTTCTGTGCTCTCGGTGATGACAAACATTGTGGTGGTGAGGCCAGGGCATCAAAACGCCTTAACCATGGCATACGGTCATGCTTGACCTAGTGTCAAGAGCTATAGGACACGCACGAACCGTCATGCGGTAGCATATTCGTGTGTGCAAATATGGCGCTTCTAGAGCCGGTGGAGCCATGGTTGGGCCATTCAGTGTTCTCAGCGGCAACAAATGCTGTGGTGGAGAGGCTAGGAGGTGTCAAAATGCCTTAACCATGGCGTACGGCATGCTTGACTCAGTTCCGGGAGCCATAGGGATGCGTTGAACCGACCATGCGGCAGCATGGTCGTGTGTGCAAATATGGCGCTCCGAGCCGTGAGCCAAGGTTAAGGGCCGTTCGTGCTCTCGAGCGATGGCAAATGCTAGTGGTAGAGAGGCCAGAGGTGTCAAAATGCCTTAACCATGGCGTACGGGCATGCTTGACTCTCGTGCCGAGAGCCATAGGATGCGTTGGAACCGACCGTGCGGCGGCAGCATGGTCGTGTGCAAATATGCGCTTTGGAGCTCGTGGAGGCATGGTTAAGGGCCCTTCAGGCTCTCAGGTGATGAAAAACTCTATGGTGGAGAGGTGAGAGGCATCAAAATGGCTTAACCATGGCATACAGGCGTGCTTGACCCGGTGCCGAGAGCCATAGGATGCACAGATCCGTTGTGCGGTAGCACAAGTCGTGCGTGCAATTATGGATGTTCGGAGTCGTGAGCTATAGTTAAGGGCCGTTCAGGCTCGGGTGATGACAAATATTGTGGTGGTGAGGCCAGAGGCGTCAAAATGCCTTAACCATGGCATACGGTCGCTTGACCTAGTGTCAAGAGCTATAGGACATGCAGAACCGGCTGTGCGGTAGCATAGTCGTGTGTGCAAATATGGCGTCGAGAGCTGTGGAGCCATGGTTAAGGGCCATTCGGGTTCTCGGGCGGTAATAAATGCTGTGGGTGGAGAGGCCAAAGGTGTTAAAACGCCTTAACCATGGTGCATGGGCGTGCTTGACTTGGTGCGAGGAGCCGTAGGACGATAGGAACCGCCGTGCGGCAGAAAGTCGTGTGTGCAAATATGGCAGCCCGGGAGAGCCGTGAGCCGAGGTTAAGGGCTGTTCAGGCTCTCGAGTGATGACAAATGCTATGGTAGAGAGGCCAGAGGTGTCAAAATGCCTTAACCATGGCGTACGGGCTTGCTTGACTCATTGCCGGGAGCCATAGGACGCGTTGGAACCGACTGCATGCGGGCAGCGATGGTCGTGTGTGCAAATATGGCGCTTTACCGCAAATGGAGCCATGGTTAAGGGCCCTTCAAGCTCTCGGTGATGGAAAACTCTATGGTGGGAGGTGAGAGGCATCAAAATGGCTTAACCATGGCGACGGCGTGCTTTGAACCTGCCGAGAGCCGAGGATGCAATGGGATCCGGCCGTGCAAGCACAGACCGTGTGTGCAATTATGGATGTTCGGAGTCGTGGAGCTATAGTTATGGGCCGTTCAGGCTCTCGGTGATGAAAAACATTGTGGTGGTGAGGCCAGAGGCATCAAAACGTCTTAACGACGGCATACGGCCGTGCTTGACCTAGTGTCGAGAGTCATATGAGGGAGATGCAGGAACCGCCGTGCGGTAGCATAGTCGTGTGTGCAAATATGGCAGTTCTAGAGGGTGGAGCCATGGTTAAGGGCCATTCGGGTTCTCGGGCGGCAACAAATGCTGTGGTGGAGAGGCCAAGGTGTCAAAACGCCTTAACCATAGTGCATGGGCGTGCTTGACTTGGTGCGAGGAGCCGTAGGATGCGATAGGAACCGCCGTGCGGCGGCAAAGGTCGTGTGTGCAAATATGGCGTTCCGAGCCGTGGAGCGAGCTTAAGTGCCGTTCGTGCTCGAGCAACGACAAACGCTATGGTAGAGAGGCCAGAGGTGTCAAAATGGCTTAACCATGGCGCATGTGCATGCTTGACTCAGTAGCCGGAGCCATAAATGCGTTGGAACCGACCGTGCGGGCAAGATGGTCGAGTGTGCAAATATGGCGTTTTGGAGCCGTGGAGGCATGGTTAAGGGCCCTTCGTGCTCTCGGGTGATGGAAAACTCTATGGTGGAGAGGTGAGAGGCATCAAAATGGCTTAACCATGGCGTATGTGCGTGCTTGACCCGGTGCCGAGAGCCATAGGATGCACAGGATCCGACCGTGCGCAAAGACAGCCGTGTGTGCAATTATGGATGTTCTGAGTCGTGGAGCTATAGTTAAGGGCCGTTCGTGCTCTCGGGTGATGACAAACATTGTGGTGGTGAGGCCGAGAGGCATCAAAATGCCTTAACCATGGCATATGGTCATGCTTGACCTAGTGTCAAGAGCTGTAGGACACGCACGAACCGGGTGTGCGTAGCATATTCGTGTGTGCAAATATGGCAGTTCTAGAGCGGTGGAGCCATGGTTAAGGGCCATTCGGGTTCTAGGGAGGCAACAAATGCTGTGTGGTGGAGAGGCTAGAGGTGTCAAAATGACTTAACCATGGTGCACGGGCGTGCTTGACTTGGTGCGAGGAGCCATAGGATGCGGGAGAACCGACCGTGCGGCAAAGATGGTCGTGTGTGCAAATATGGCGCTCGGAGCCGTGGAGCCAAGGTTAAGGGCCGTTCGTGCTCTCGAGCGATGGCAAACGCTATGGTAGAGAGGCAGAGGTGTCAAAATGCCTTAACCATGGCGTACGGGCATGCTTGACTCAAAGGCCGAGAGCCATAGGATGCGTTGAACCGACCGCAAGAAGCATGGTCGTGTGTGTGCAAATATGGCAGTTTTGGAGCCGTGAGGCATGGTTAAGGGCCCTTCGTGCTCTCGGGTGATAAAAACTCTATGGTGGAGAGGTGAGAGGCATCAAAATGGCTTAACCATGGCGTACGGCGTGCTTGACCCGGTGCCGAGAGCCGAGGATGCATGTGATCCGAGTGCGGGGCAAAGACACGCCGTGTGTGCAATTATGGATGTTCTCCGAGTCGTGGAGCTATAGTTAAGGGCCGTTCGGGCTCTTGGGTGATGACAAACATTGTGGTGGTAAGGCCGTGAGGCATCAAAACGCCTTAACCATGGCATACGGTCATGCTTGACCTAGTGTCGAGAGCTATAGGACACAGCACAAACCGGGCCGTGTGGCGGTAGCATAGTCGTGTGTGCAAATATGGCAGCTTCTAGAGGGGTGGAGCCATGGTTAAGGGCCATTCGGGTTCCCAGGGGGTAATAAACGCTGTGGTGGAGAGGCCAAAGGTGTTAAAACGCCTTAACCATGGTGCATGGGCGTGCTTGACTTGGTGCGAGGAGCCGTAGGACGCATAGGAAGTGGCCAAAGGCAAAGAAAGTCATGTGTGCAAATATGGCGTTCGGGAGCCGTGGAGCCGAGGTTAAAGGGCCGTCGTGCTCTCGAGCGATGACAAACGCTATGGTAGAGAGGCCGAGGTGTCAAAATGCCTTAACCATGGCGCACGGGCTTGCTTGACTCGCCGGGAGCCATAGGACGCGTTAGGAACCGACTGCGGCAAAGATGGTCGTGTGTGCAAATGTGGCGTTTTACCCGTGGAGCCATGGTTAAGGGCTCTTCGTGCTCTCGGGTGATGGAAAACTCTATGGTGGAGAGGTGAGAGGCATCAAAATGGCTTAACCATGGCGTACGGGTGTGCTTGAACCGGTGCCGAGAGCCGTAGGATGCACGGATCCGGCCGTGCGCAAAGACAAGCCGTGTGTGCAATTATGGATGTTCCGAGTCGTGGAGCTATAGTTAAGGGCCGTTCGGGCTCTCGTGATGACAAACATTGTGGTGGTGGGGCCAGAGGTGTCAAAACGCCTTAACCATGGCATACGGTGGCCGTGCTTGACCTAGTGTCGAGAGTCGAGGACACGTAGGAACCGCCGTGGCGGTAGCATAGTCGTGTGTGCAACATGGCGGTTCTAGAGCGGTGGAGCCATGGTTAAGGGCCATTCGGGTTCTTGGGCAGCAACAAATGCTGTGGTCGAGAGGCCGATGGTGTCAAAACGCCTTAACCATAGTGCATGGGCATGCTTGACTTGGTGCGAGGAGCCGTTGGATGCGCGAGGAACCGGCCGTACGCAAAGAAAGTCGTGTGTGCAAATATGGCGTTCGGGAGCCGTGGAGGAGGTTAAGTGTCGTTCGGGCTCTCGAGTGATGGCAAACGCTATGGTAGAGAGGCCGAGGTGTCAAAATGCCTTAACCATGGCGCATGTGCATGCTTGACTCGGAGCCGTGAGCCATAAAATGTGTTGGAACCGACCGTGCGCAGGCATGGTCGAGTGTGCAAATATGGCGTTTTGGAGCCGTGAGGCATGGTTAAGGAGCCTTAGGGCTCTCAGTGATGGAAACTCTATGATGGAGAGGTGAGAGGCATCAAAATGGCTTAACCATGGCGTACGGGCATGCTTGACCGAATGTCGAGAGCCATAGGATGCACGTGAGGATCCGACTCCGTGCGGCCACCGATCGGTGTGCAATTATGGTTGTTCTGGAGTCGTGGAGGCTGTGGTTAAAGGGCCGTTCGGGCTCTCGGGTGATGACTCAGAAACATTGTTGTGGTGGCTGAGGCAGGCCTTCATGCCTTAACCATGGCATCTGGTCATGCTTATTTAGTGTCAAGAGTACTAGTAGGACACGCACGAACCGGCCGTGCGGTAGCATATTCGTGTGTGCAAAGTATGGCGGTTCTAGAGCGCGGAGCCATGGTTAAGGGCCATTCAGGTTCTCAGCGACAACAAACGCTCGGTGGGTGGAGAGGCTAGAGGTGTCAAAATGCCTTAACCATGGCGTACGGCATGCTTGGCTCGAGGCCGGGAGCCATAGGATGCGTTGGAACCGACCGTGCAGCAAAGATGGTCGTGTGTGCAAATATGGCAGTTCACGGAGCCGTGGAGCCAAGGTTAAGGGCCGTTCGAGCTCTCGAGCAATGGCAACGCTATGGTAGAGAGGCCAGAGGTGTCAAAATGCCTTAACCATGGCGTACGGGCATGCTTGACTCGGCCGGGAGCCATAGGATGCGTTGGAACCGACCGTGCGGCGGCATGGTCGTGTGTGCAAATATGGCGGTTTTGGAGCCGTGGAGGCATGGTTAAGGGCCCTTCGGGCTCTCGGGTGATGGAAAACTCTATGGTGGAGAGGTGAGAGGCATCAAAATGGCTTAACCATGGCGTACGGGCGTGCTTGACCCGGTGCGAGAGCCATAGGATGCACGGGATCCGGCCGTGCGGCGGCACGTCGTGTGTGCAATTATGGATGTTACGGAGTCGTGGAGCTATAGTTAAGGGCCGTTCGGGCTCTCGGGTGATGACAAACATTGTGGTGGTGAGGCCGGAGGCATCAAAATGCCTTAACCATGGCATACGGTCATGCTTGACCTAGTGTCGAGAGCTGTAGGACACGCACGAACCGGCGTGCGGTAGCATAGTCGTGTGTGCAAATATGGCAGTTCTAGAGCTGTGGAGCCATGGTTAAGGGCCATTCGGGTTCTCGGGCGGCAACAAACGCTGTGGTGGAGAGGCCAGAGGTGTCAAAATGCCTTAACCATGGCGTATGGGCATGCTTGACTTGGTGCCGGGAGCCATAGGATGCGTTGGAACCGACCGTGCGGCAGCATGGTCGTGTGTGCAAATATGGCGGTTCGGAGCCGTGGAGCCAAGGTTAAGGGCCGTTCGGGCTCTCGAGCGATGGCAAACGCTATGGTAGAGAGGCCGGAGGTGTCAAAATGCCTTAACCATGGCGTACGGGCATGCTTGACTCGGTGCGAGAGCCATAGGATGCGTTGGAACCGGCCGTGCGGCGGCATGGTCGTGTGTGCAAATATGGCGGTTTTGCGCCGTGGAGCATGGTTAAGGGCCCTTCGGGCTCTCGGGTGATGAAAAACTCTATGGTGGAGAGGTGAGAGGCATCAAAATGGCTTAACCATGGCGTACGGGCGTGCTTGACCCGTGCGAGAGCCGTAGGATGCACGGGATCCGGCCGTGCGGCGGCACGGTCGTGTGTGCAATTATGGATGTTACGGAGTCGTGGAGCTATAGTTAAGGGCCGTTCGGGCTCTCGGGTGATGACAAACATTGTGGTGGTGAGGCCGGAGGCATCAAAATGCCTTAACCATGGCATACGGTCGTGCTTGACCTAGTGTCGAGAGCTATAGGACATGCGAGGAACCGGCGTGCGGTAGCATAGTCGTGTGTGCAAATATGGCAGTTCTAGAGCTGTGGAGCCATGGTTAAGGGCCATTCGGGTTCTCGGGCGGCAACAAACGCTGTGGTGGAGAGGCCAGAGGTGTCAAAATGCCTTAACCATGGTGCATGGGCGTGCTTGACTTGGTGCGAGGAGCCGTAGGACGCATAGGAACCGGCCGTGCGGCAGCAAAGTCGTGTGTGCAAATATGGCAGTTCTGGAGCCGTGGAGCCGAGGTTAAGGGCCGTTCAGGCTCTCGAGCGATGACAAACGCTATGGTAGAGAGGCCAGAGGTGTCAAAATGCCTTAACCATGGCGTACGGGCATGCTTGACTCTGTGCCAGGAGCCATAGGACGCGTTGGAACCGACCATGCGGCAGCATGGTTGTGTGTGCAAATATGGCAGTTTTGGAGCCGTGGAACCGTGGTTAAGGGCCCTTCGGGCTCTCGGGTGATGGAAAACTCTATGGTGGAGAGGTGAGAGGCATCAAAATGGCTTAACCATGGCGTACGGGTGTGCTTGACCCGGTGCAGAGCCGTAGGATGCACGGGATCCGGCCGTGCGCCGGCACGGTCGTGTGTGCAATTATGGATGTTCTGGAGTCGTGGAGCTGTAGTTAAGGGCCGTTCGGGCTCTCGGGTGATGACAAACATTGTGGTGGTGAGGCCAGAGGTGTCAAAATGCCTTAACCATGGCATACGGTCGTGCTTGACCTAGTGTCGAGAGCTGTAGGACACGTAGGAACCGGCTGTGCGGTAGCATAGTCGTGTGTGCAAATATGGCAGTTCTAGAGCGGTGGAGCCATGGTTAAGGGCCATTCGGGTTCTCGGGCGGCAACAAACGCTGTGGTGGAGAGGCCAGAGGTGTCAAAATGCCTTAACCATGGCGCATGGGCGTGCTTGACTTGGTGCGAGGAGCCGTAGGACGCGCAGGAACCGGCCGTGCGGCGGCAAAGTCGTGTGTGCAAATATGGCGGTTACGGAGCCGTGGAGCCGAGGTTAAGGGCCGTTCGGGCTCTCGAGCGATGGCAAACGCTATGGTAGAGAGGCCGGAGGTGTCAAAATGCCTTAACCATGGCGTACGGGCATGCTTGACTCGGGCGGGAGCCATAAAATGCGTTGGAACCGACCGTGCGGCGGCATGGTCGTGTGTGCAAATATGGCGGTTTTGGAGCCGTGGAGGCATGGTTAAGGGCCCTTCGGGCTCTCGGGTGATGGAAAACTCTATGGTGGAGAGGTGAGAGGCATCAAAATGGCTTAACCATGGCGTACGGGCGTGCTTGACCGGTGCGAGAGCCATAGGATGCACGGGATCCGGCCGTGCGGCGGCACGGTCGTGTGTGCAATTATGGATGTTACGGTCGTGGAGCTATAGTTAAGGGCCGTTCGGGCTCTCGGGTGATGACAAACATTGTGGTGGTGAGGCCGGAGGCATCAAAATGCCTTAACCATGGCATACGGTCATGCTTGACCTAGTGTCGAGCTGTAGGACACGCACGAACCGGGCGTGCGGTAGCATATTCGTGTGTGCAAATATGGCGGTTCTAGAGCTGTGGAGCCATGGTTAAGGGCCATTCGGGTTCTCGGGCGGCAACAAACGCTGTGGTGGAGAGGCTAGAGGTGTCAAAATGCCTTAACCATGGCGCATGGGCATGCTTGACTTGGTGCGAGCCATAGGATGCGTTGGAACCGGCCGTGCGGCGGCATGGTCGTGTGTGCAAATATGGCGGTTCGGAGCCGTGGAGCCAAGGTTAAGGGCCGTTCGGGCTCTCGAGCGATGGCAAACGCTATGGTAGAGAGGCCGAGGTGTCAAAATGCCTTAACCATGGCGTACGGGCATGCTTGACTCGGTGCCGAGAGCCATAGGATGCGTTGGAACCGACCGTGCGGCGGCATGGTCGTGTGTGCAAATATGGCGGTTTTGGCCGTGGAGGTGGTTAAGGGCCCTTCGGGCTCTCGGGTGATGAAAAACTCTATGGTGGAGAGGTGAGAGGCATCAAAATGGCTTAACCATGGCGTACGGGCGTGCTTGACCCGGTGCGAGAGCCGTAGGATGCACGGGATCCGGCCGTGCGGCACGGTCGTGTGTGCAATTATGGATGTTAGGTCGTGGAGCTATAGTTAAGGGCCGTTCGGGCTCTCGGGTGATGACAAACATTGTGGTGGTGAGGCCGGAGGCGTCAAAATGCCTTAACCATGGCATACGGTCGTGCTTGACCTAGTGTCGAGAGCTATAGGACACGCAGGAACCGTGCGGCAGCATAGTCGTGTGTGCAAATATGGCAGTTCTAGAGCTGTGGAGCCATGGTTAAGGGCCATTCGGGTTCTCGGGCGGCAATAAATGCTGTGGTGGAGAGGCCAGAGGTGTCAAAATGCCTTAACCATGGTGCATGGGCGTGCTTGACTTGGTGCGAGGAGCCGTAGGACGCATAGGAACCGACCGTGCGGCGGCAAGTCGTGTGTGCAAATATGGCGGTTACGGAGCCGTGGAGCCGAGGTTAAGGGCCGTTCGGGCTCTCGAGCGATGGCAAACGCTATGGTAGAGAGGCCGAGGTGTCAAAATGCCTTAACCATGGCGTACGGGCATGCTTGACTCGGTCGGGAGCCATAGGATGCGTTGGAACCGACCATGCGGCGGCATGGTCGTGTGTGCAAATATGGCGGTTTTGGAGCCGTGGAGCCATGGTTAAGGGCCCTTCGGGCTCTCGGGTGATGGAAAACTCTATGGTGGAGAGGTGAGAGGCATCAAAATGGCTTAACCATGGCGTACGGGTGTGCTTGACCGGTGCCGAGAGCCGTAGGATGCACGGGATCCGGCCGTGCGCCGGCACGGTCGTGTGTGCAATTATGGATGTTACGGAGTCGTGGAGCTATAGTTAAGGGCCGTTCGGGCTCTCGGGTGATGACAAACATTGTGGTGGTGAGGCCGGAGGTGTCAAAATGCCTTAACCATGGCATACGGTCGTGCTTGACCTAGTGTCGAGAGCTGTAGGACACGTAGGAACCGGTGTGCGGTAGCATAGTCGTGTGTGCAAATATGGCGGTTCTAGAGCGGTGGAGCCATGGTTAAGGGCCATTCGGGTTCTCGGGCGGCAACAAATGCTGTGGTGGAGAGGCCAGAGGTGTCAAAATGCCTTAACCATGGTGCATGGGCGTGCTTGACTTGGTGCGAGGAGCCGTAGGATGCGCGGGAACCGGCCGTGCGGCGGCAAAGTCGTGTGTGCAAATATGGCGGTTACGGAGCCGTGGAGCCGAGGTTAAGGGCCGTTCGGGCTCTCGAGTGATGGCAAACGCTATGGTAGAGAGGCCGAGGTGTCAAAATGCCTTAACCATGGCGTACGGGCATGCTTGACTCGGGCCGGAGCCATAGGATGCGTTGGAACCGACCGTGCGGCGGCATGGTCGTGTGTGCAAATATGGCGGTTTTGGAGCCGTGGAGGCATGGTTAAGGGCCCTTCGGGCTCTCGGGTGATGGAAAACTCTATGGTGGAGAGGTGAGAGGCATCAAAATGGCTTAACCATGGCGTACGGGCGTGCTTGACCCGGTGCCGAGAGCCATAGGATGCACGGGATCCGGCCGTGCGGCGGCACGGTCGTGTGTGCAATTATGGATGTTGGTCGTGGAGCTATAGTTAAGGGCCGTTCGGGCTCTCGGGTGATGACAAACATTGTGGTGGTGAGGCCGGAGGCATCAAAATGCCTTAACCATGGCATACGGTCATGCTTGACCTAGTGTCAAGAGCTGTAGGACACGCACGAACCGGTGTGCGGTAGCATAGTCGTGTGTGCAAATATGGCAGTTCTAGAGCTGTGGAGCCATGGTTAAGGGCCATTCGGGTTCTCGGGCGGCAACAAACGCTGTGGTGGAGAGGCCAGAGGTGTCAAAATGCCTTAACCATGGCGCACGGGCATGCTTGACTTGGTGCGAGGCCATAGGATGCGTTAGGAACCGGCCGTGCGGCGGCAAAGTCGTGTGTGCAAATATGGCGGTTCGGAGCCGTGGAGCCAAGGTTAAGGGCCGTTCGGGCTCTCGAGCGATGGCAAACGCTATGGTAGAGAGGCCGAGGTGTCAAAATGCCTTAACCATGGCGTACGGGCATGCTTGACTCGGTGCGGAGCCATAGGATGCGTTGGAACCGACCGTGCGGCGGCATGGTCGTGTGTGCAAATATGGCGGTTTTGGGCCGTGGAGGCATGGTTAAGGGCCCTTCGGGCTCTCGGGTGATGAAAAACTCTATGGTGGAGAGGTGAGAGGCATCAAAATGGCTTAACCATGGCGTACGGGCGTGCTTGACCCGGTGCGAGAGCCGTAGGATGCACGGGATCCGGCGTGCGGCGGCACGGTCGTGTGTGCAATTATGGATGTTCGGAGTCGTGGAGCTATAGTTAAGGGCCGTTCGGGCTCTCGGGTGATGACAAACATTGTGGTGGTGAGGCCGGAGGCGTCAAAACGCCTTAACCATGGCATACGGTCGTGCTTGACCTAGTGTCGAGAGCTATAGGACACGCAGGCGGGCGTGCGGTAGCATAGTCGTGTGTGCAAATATGGCGGTTCTAGAGCGGTGGAGCCATGGTTAAGGGCCATTCGGGTTCTCGGGCGGCAACAAACGTGGTGGAGAGGCCAAAGGTGTCAAAATGCCTTAACCATGGTGCATGGGCGTGCTTGACTTGGTGCGAGGCCGTAGGACGCATAGGAACCGGCCGTGCGGCGGCAAAGTCGTGTGTGCAAATATGGCGGTTACGGAGCCGTGGAGCCGAGGTTAAGGGCCGTTCGGGCTCTCGAGCGATGGCAAACGCTATGGTAGAGAGGCCGGGGTGTCAAAATGCCTTAACCATGGCGTACGGGCATGCTTGACTCGGTCGGGAGCCATAGGAGCGTTGGAACCGACCATGCGGCGGCATGGTCGTGTGTGCAAATATGGCGGTTTTGCGCCGTGGAGCCATGGTTAAGGGCCCTTCGGGCTCTCGGGTGATGGAAAACTCTATGGTGGAGAGGTGAGAGGCATCAAAATGGCTTAACCATGGCGTACGGGTGTGCTTGACCCGGTGCGAGAGCCGTAGGATGCACGGGATCCGGCCGTGCGCGGCACGGTCGTGTGTGCAATTATGGATGCAGGTCGTGGAGCTATAGTTAAGGGCCGTTCGGGCTCTCGGGTGATGACAAACATTGTGGTGGTGAGGCCGGAGGGTGTCAAAATGCCTTAACCATGGCATACGGTCGTGCTTGACCTAGTGTCGGAGGTATGTAGGACACGTAGGAACCGGCTGTGCGCGGTACGCATGGTCGTGTGTGCAAATATGGCGGGTTCTAGAGCGGTGGAGCCATGGTTAAGGGCCATTCGGGTTC
>JAENPR010001696.1:0-122795 GCA_018135685.1 Themeda triandra
GAAAGGCCCTTGTTTGGTTTTGATAATTGAGTGACAACTTTAGGTGGACTAACATGTGTGATGGTTGAGATACACAGGAGTTAGTTCACAGTACATGTATGTGAGCAACATATGCCATGGTGGAGATGGCTTGGAGATGTTGTGAGGCTCAACACATGAGTTGATAAAGGAGCTCATTGCAAATGAGACATGACATGGAGTCATGTGACCAAGAGGTGAAGATCAAGATGAGGCTTGGCTTGATGGACCGGTTGCAAGTGTGAAGGGCAAGTTGAGGCTGCGAAGCGAAGGACCATGCGATGGTGAAGCTTGGGCAAGACTTGGCGCCGATGGACCGACGCAACGGTGAAGAGCAAGTGAGGTCAAGATCGATGGACCAAGAGTGTCACATGATGATATGAAGTGGATCATATCATTTGATGATCGTGTCGGTGCATGTTGTTGCATTGGCACAATGGAGGAAGACGGTGGAGATGGAAATGCGCAAGGCAAAGGTATAACCTAGGGCATTTCATTTCACCGGTCTAAGGTTGAGTAGAGAAGTACTTGACCGGATTTAGGATAGATGGCCGTACTATCAAGAGGGGTAATCTTGTTTGCATATCGGTCATCTAGTGCCACTTGAGCGATCTAACATTGCGATGTGCTAGGATCGAGTGGCGTGGTGAGTTGAAGAGAAAATCCTTTGAAAATGATTGTGAAAATGCTAACACACAAGCACATGGAATTGTACACTTGGTGGTGTTGGCACATTTACAAAGGTGGCGAATGTTCGCGCTGTGGTGTTCGCAAGCTCGGCGGGATTCGGCGCTTTCGGGAAAATTGGAGGCATATTTTCCATTGCGCCGAATGCAAATTGTTGTTGGAAACATGCTATCTATGGTGGTCAAGTTGGTATACTTGTTGAATAGCATGACGGAGAAGTTGGCGTCACGACGGGCTGAAAAACGAAGTTTTTGTAGCGCCGGACGCGTTAGGGCTTTGGCCGGGACGCGTCCGCGCGTGTAGCTTGGCTCAGGTTGGTGGCTCCGCATTGCCGAGCGCCGGACGCGCGACGAACGCGGCGTCGGACGCGGCGTGTTCAACGGCAGCGTCCGGCGCATGCTAAGTCTTGGCGTGGTGTTGGCCGGCGGCGAAGGCGGCGGACGCGGCCGTGGCGTCCGGCGGCCGGCGGACGCGCACTGTAAACTTGAGTTTCGGCGGTCTGCCGGATGCGGGCGCGGACGCGTTGGCAAGCGCGGACGCGCGCGGACGCCGACGTGGCGGCATCGCGGTTGGCCGCGGCGCCAACGGTCGTTCGGGGTGCGCTA
Source organism: Themeda triandra (assembly GCA_018135685.1). Lineage (NCBI taxonomy): Eukaryota > Viridiplantae > Streptophyta > Magnoliopsida > Poales > Poaceae > Themeda > Themeda triandra. The sequence continues at coordinate 1,311 of JAENPR010001696.1, forward strand.
GGCCGCTGAACGCCGGACGCGTCCGGCGCATGGCTTCCGAGCAAAGGAGAAAGAGCCGTTGGGCGCCAACGGTTGTGTTTGATTCGCGGGGACACGTGGAGCGCGGAGGAGCGCCGGAAGCGTCCGGCGGCTTGCTCCGGACGCGTCCGGCGAGTACTGCGATGTTGCCCGAGGTGGGTAACGGCTAGTTGAGACCTTGGGTCTATATATACGTGGTTTGGCCAGCTGTGGCCGGTTGCTGAGCATGCCCTGGCTATGTTACCTTGTGTGGTGGTGCTTGGAAGCCCTCTAACTCACATATGCTTGGTAGTGACCATCCGATAGTGTGAGAAGAGCGATTCTAGTGCGAGTGCTTTGTGAGATTGCATTTGTGGCACTAGGTGGTTGTGTTGCAAGCCGGAGAGCTTGTTACTCTTGGAGGATTGTCACCTCCTAGACGGCTTGGTGGCAAGAGGCTCCGTGGTAGCACGCGTGGAGATACGGTGCTCCGGAGAAGAGATTGTGAGAGGTCGGTACTCACCTCGCGGGGATCGCGAAGAGTAGCCCTATTGGATTGCGTGTGTCATTGAGTTACCACCCTTGCGTGTGTGGGTTTGCTCGGTGCCTTGAGGGGCTCACTTGAGAGTGGTGTCTTGCGGTGCCTTGCGGGGCGTGCCTTGAGGGGCAAGTGACTTGAGGGTCACACCGAAGAACCATCTAGGTGAAAAGACCGGAGGAACCACCGAAGGTGTTGGTCGACACAACAGACGTAGCTTGGGAGCAACCAAGTGAACTCGGTGAAAAATCGCCGAGTCATCTTGTGTCCACACTTCGCGGTGGTTTGCAATCTCTTTCACAAGCTTTGTATTTACTTTTCTTACATTCTTGTATAGCTTGTGTAGTTGCTCTTGTGGTTAGTTAGCTTGAGTAGCTTGTTAATCACCTTCTTGCTTGTGTAGCTAGAAGTAGAGTAAGTTGCCTTGCTTAGCTTGTGTAGTTAAGTAAGATTGAGCTCTTGGGTTTGGCTTGTGTAGCTTTGTCCATGAGCATCTAGTGAGCTTAGGTTGGCTTTGTGCTTTTGCTCATTAGAATTGTGTAGGTGCACACCCGGTTGCTAAAGTACTAGTTGCTTAGGTTTGTGTGACCTTGCAAGCTAGACTTGTTTAGTGTGCACTAGCTAGATTGGCACCTTGTCTTCTTGTTTAGGATCTTTTACAAGGTGCATCTAGAGACATAGATAGAGGGGTGAAAGTCTTGGTTAGGCCGATAGATTTAATTCCGCACTTATATCGGTTAGCCGGAGCGATTAGTTTTAAAAAGGACTTTTCACCCCTCTAGTCCGCCATCTCGACCTTACAAGTGGTATCGGAGCCGGGTCTCTCACTTTAGTGGTCTTCACCGACCCGAGAGGATGGCGACTAGTGGGATAGATGTTGAGTGCTCTTGTGACACACACATTTTTGATGGCACGGACTTTGCACGGTGGAAACACCATATGCTTGATCATTTTCGTGCTTCGGGACCTAAGGTTTGGTGGGTTGTCACAAAGGGTCTCACTCACGTAATGGACGATGAGAACCTTACCAAAGCTCAACAAGCTCTTTATGATCTTAATGATAAAGCTCTTTGCTTTCTAATGCTTGCTTTGAGTTTTGATGTGTTTAAGAAGGTGAATCATCGAGGAACCGCACGTATGGCGTGGGATTCCATCAAGCACATCTTCGGCGATGCCTCCACATGGGATGATGGCAAGTATGAGGTGGAGGAAGCCACGATGGTGCTACATGAGTGTGTTGAGCATGATCACAACAAGATTGCTGTGAAAGATTGCTCCACCTCATGGTCAAGTGAGGAAGATGATCGATCTACCTCAAGCTCACTTGACAAGATAAAGGATGATGCCTCAAGTGATGCAAGTAATAATTCTACCCCAAGCACACTTGACGGCGATGATGGATCATGCTCCAATGATGATGCAACTACAAGCTCTCCAACATCATCATATTGCTTCATGTCACAAGGTGACACTAAGGTATCAAGTTGCAATGTGATTGATCATGATTCATATGATGAGCTTGTTAGTAGACTTGCTAGCATGACCATATCTTTGGAAAAAGAGAAAGCCAAAACAATGAAACTTGAAAATGAAAACTCTTTTCTAAAGACAACATGTGAACAACAAAAGCATCTACTTTATGTTATTAATTGTTCACATGATATGTTAAACTTGGCCCATGAGGAACTTAGTGTTGCTCATGAAACTTTGTTGCAAGATCATGCTTTTCTCACTAAGAAGTTTTCCATTGAAGAAATTAAAACTAGTGAGAGCTCATCACTTGGGTTGAATGATCAATCACATATGACTAACCTTTGTGATGTAGGGAAGAAGCTTGTATCCACCTCTTATGATGTTTTACATGATATACCATGTTCTTCACAATTAGATGCTTGTTCTACTTCTATGTCTTGTGAGACTAATCTTTTGAAGGAGAACAATAGACTCAAAAGCAAAGTGAAGAATTTGAACAACAAGCTAGAGAGGTGCTACAACTCTCAAGTCACCTTTGAACACATGTTGAAGAACAAGAGAAGATATGGTGACAAGAGTGGCCTTGGTTTCAACAAGGACAATGTTGGGGTGAGTGAAGTGCCAAACATCACACATTCTCAACTCTTGAAGAGCTACAAGAGATTTGGCAACATGAATGGCATCCGCTACAACAACACCAACATTAAGGGAAAGAAATGGGGCAAGAGAAAGTATGAGAAAGAAATGAAGAAGCTAGAAGAAGAAAGGCTCTCTCATTTCATGTGCTTTCAATGCAATGAAATGGGACATCTAGCAAGAACTTGCCCAAACAAAGAGGAGTCTCAACCAAAGCCACAAGATGAGCAAGAAAAGAAACCCCAAGATCAAGTCAAGATCAATCATGAAGATATAATTGATGACTTGAAGATGAAGAAGAAAAAGAAAACAAGAAGGGGTGGAAGAGCAAGGCATTCAACTCCTATTCAAGATGCCAAGATGATGATGAGCAAGAATCAAGAGAAGAAAGATTTGGCTCACATCAAGTGCTTCAAGTGTGCAGATATGGGACACTATGCCTCGGGGTGTTCCATCAAGCTTGAGAAGAAGGCTCAAGCAACTCATAAGAGGCAAGGCAATAAAGAGCATCACATGAGCAATGAAGAAAAGGCTCAACTAAAGAGAAGATGCTATTCATGCCGGGAAAGGGGACACATGGCTCATTCATGTCCCCTAGGTAACAATTCTAAGCCTATTTCAATTGATGCAAATAATATGCTTAGAAAGGATGACAATGGTACCTCAATGGTTTCTATTGAAAAACATCCCGCTACTTATACTAAGGCTTTGCCTAAGTATGTTGCTCCTAACTTGAGAGGACCCAAACATGTTTGGGTACCATCAAAAAGTGGATGATTGTGTGTAGGTACCATGGCATTGGAGACCTGATTCAATTGAGTTCATATTATTCATCATTTTATTGAATCAAGTAATTAAAGCTTAGTGCTATTCCCTTTCCCAATGCCAAGTCATGACAAGTGAAGTCCAATGTGCTACAACATACAAGTGTAATAATCAAGTTGTGGTAATCTATTGGTATTCGAAGGCTTGCAAAGTATTTGAGTTGAAGCTTGCTAATGGATGATCATGAGTTATCAAAGGTATATTCCTAGTTGATCTATTCATTTGGGTGCATATGAGTTGATTGAATTGGATATATATGCATATGTTGCTTGCTATAAGATGATTGAATGGATTCATTGCTTAGTAGTCAAATTTGGATTGGTTTGGTTGGATATGATCACTAGATGACTCTTAATAAGGTTTGAATGGATATATGTCTTGTGTTGGTATTCAAACAAGTTGATATCAAGTTTGATTCAATTTGAAGAAGCATAGCTCAATTGCTTAAATCTGTCCAAATTCTGAAATCTGAGCAAGCTGTGTTCAAATCTGAGGTTGATGGATCAAATATTATTGGATTGACTTGAAATTTGGTATGCATGCTCTACACTTATGGTATAATGTGCTGTACAAATTTCATGAATATTGGATAAGAATTGCTTCGGTTTTGGAGTATATCTTGTCAGCTATAGTACAGCAGTTTTCAGCATGTAATAGTGTGGGAAGATGTGAAATTTGGCAGCAATCTAGAAGGCCAATGAAGCTAAAATTTTTATAGCTACTGGTTGACTTAGTGTTGCACATCTCCACCATATTTCATGGCATTTGGAGCTGTACATTGGGATATATGAATTATTCTTTGAAGAGTACAGAATCTGCCAGAAAAGTGACTATCATTGGTTATATCAAGAGTCACTCAAATTGAAAGGTCCTCAAGTTGGTTTCTTGTTTACAAGTGGTTGAGGAACCTAAGTTTGGTTTTGAATTGGTCTAGAAGCATGAAGAATAATGAGTACAAGGTCATTTGATTGTGAAGTGTATTTGTTACACTATTTGGTACTCAAATCGAAGATCAAGATCAAACTCAAGATGAAGATGAAGTTTAAGTTCTAGTGACAAATTGAAGATCATTTGGTAGAAAGAAAAGAACTTAAACAAGAAAGAAAAGGACTTAAATAAGACTTCAAGCTTAATCATCATATGAAGTCCAAGGATCAATCAACAAAGGCAATTCAAGTGAGTGTCAAGGATAGTTCTTGGTGAGAGATCACTTCTCCCTTGGGGCTTGCCGCCCATGAAGGCTACTATAGAAATGGTGATCTAAGGATTATTGGAGATGCTTAGTTGAAGATATCAAGAAGATTGATCAAGAAAGCAAGCAACATCCAAATAGAGAGCAATACATGACAAGTCAAGAAATAATACAAGTAGTACCCATACAAGTGGTATTCTCTCATGCAAGCAAGAGTCAAGAAAAGAAGCAAGCCAACCTCTCGCAAGAAAGTGCACTTGATCTTAAGTTGTTTTCATCTCATATGGGTGAAGCATGGTATTCAATCATGGTATCTATTGGCTTCATCAAGCTTATAAATGGACTTCACATTGCTATTGGAGTAATGAAATTGAAATCTATGTGACTACCCTCTACTCCAACATAGCAAAGGTATCATTGTAATGTGCATGATCATTTCATCCCTTACTAGTATGCGGTTAGTGCATATAGTACATGCTTATTAGGATCATGCATAACAATGAAATGTTTTAAATTCATAGTCCACCACTATTGCTTGATTGTTTGATTTATCTAGTGGTATGAGTATGAGTTTGTTCATGAGCTAGTGAACCCAAGTACTTGATCTAGTTTGAATTGCATATAAATTTCAAGTACAACATTGGCAAGATAACCCTTCTAGTAAGGTGTGAAGAAGCTTGTCATTGGTTCAAACCGGACTTGAATGTTTATAAGTGATTCATATTAGTTCAAGTCAAAGAGAAAGAAGCTCATGAAAGTTTTCAAGTTCAAGAATTGGTTATTCATGATAAATCCAACAAGTGGTTACCATAATGATAGTTCTTGCAAGAAATGTCTAGTTTATCACTATCTTTTCAAGTGGTATTCCTACAAGTAGTATGGTACACATGGTTTTTATTCAAGTGATATCTAGTACATCAACAAGATGGTTCCACAAGTGATCCTCAACTTTAAGTGATCAACTTGAATTAAGAGAAGCTACCCTCACCAACAAGAAGGTGTCTATGGATTGGTTTGACCGATGCTTTATCATAGGGGGAGGAGCCCCACTTCATTGGTATTAGAGACAAAGAAACTTCAAGTGACCTACATGTAGTATCTTTGGTGCTATGACAAAGGGGGAGTGCCCAATGCATAGTTATAAGTGGATTCCTTGCAACTACATGAGGATTTTACAAGTGGTGTCATTCCAACATATGGTGTTGTCCATCAAAAATGAAGATTGAAGACTCAACCATCAACCCCTAGTTCCAACCCTTTGCATCAAGAGAATTTTCTTATAAGTGGTATCTTACATGTGGTATCTTCAAGTGTTATTGCTGCATACCTTTATGGTCATTGATGACAAAGGCGGAGAGAATTGTACAAAGATATGCGAAGAAGCATACAAAGGGGAGAATGTGAAGAAGCATACAAAGGGGAGAAATATGGAACAAAGATATGAGTGGAACGAAGACCTATGCAAGAGATCTATGCAAGAAGCATACAAAGGAGTAGAAGATGGACATGGACCGAGAGGGAGCAACATTGAAAATGGAGGAGGATCAAAAATTCTTGGACAAGAGGAACACACAAGTAGGGGGAGCAAGCTCATGAACTTGATTGATTGCATTTGAGATGTGCATATTCATGTGCTTGCTTGCATTTGCATAAGTTCTTATATTTCAATATGCAATGCTTGTGTGGTAAATGCTAGTTATAGAACTTGATTGATGATTTGAAAAACTAGCACGTATAGGATGGTTTAGCTAGTCACATGTGCTTTACAAGTGGTACTAGAACCTTGCTTATAATGTTGATCTCATGAGGTATCTAGTGTTTTGTTTCTTGTGATATCTAGCTAACCATGATGCTAAGGATGAACTTCAATGGTGCAACTCTGATTGATATCACGCTTCAAAGGTTTATCCTATACACCTTAGCATCACTTAGTAGTGCTAACTCTCCCAAAATTTTCATATTTATGCATGTGTGCAAGCTTGAAACCAAACCATTTGGGCACACATGTAGGGGGAGCTATCACTACCAAGTTGACTTTGTGGTACTCATCCAAATCATGACGTTGAGCCTAAATGTTGGATAAGTGGCATAAAGTCCAAATATTCTTAAATTCCATATCTTTGAAGAGTTGTCATCAATTACCAAAAAGGGGGAGATTGAAAGGCCCTTGTTTGGTTTTGATAATTGAGTGACAACTTTAGGTGGACTAACATGTGTGATGGTTGAGATACACGGGAGTTAGTTCACGGGTACATGTGTGTGAGCAACATATGCCATGGTGGAGATGGCTTGGAGATGTTGTGAGGCTCAACACATGAGTTGATAAAGGAGCTCATTGCAAATGAGACATGACATGGAGTCATGTGACCAAGAGGTGAAGATCAAGATGAGGCTTGGCTTGATGGACCGGTTGCAAGTGTGAAGGGCAAGTTGAGGTCGCGAAGCGAAGGACCATGCGATGGTGAAGCTTGGGCAAGACTTGGCGCCGATGGACCGACGCAACGGTGAAGAGCAAGTGAGGTCAAGATCGATGGACCAAGAGTGTCACATGATGATATGAAGTGGATCATATCATTTGATGATCGTGTCGGTGCATGTTGTTGCATTGGCACAATGGAGGAAGACGGTGGAGATGGAAATGCGCAAGGCAAAGGTATAACCTAGGGCATTTCATTTCACCGGTCTAAGGTTGAGTAGAGAAGTACTTGACCGGATTTAGGATAGATGGCCGTACTATCAAGAGGGGTAATCTTGTTTGCATATCGGTCATCTAGTGCCACTTGAGCGATCTAACATTGCGATGTGCTAGGATCGAGTGGCGTGGTGAGTTGAAGAGAAAATCCTTTGAAAATGATTATGAAAATGCTAACACACAAGCACATGGAATTGTACACTTGGTGGTGTTGGCACATTTACAAAGGTGGCGAATGTTCGCGCTGTGGTGTTCGCAAGCTCGGCGGGATTCGGCGCTTTCGGGAAAATTGGAGGCATATTTTCCATTGCACCGAATGCAAATTGTTGTTGGAAACATGCTATCTATGGTGGTCAAGTTGGTATACTTGTTGGATAGCATGACGGAGAAGTTGGCGTCACGACGGGCTGAAAAACGAAGTTTTTGTAGCGCCGACGCGTTAGGCTTTGGCGCCGGACGCGTCGCGCGTGTTAGCTTGGCTCGGGTTGGTGGCTCCGCGTTCTTTGGCCGAGCCGGACGCGTGACGAACGCGGGCGTCGGACGCGGCGTGTTCACTGTGCAGCGTCCGGCGCATGCTAAGTCTTGGCGTGGTGTTGGCTGGCGAGCTGAAGGCGGCGGACGCCGGGCCGTGCGTCCGGCGGCCGGCGGACGCGCACCAGAAACTTGAGTTTCGGCCGGTCTGTCGGACGCGAGCGCCGGACGCGCGTTGGCAAGCGTCGGACGCCGCGCCGGACGCCGACGTGGCGGCACGCGGTTGGCCGCGGCGCCAACGGTCGTCTGGGGCGCGCGCGTGGGCTGAAGCGCCGGACGCGTCCGGCGCATGGCTTCCCGAGCAAAGGAGAAAGAGCCGTTGGGCGCCAACGGTTGTGTTTGATTCGGCGGGACACGTGGAGCGCGGAGGAGCGCCGGACGCGTCCGGCGGGGCTTGCTCCGGACGCGTCCGGCGAGTACTCGCGATGTTGCCCGAGGTGGGTAACGGCTAGTTGAGACCTTGGGTCTATATATACGTGGTTTGGCCAGTGGGCCGGTTGCCGAGCACGCCCGGCTATGTTGCCTTGTGTGGTGGTGCTTGAAGCCCTCTAACTCACATATGCTTGGTAGTGACCATCCGATAGTGTGAGAAGAGCGATTCTAGTGCGAGTGCTTTGTGAGATTGCATTTGTGGCACTAGGTGGTAGTGTTGCAAGCCGGAGAGCTTGTTACTCTTGGAGGATTGTCACCTCCTAGACGGCTTGGTGGCAAGAGGCTCCGTGGTAGCACGTGTGGAGATACGGTGCTCCGGAGAAGAGATTGTGAGAGGTCGGTACTCACCTCGCGGGGATCGCGAAGAGTAGCCCTATTGGATTGCACGTGTCATTGAGTTACCACCCTTGCGTGTGTGGGTTTGCTCGGTGCCTTGAGGGGCTCACTTGAGAGTGGTGTCTTGCGGTGCCTTGCGGGGCGTGCCTTGAGGGGCAAGTGACTTGAGGGTCACACCGAAGAACCATCTAGGTGAAAAGACCGGAGGAACCACCGAAGGTGTTGGTCGACACAACTGGGACGTAGCTTGGGGGCAACCAAGTGAACCGGTGAAAAATCGCCGAGTCATCTTGTGTCCACACTTCACGGTGGTTTGCAATCTCTTTCACAAGCTTTGTATTTACTTTTCTTACATTCTTGTATAGCTTGTGTAGTTGCTCTTGTGGTTAGTTAGCTTGAGTAGCTTGTTAATCACCTTCTTGCTTGTGTAGCTAGAAGTAGAGTAAGTTGCCTTGCTTAGCTTGTGTAGTTAAGTAAGATTGAGCTCTTGGGTTTGGCTTGTGTAGCTTTGTCCATGAGCATCTAGTGAGCTTAGGTTGGCTTTGTGCTTTTGCTCATTAGAATTGTGTAGGTGCACACCCGGTTGCTAAAGTACTAGTTGCTTAGGTTTGTGTGACCTTGCAAGCTAGACTTGTTTAGTGTGCACTAGCTAGATTGGCACCTTGTCTTCTTGTTTAGGATCTTTTACAAGGTGCATCTAGAGACATAGATAGAGGGGTGAAAGTCTTGGTTAGGCCGATAGATTTAATTTCGCACTTATATCGGTTAGCCGGAGCGATTAGTTTTAAAAAGGACTATTCACCCCCCCTCTAGTCCGCCATCTTGACCTTACACACGTGTCCCACCTGGGCCGCCTCCCGCGCGTGGACGCGCTCCCGCTCGCCCGTGCGCGCGCGTGCGCGTAGGGGACAACCCGCGCCACGTGTCGCCACCGGGTTGGGCCACCTGGTCGGCCGCTCCCCTATGGGAGACAACCGCTGGGGCCCGCCTGTCAGCGCTGTCCGCCGACAGCTGCTGCCGCGTGGGTCCCGCGTGTCAGCCTGTGTCTTTTGTCTTTTTATGCTGCTGATGTCATCATCACATGTGAAACTTCTCTCCTTGATATTTTTTTATTCCGGAGTCCAAATATAGCAAATGATATATCCATTTCGATCAGCGCGACGAGCCCTTCGCAATGGTGTAGCCCAATTCATCATTTGAGATACTTTTATTCAATGACTTTATCTATTTTAGCTCTATTCCTGTGTAAGCCCTGCAAAAACATAGGTGCACCAAAACTCGTGGAATTTGTTAGCTCAGACCCCTAGACCTATGCTGGCGATCATCTTTTTGCAGTTATAGAAGTTATGTTGACGGTTAAAAATTGACGTTAACTACCGTCAACAGAGCTGATCATTAGGTATGTTCAGAGAATAGCACATGTTCTTAGCTTCTCTGAACCTGCGAAGATATTCCATTGGTGTTTCATTAGTCTTCATCCTCATAGCCCACAGATCGACTAGCTTCTTCTCATTGGTTCCTGTGTAAAAATATGTATGGAACTTTTGTTCCAAATCTGCCCATGTACCAATGGAATTAGCCGGCTGGGATGCAAACCATGTAAAAGCCGATCCTGTCAGAGACATAGGAAAGTATCTGATTCTCCAAGCTTCATCACCAGCAGCCTCTCCAAGTTGCATCAAGTACCTGCTAATATGCTCGATGGTACTGGTGTCATCTTGACCTGAGAACTTGGTTAGATCTGTTGGTGGCTTCACCCTTGGTGGAAGAGCTACTCTATTGCACCACTCTGGAAAGGGGGACTTGTATGCATATGCTTGAGTTTTTGGCTTTAGGCCGAATTGATTCTGCATCATATCAGCCATCTTGCTCAGGAGAACATCATTTGCATCTTGAGTTCCTTGTTGTCTTCCAGAAGGTACTCCTGATGCACTTTTGTACCCTGGATTCGGCAAAGCATTGATAGTACTGTAATTGGAAAATTCATTATATCCTTCCCCGTATATGCTCTTCTGTAGCCTATTTGCTACTGGAGATATCTTGTATGCAGATGTTGGTATATCTGTTGTTGCACCAAAGGCTACTTGACCATGGGTTTGCTGCTCAGTAACAGGAGGCTTTTGTTTCTCAGCATAAGTAGCTCCATCTTTGCTTGTGCCGATCATATCCCCTCCTTCAATCGACTTTGTTGAAGATTTTTGTGTGTTGAAAAACACTGGTCCACCAATTGCACCAAAATTTTCTTCAAAACGCTTGTCGACTGCTGGACCGAAGGTATCAACCATGACTGTTCGAAAGGTATTCAGAAAAGCTGTGTTGTGGTTCAACATGGTATCTCCCACAGCTTTATGGATGATCCCGGCTACCTTCAAAATTTCCTCCTCATCAGTAACATCAGTTTGATGAGCAAGAAGAACTCTTGGTAATGCTTGCTTCAAGATCACCTTGTTGCTCTTGTTCTTGGAGAAAGACATCAAGCACTTCGCCGATACCGCTCAACCGCTTGTTCCACCATCTGTCTGTGTTCTGGTTGCAGCTCATCCATGACCACGTTCAGAACATGGCTGTTGTCAATCTCCGTTGACATCTTGAACTGAAAAGTAGTCCCACCGAGCGTGCCAAAAAGTGTGTTGACACAAAAAGCGCACTGTGTCTTACACACAGCAAGCCGGAAAGCCTAGCTTCAATCGGGTGCCCGGGTGTTGAATCCGGAAGCGTGCCAGTCGATTTGACCTGAAAGTCGACAAGGGACAAAACAGTGAGATCAAAACTGGAACATGCTGGGTGAGACCAGACAGTTCCATATTTATGGCCCTGAAGCCACTTACGACGACATATAGCTATAGAAGCTATCTACCAACAAGTTTGCAAATTATTCGGCTAATCTAATGTAACTGATGTGAAACGAAACTGACAGCCGAATACGTATACATGAAGACATGTTTGAACAAGATTGAGTCATTAAAGCATATCAAACTATATCTTAAGCTTAAAGTATTATCAAAACATAAATAATTATAGATAGATAACTTGTAAATATAGATCCACTAAGATAACACATGCATAGGCCAATCCAAATAGTCTGCCGCACGTCTAGCCTTCATAAACCCGTCAAGCACATACTAAAGCAAGTTAATCCACCGCATGATACGACTTACTATTAGCATATGCCACTCCCTACTCTTAGATCAATCCACCGCATGATACAATCTAATAATAAAGAGCTAAAAGCACGTAATTGTCTAAACAGATCCATGAATACTCATTACACGTGTAAGCATAACCGTATCAGCAAGGTTACCGAATCGGGGTCCATGAAGAAGGAACAAACAAGCTATTACAATCTAGAGGAAAGCAAAGCCTACATCTGCCACACGATATCCAGCTTTAACCAAGACCTAAATGCTCTAACTTGTATGAACCCGCAACATGTAACAATCTTGATTGACCTAATTCGGCTATATGAACTCGATCTGCTTTATATTGAATAAGCATGAAGGGATGATCGAGAGCCGAAAAGAGTATCAATCTAGATTGGGCAAAAGAGTGTTGCAAATAATTAAACATTAAACTAAACATGCAACACGTGATAACTTAATGAATCAATTAGATCTTGCCAAATCTAATGGAGCCGGATAACTATCTTTACTCATGTCTTAATCCGCCGCACGATACAAGGCATAAGCAAAAACTTCTCATGATCGAGCTTAGATCTACCGCATGTTCTAAGCTAAAACAATGAGACTACTTGCATCATAATCTAAATCCACCGCATGATACTAGACATGATAGCAAGGTTGCCGGGACTTACTGAGGTCGACGGATCGATTGGCCCTCTCGAAGAACTCGACGACACGACTAAAAGGACTCGAAAGGTGGCACGGGGTCGGTTGTATTGATTTGGTTGTGAACCTCTTATTACATTGGTTGAGGGTTTATATTTATACCCTGGACAAGATATGAGTCCTAAACGACTACGACTTACTAAACAAAATTGGAAAGTACATGATCCTAGCTCTAAACTTGATCGGAGTCCTTGATCATTATGGCTCCTTCCCCTTTTAGCCGCCCTCCTCTTGCTATTTCGCTTCCCGAATGAAGTCATTGCTCGCCCGAGGATAACCGACCGCTTGATCACTTGCCGAATCATGGAAAATCAGCCGACCGCACACGCTTTTGCCGAATCCTTCTCTCTGTCGACAATGGGCCTACCTGTCATATCCTTTACCAAATTTTGGTGTTAACAGATCCAAGAGGTGCACTTAAGATGCCTTATGAGACTGATACATTCGAAGTCTCTCTCCCCAATGAGAGACTTTGGCTGTATAATGTCTCATCATTAACCATGGATAGAAGGGGAAGACCTTGTCCTGTTTTAGGGACGGACAGAATGACGAGAGCACGAACCCGTGGAACAAGCTGGCCCCTCTCATGCTACACACAATGAGGAAGAGGAGGTGAGCTCTTCCCACATGGGAGCACCTCCTCACTCCAGGACACCTTCCTGGGCACACACTCCTCGCCCTCGTAGAGGGAAGCGTCAGCCGCCGACCGAGATCGAAGTACTCACCCAGGAGGTGGAGAACCTCCACATCGAGCAGCAGGCCACGTTGCAAATCATGCAACATAACTTGGACATGGTCCAAGGCGTCCATACGGAGGAAGAGCACCGCTGGGACCAGTGGAATGCATGGTTCCCACAACAGTGAGCAAGAGACAAGCTTGGGGGAGATCCTCTCCCCCACTAAGATAAGTTCATCCAAGGTATGTTTCCAATCCCCCTCATTTAATTCTTGTCTTATTGCATTTTAGTTATTGCTTTCTCGCATTAAAAAAAATCTAAAAATTCAAAAATCCAAAAATATTTATTTGCTTTATTTCCCTTTTGTACATATGCTTCATGTGTGCTAGTCTTTCTATGGAAATGATGATGAAATTGCTAGTTAATGTTTCTCTAGTGCTTGTTTACAACTTAGCACTTCTCTAAGTATGGATTACTTGGCACTTTTAACCATCATGAACTTGATCACTTAGTGGGTCGCAAGTGCTAAAACAAAGTCTTTGTTGTGAGATATGAGATAGTTAAGATAAGAGCTCTATTCTATTGTTCTAAGCACGCATGATTGCCAGAGATTTTCTTTTAAAATGAATGAAAAACTTAATTGTTCCTCAACGGTGTTGAAATTCCTACCATGGCCATATATATACCTTGACATATACATAAGCTACTTGCTTGCATTGAGTTTGGTTAAGACTTGTAGAACCTGTGTTAGAGGTTTGTCATGGCCCTAAGATCAAGATCCACAGATCACCAAATATGCTGCTTCTAATCCGGAAGTACGCAACCATGCTACTCCTACCCTGGGAGTATGCATCTTACTACCATCATTATGCTACTCCCACCCGAGGAGTACGCATCTCACCTCCATCATTATGCTACTTCTACCCTGGGAGTACGCATTTTACCATCATCATTATGCTAATCCTACCCTGGGAGCACACATCATCATTCATACCACCATTCTTGTGTTGCTTCTGCACTGGAAGTACGCATCTTCATCAGTTCCATCATTAGGTTGCTCCATGCTCCAAAGTTAGAAATTCTCTCTCAATTATCATTTGTTAGGTGAGACAAATCCCAAAAAGGGCTAGGCATCTATTGAGATAGATCCAAAAAATGAGAAGAAAGAGCTAGCCTTGTCTCAATAGAAGTAGAAAGAGAGATAGCTTCAAATGAAGGAGCAACCTCATCCACCATACATCCACCTTTCTCTCATTACCTTACCATCCATTACATTCATCCATTCCATTCATATCAATTTACATCTTGATCTGGGGGTATGATAAGTCTCTTCTGTGGTCCAAGATCTTATTCTTTCTTAACTAAGACAACATATGCATTGCAAGTATGCTATTCCTTGACATACCTACTTAAGCTCCACATAAAGCCTTATTAGAGGTAGGATGTCTTTGAAAGGCAAACACATGATGTGCCTTAGTGAGGATTCATACACCACTTGAGTGACTTGAGAGAAACCATTTGAGGAACATTAAGATTTCTTTTGAAAACTTATCAAAAACCTTTGGCATGAAACTTGCTAAAAGAATGAGAAAAGTAGATGCTCTAGTCAAAACTGTTCTGTCTTCCAATACAAGACTGAGTTAATGCCATAAGTCCCATGGGTGCTAGAGTAATATGGGTGTGTTAACATTGCTAAATTTTCCATTCAAGGAGAAGTTCTTTGTTGTGCACTTAGTACTATTGAGATGTTAACTTAGTAATGATACCTGATCCAATCGAACCAAGTTTTGATCGTTTGCTCGGGACAAGCAAAGGTTAAGCTTGGGGGATCTTGTTGACGGGAATAAAGACCAGTTTTGGTACACCTAGAAACCCATCAACAGTCCTCGATGAAGGGAAGATAAGCATCACATGAGCATATTTATCACTAATAAAGTTTCACTTGTACTCTTAGCTTGTGAAATGCAGGAAAGCTAAAAATAGGCCCTGTGAGACCGAAACCCAGGTCTATCGACCTGATTCTGGTCTCACCAGGATCTGACCACCAAGCAAGGTCCCTGACATTCTACAGGAGAGCCTGATCCTGGATCCAAATGTACCACACCTCAACATTCCAATCAATTGGTACATTAGACCAAGGATCCACATAGAAGCAAGCAAGATATCAAGTGAACCCAACTTCGACAAGACTACACGTGACAAGCCGGACAAAGCACCAGGAAGCCGCCGGGTGGGCCGGGGCCCAATGCCGTCGGCCGACCAAGACTTGGTGGCTCGACACCTTGGCACCGCTCCCACAGCCACCTGGACCTTCTAGAAGGGGAGTGGGACCCACATGTCAGCCAACCCCTGGTCGGCCGACCTGCAAGTGGGCCCCACTCAAGGTCGGTTTGCTTCCACCGCCTTCCTGCATGACCTCCACGTGTCCTACACCGAGAGACGTCCATTCAAGTCGGTGGGAAGGTCGGTTTGATCCAACGGAGCATGGCGGAGAGCACACGGATCACTGACGTGGCGTTGGAGTAACCCCTACTCCACCTCCACTATAAATACCTCCCTAGTCCCTCATTGTAAAGTGTCCCCAAGTAGTCCACAATAGTGTTCTCAAGCTCAAGCTCTCTTGGGAGATCAAGAGTAGTGTAGTCTAGTCTGGAGTGGGAGTTAGAGTCGAATCGAGCGAAGCTCGGGTCTCTGGAGTCGTCTTCTGGAGAATCTAGTATAGCTCTTGTACCTTTTCTCTTATAGTACTTTCATTATTAATATAGTCTTGCTTTACTTTATTAAGTCTTTACTTTGAGTACTTTACTTTCAGTATTTACTTAGTGTACTGCTATACTAGTGTAGTAGTGTTGTGTCTTAGTCTCTTTAGTGTAGAGTCTTAACTAGTTTAGTGTCTAGATCCTTTGTGTTATTGGCGTCAGGGTTAGGCTGTAGGGCGACCATAAGCCAAAGGTCCGCTGGAGCAGGAGATAACCCCTCATGTTTGTCAGTCGACTTCCCCTATCACACAGATTGTCTAGGTGTTAGTTTAGTTAAGTCATTACATTAGTAGGATTAGAACACAGGAGTATAGTTAGATATATAGGAGTCCATACTCACTCGTTGTCCTCCCACCTAGCTAGCTACCTACTAGTTACCTTTAGTCTATCACTCATATCAACACTTATCCCTGTATCAACATCAATAGCTTAGATTGGGTAGAACCACCATGGGTATCCATCACCAATTTGCTAGAGAGTCTTAATCCGCTTCCCGTGAGCGAACTTTAAATCCGACACCGGAATACTCATCCGGTCGAAGTGCTACAGTGGTATCTGTGCGCTTGCAGAGTTACCCTTGGTCAGTCTTACGTCGTCACTAGAGTCTAGCTTTGCTTAGCATTCTTAGGTTGTTGCCGGAGGAGGAATTGTGATACCCTCTCTCTGGTAGTAGTTCGGGTTTGCAGTAGGCATAACTACCAGGCGCCAGTCGTGATTACCTTTATCTATTTCTAGTGATTGCGCTAAGATCTGCCAACACTTCGCAATTAAATTCTAGAAATGACTCTTCACCCCTTTAGATGGTCATCTCAGTTGTACAACCAGTACGATTACAACGGTGATAACATGCTCTAGCAATGGAAAACACAAGCACAACTGGAAAAAAAATGGGCTAAAATGGTCTTTTTTCCCCCTTGGAGTTAATGTCATTACAACTCCCGAAGTAACGACAATGTCAATTAGCGCATGTTTGTTTTGGGTAATAAGGACATGGGATGGTTCTGATCCTGATTCTTATTGAAATGGGATAGTCCCAATTTGTTGTTTGCTTGGTAGCGTTTGGTCGGGAGACAAAGTGGAATGAGATGGCTCCATCTTTGATTGGTGGGACAAGACGAACCCATTTTCTGTTTGAGCCAGAGACATCAATCAAAAGTATAATGAGCTACAGACAAGTAGAACCCATTTGTCTTTTTTTTCTTTTTTTTTCCATTCTCTTATCTTTTTCTCCCCGATGCCTCCTCACCTTAACTCGGTCACACGCCACCCAGAGTCTCCTTCCCCGACGAGTCCGGTCCACCCTGAGCCTACTCCGCCATCCCCTCCTCTCGCGTGCGCGCCGACAAGGCATCCCTGGTAGTATCCGCAGGCACAACTCAAGCCAACTCAAGCCCACAGGCACGCAACGACAAAGATCTCACCAGTGGGCCATAGGTCGCCTGCGCACCAGCAGGGCCAGAGCTCACCTGCTTGGTCACGCGTGCCTCCTCTTCTTCCTCCCCTGCGTGTGAAAGACATCTTCCAAATGAGTCGGTACTAGTTATTGGCGCGCGCCCATGCGCGCTGAGTGATGGCCAGTAAATGAAATAACAGCTGGCACATAACACATTGGCCGTGCTTTACATCTAGGCAACGGAACAACACTGACAGATAGTAAACGTGATTGGCAATTGCCCGCACCATTCAGCTAATAGATAGTCCAGCAATTCATTCTAAAACAGTTGCGAGATGTCACATGAATATCAAACATAAAGTTCCAAAGTCCATGAGGCATAGTCTCTAAGATGGCACATCATATTATACTATATTGCACAAAAAGAAATTGCAATACATAGCCCATGTCGTAGGAGTACAGAGTTATTAGCTATAATATTTAAGGGAAGTAGCTACTGCTCTGCTCTTGAGCTTCTCCTGATCTTGGTTATGAAATACCACTGTATTGAAGTCATGGGTTCTAGCTGAATATCACCTCTATGATGCTGGTCATAAGCTTCTTCAAGGATCTCCCTATCCACGCCAAATTCTTCTGGTAATATACAAAAGTGAGAAACAGTGTTCATTGAGTAAACTGACAGTGAATCAGAGTGACTACAAAGCTCTTAATGAAACTAATTTTGTAATATCTAGTGGAAATGTGCGAGCAGCTGTGGCTGCAACCACAGCAATCTGGTTTCTGTTGCAGTTTTCCTTACCTTCAAACTCTACTTTAATTTGTAAATAGCATATCAACAATGACATAATAGTAATACATCTTATTTTGTGTCATCTTCTTGTTTGCACAGAGTCTAGCTAAGTTATTTTTAGGATGTCATATACAGTGCATCTGCTTAAAATGGTCTAGACCCTAAAACAATATCCAAGCTAGAAGCAGTGTCACTCTATTCTTGGCTTGATATGCTCTTATTAATCAGTAAATGGACGCCTGATTCTAGGATTTTCCAAAAGCAATGAAATGACAATTAAAATACTCAAACAATAATAGCACGTAGTTTAACTTCAACCTCAACATAAACCTGGCAAACAGACCTTTTCAAAAATAGAAAGCAAATCAATTTGAGGACCACATTCATAGGATTCCACTAAAATGCTAGCGAAACTTATAGAAAGACATGTTACTAGTGCTTAAGCTTAATTGCTCATTTTCTCTCAAACTTCAACCTTGCA
The DNA here is from genome assembly GCA_018135685.1 of Themeda triandra. Lineage (NCBI taxonomy): Eukaryota > Viridiplantae > Streptophyta > Magnoliopsida > Poales > Poaceae > Themeda > Themeda triandra. The sequence goes on from JAENPR010001696.1 coordinate 19,908, forward strand.
AAATTAAAAAGGACAGACTCAAAGCATCAGATGGTTCGGTATCAGAAACTACAGAGTTGAACATATACCGTGAAATATATTTTATAGACTGGATATCCATTTGCTTCCTATACGATAAATAACCGTATGATCAGACTATAATTAACAACAAAATAGAGCTGGCAGGAAACATTGCTCGTGCCTTCTGTTCTATACCACCTTGAACACCAGGCAACATTTAACCAAATTACCCAATATTGATAATAAAATTTTCATTTTGTTGGCGTACATTTAACCCAACCTGCTTATATGCAACACATCGGTTGGTTGTGACAAGAAACAAATATAGCTATCCATTCATATCATACTGAGATAAAAGGCTAGGACTTAAAGCTTCTAACAAAAATTCAAACTTAGAAAAATCAAGCAGCCTAACATTCCTTTATGATGAGTATTTTACATGGCTGCAGTAAGTTATAAAATATACCAATGCAGCAAAGCAGCTTACATGGTTGCTGCCTGTTGAAGGCACTGCAATGGGCCAATGGTTGACAGCCAAAGCAGCATCTCGCCACATTTTGAGGTTGATGGAGCCTTTGGTACAGGCATGGATTTAGGAAAGGAAGGGCTAGATAACATGGAACCAAACACATACCATTTTAATAGGAACCACATAGGTTGAGCTAGCTCTTCGTTCCATCTCAGACTAACAATCTTCTTTATCACTCATGGTTTCCACCTATGTGATATGCTGAAAAATAACTGCAGTTATTAGTAGCTGCATGTATATGTGAAAAAACATGGGCAACTAAAACAGTGACTTTTAAGCAGGGAAACTGTTACTAAGCATGTATATGCATAGAAGTAGTTCCTCGAAGGAAAAGTGTTACTATGCAAGTTGTCAACATTCAGTTGCTAACACAGGTATTCTGTAAGACAATATAGACCTCAAATACAACCAAAATGAGCTAACATTAAACACAAACAGGTGGTAGGAGTAGGAATACACTACGTTCGGTGCTAAGAAACCCAATTGCACTCCCTGTTCTCCTAGCAGTTACGAACGTGTGCTTTATTTTAGCATCCTCCCCATGTAGGACCCCAAATTTACGATGCTTATTGCTTCAAATTCATGGAGCGAGATGAATCCACAGTAAGAAAATCAGCAGACATAAACCATCTTCTATGGTTATATTGATTCAAATTAATTAGGTAAAACCACTTATGATGCTTGCTGATTTATGTACACAAAACGAGAATCACATAAACCACATATGCTGCAACTACTTGGCTAACTGAATTCTGCAGTCCTCTTGGGAATAGAAAATTGTTCTTACAAGGAATGATTCGGAGGGGAGATGCCCTCGGCACCGGCAGCAGCCGAGCTGCTGACCCACTGGCACCACCACCTTCTTGAAGTACCCGCCTCCGGTAAGCAGCTTGCAGACCTGCAGGGCCACAGTAGCACGACACAGAAAACAAATCACATGACAGCAGAAGCGAAACATCAGCTCATGAGAGGAGGCAGGGGTAGGGGCATCGCGAGGATGGTGCCGGAGCAGAGAGCATTGGAGCCCCGGGTACAACAGAGGGAATTTGTAGGTCAGATATGACTGCAAAACAATGGAGAAGTGGAAGAATCACTTGAGCGTCTGTTCTTTGGTTGCTCAAACACCTAAACTGGCAAAAATGAGATCATAGCTTGAATAAGCATTTTATCGAACATCTAAACTACAGGCAGCAGTAGAAGGCTAAACCTGAGCGTATATTTCTTAGACAAAAATGAGAAAGTTAGAACATTTCTCCCCGCTAATCCACAATAATCCCTGTCTCAGCAATCTTTTTTCCCCCTCTCCTTTCCCAAACCAACACAGTTCTCATTCCAATCTCGTGCATCCAGTGAGAGGGTGATGGTCTGCAACATCTCTGAAGCAAAAAGAGAAGACGATGTAACAACTCACCAGGGCTGCAGATTTAGTGCGCACCCAAGGAGCACCAGCACCTGCACAACCGTTGTTGCCGGTGGAGACGTGGAGGGAGGCGCGACCGGCCCGAGCGCCGCTGCCCCGGAAGCCGCACAGGGGGCGCCATATCGGGGCCCGCCTGAGATGGGGCTGCCGCATCCCTCGACGCATACGCTGCAAAGGAGAGGAAGAGCACAGACCGATGGTTTACCCGGTGCCGAAGAGCGAAGGAGACGAAGAGCAAGCGAGAGAGGCCGTATTCACCATGGGTCATCGTCGGAAGCCCATGCCTGAGCGTACGTCGCCGGAAGCCCTCGCCTGAGCGGACGCGTGCGCAAGTGGCGTCCGCGCCTGGACTTGTCTGCGCTGCGCCGGTGTCCTCCACTCGTGGCGCCAGGAAGGGGGGCGGGCGGCGGCTTGCCGGCCGCATCGCACCGGCTAGGGCGGGTCCCGCCACTGGCCGCAGGTGCAGCACCGTGGGCTCCCTCGGCTTCGCCAGATGCTCAACTCCGGTAGCTGCCAAAGGCCACTCGCGCGAGCCCGCCATTGCGCTGGGGGCTGCCCTTGCCCCGGTCGCCTGCGCAGCGCCATGGGCGCGCTCACTCCGCATCTGGTGAGAGGAGGGAGGAATGAGAGAGACGGGAATGATTGAACGAGAGAGAGAGAGGAGAGGGGGAGTGGAAGATATTTTTTCTCCAAACCAATCACCGCACGACAACGAAAAGAAATCTTGACGTAGACCCGGCGCTGGCCATTGCCTGCTCGACAGCACACAGGGAGAGCGGGGCCGCCAGCGTTAGGTGCCGTACAGGTGTAGAAGGGAGATTGGGCAGCGTTGGATGTTCATCCGGCGTTGTAAAATTTTTTGCTACCGTGGACACCACGAGGCCACCGTTTGGCCTGCCGTTCTAATCTCTTTAGATGGTGTTTCCACCCGTCACACAGCGGGTGTCTTTTGAAGTTTGAAGAGTTGCTACAGTGTTTCCATAAAAAGATTCACAGAAGATGTATTTGATTTCAATCCGTGATAACATCAGGAACAAATATTTGAGCATTGCTACCGCGTCTTTATCAAATTTCCTCTTCAACATTTGATTTTCTTGGTGGCTTTGTGTTGATCCCTAACTTCCTCTTCATACCGGAACTCTTCAAAACCACATGCATGCAGAAATCATTTACATGTTCTGTTTTTATTTAATTTCTTTTGAAACACTTGAACAACAAGTCATTTTTAATTCTCTTTTGGAATAGAGTTAATAACAAGTCAGAGCAAGAGCATACATAGGGATAAAGAGCAAACTGAAAACAGGCGAGAGATACAACAATCTGGATAGGTGAATATAGCTCCTTGGAACTTCTTGTTCAAATTCGAACAAAATCTTAAAATTTTAAGAGCCACCCCTTCCATCCAAGGTGCCAAAAGGGAACAGTATCAAGGTTTATGGTCCATAATTCTGAGACTGAGAAAAATAGAAAAAGAAAACAAAGAGGACAACAAAAAGTGAAGTGACCCTCGTCCTCCAATCATGCAGTCCGAACCTGCAAAACGAGAGGGGGCAATATAGGTAATCAGGAAATATAAACAAACCAAGCTGCGACCCCAAGCTTTTCAAAACCACAAAAATATCTTACCAGACCAGCTGTCAAAATTCTAGGTTCAGTTCTGCTACAAGCCTCTGCACAACACGAAATATCACCCCACAGGGGACTTCATCTTGAAGATACTGCTCGAGATCCTTTAGGCCCTGTTTGGATACAAAATATTTTTGGAGTTTTTAGAACAATACCATAGTTTTATAAACTACTTGGTTTTAGAGGGTCATAAAGTGTTTGGATGCAACAAATTTCATGGTTTCGAATACCATGGTATTGCTTAAACTATAGTATTTTTGGAGTCTAGAAAACTTGGCCCCAACCCCCTTTATTTTTTACAGAGCTCGGTGCGGACATTGCTTTCTATATATATAGATATTCAAATAGAGTTGTGATGGTTTGCATGCAAGGTTTCCTAAGATACAAGTAGAGACACATGCTATTATTAGCATGCTATGTAGGCAAACACCCAAACAACTTTCTTACAGTCGTCTTTCTCTTGAAAGTTAAAGGGCGAGTCATCTAAGAAATGACAAGAAAACTATAAATTCTGTTACGAAACATGCTAAATGAATCCTGTAAATTGCATATTTTTTTTTGAAACTAGCTGCGACAATATTTTAAATTCATACCTCCTCTGGAATAAAGAAAATCTCATGCTCGATAAAAATCCTTAGCTGGTTCACAAATCCTCTTAGTGTTTTTGTTGATATTGGTAAACCACGTCGACCATGCGTCCATGCAGGTGTTGTCCAAGACAAGATCCTATCCAGGTCATTCTCCAAATTGGCTACACATAACTCGGGCGCTTTCAAGACATCCTTATTTTGACTTGGAGTTAGCTTTTGTGGATAATTGAGAGAGACATGCAGATAGAAAGCGAGAACATTCTCAAATTTTTTCCTCACAGTGAGTAATGCACTATGTTTCTTAATTGACTTCCTGCAAAAAAAAAAAAAACAAACAAACAAATTACATAATTAAAGAGAACATGAGATAATGTTAACCTGAACAACAGCAGGCCAAAATAAAATTGGCTACTATTACTAGTACCATCTACCATGTCATATAAGAAGTTGACTAGCTGACTTTTCTCAAACACGAAGAAGAGCTGCATATCTTTTATATTAAGAAGGAAAAGGGGGTACGAGAAAACCACACAATAACAAAGACAACACCTCAACACACCCCGATACACACTGCCACAACAAGCCCACACAACATGCAGATAGAAAGCGAAACCCCATAACTTTGCTTCTTCATGGGACGAAGCTAGGATGCCCTGCAAAGCAGGTGAAGCCCCATCAAAGACATTCATTCCGATGGTTCCAAAGTCGCCAAGCTCCAAGAATAATCAAAGAGTTGAAACCGTATCTTGATCAGTGACAATCTCATTAGACCGGCACCATCAAACTTCAAAGGACGGCTCAACCGGTTGGAGAGCGAGGATCTACAGTCTAGATTTATGTAAGAGCTCAAACCAGAATTACCTAGAGAAAACACAAGAAACCAGAAGGTCATTGACGGTTTCCTCTTCCTGAACACACAACAAACATTTCTGGTTATGCTGAAGACCCCACTGAGCAAGATGATCTGCAGTCCAACACTATTATGCGCAACTAACCACATGAAAAAACAGCATTTATTACGAGCCCGAGTTCTCCAAATACGCTCCCATGGACTGAATAAAATGGCACCTTGAAAGAAACCCTCATAAGCTGATTTTGCAGAGTAGACACCTGAAGTAGTAAGTCGCCAAATGTGCTTGTCTTCTGAGGCTGTAAAATGACCTGAGAAAGAATGTCCCAAATGTTTAAGAATTCTAAGGACCCCAACAGAAAGTGCACCTTGGAGGTCACCAATCCAAGTGTTACCGGTAAGAGCCTCTAGTACTTTGCGCTTATTGGCTCTTCTTTTGGGCACCAAAGCAAAGAGCCGTGGAGTAGAGTCCTCCATTTTCTGATCATGAATCCACCTATCCGTCCAGAAACGAGTACGGGAGCCATTGCCAACCACGGTGCATACTGCCACAGAAGCAAATGAACTTGAACCGGAAAAGAAGACCAAGGTCAATCAGGTTCTATTTTCTTAGCCAGAGCTAGCGCATTCGCAATGCCCATCCCATTTGTTGCAGCCTACTTGCAGGTCTGAGATGCCAAGGTCCCCATGTTCAATTGGGCGCGTGTGGAGATTCACAAGATTTTATGGGGAACCTAGTTCAGATAAAAATACCTTGTCGTGGAAAGCTTTACGGACACTTAATGCTACTAGAAGGCATTTGTGGTTTTGCATGGGGGATTTCAAGGAAATTCTTTTGGGATGTGAGAAGGAAGGGGGGCCTGATCAGCCTCAAGCCTGTATGGACCATTTTAAAGAAGCTTTAGAGTGTTGTTTATCTGATCTCGGGTTTGTGGGTGATCCATTTACCTGGAGAAATAATAGCCATACTTGTGAGCATTATATTGGGGAAAGGCTTGATCGGGCTGTAGCGGACGGAGACCTGTAGCGGACGGAGACTGGAGGGCGTATCGGAGTCGTTCGCGTTTGTTCCGTTTTGAGGCCGAATGGATCCAAGAAGAACAGTTCGAGGTGATGTGCAAAACGTCTGGGATTTATCGATGGGTGCTCGGCCTGGTCAGGTTTGCGATGCTATAAAAAATGTGGCACTTGACTTGTTGGGCTGGAGCAAAAATACCCTAGGTGATCCGTGTTGGAGTATGTGTATGTATTAGGCCCATGAGGCTAGGCCCATGAGGCCCATGTATGCTACACTATATAGCTACCCTTCTAGGGTTAGCCTAATCAATAGAGAGTGAATTAGTTCAACATGGTATCAGCAGGGTAGGGTTAGGTCTTCCTCTCTCCTTCCCGACCCAAACCCGATCCAGGGCAGCCGCCAGCTGCCGCCGCCGGCGTGCCGCCGCCATGGCCGGCCGGCCGCCCCCTCCTCCATCCCCGAGCTACTTCTTCTCCTTCCCCGAGCTCTCATCTCCCTCCTGGGCGCGAGTGGTGGCCGGATCGACGCCGCCGGGGGGCGCTCCCGCCGCCGCCGCCCCGGGCGCGCTCGACGCCGCCGCCGCGGCCGCTCTCGGTCCGCACGGATCCGCGGTAGACGCGCGGAATCCGCCGCCGCCAGGCTTCTCCCCGGACTTCGCCTCGCGGCCCGCGGTCGCCGCTTCGTCCTCGCGGCCCGCCATGGCCCTCGCGGCCGACGCGGGCGGAGCGGAGGGGGGCGGCGCACATCCCGCCCTGCACGCGAGCGGAGCGGAGGGGAGCGGCGCGCTTCCCGTCCTGCAGGATCTCGGAGCAGAGGACCCCGATGCAGAGGACCCGGTGCTCCCCCACGACCCGATCCTCCCACACGTCCCTCCTCCCACTCGTGGCCTGGATGCTGCGGCCGTAGCAGCTGCCTACGGGGCCGCCGCTGCAGAGGCCACCGCGGCCGGCCTTGGGCCTGCAGCCGTGGCACGCTATGCGGCTACTGCTGCTGCTGCCGCCCTGGAGGGCCTCGGGATGCCTCCCAGCGGCGTCGTCTACTTCCAGGCGCCGAGCTCCAGCAGCGATGTCCTCACCTCTGAAGCCCGGCCCACTGTGACTGCGGCAGGGGGCAACACTACTGGTGGCAGGGGCTCCTTCACCTTCCCGGCGCCACCGCCGGTCAACCACCACACTCCCCGCCCCGACTCCGCCCTCGCTGCAGCCCTTGTCTCCGCGCGTGCAGCGGCTGCCGCGGGGCAGGAGCGTCTCCAGGCTGCTGCTCGGGCTTGGCAGCGAGAGCAGGACGCTGCCGCCACCTTGGCTCGCCAGATTGCCGAGGCGGAGGCGCTCCTCGCTCAGGCCTCCGGCACCCTGCCCGGGGCCCCCTCCTCCGGTTCGACGGGCCAGCGCGGCTCCACCTCCACCGTGGTGACCCGGCACGACCCGGCCGATCCCTTCGTCGCGCAACTCCACTACCAGGCTGGCGGTGTCCAGAACATCGGCCAGCTGATCCGGGTCGTCCTTGACCCCGCGTCGCCATCCTACGCCCGCTGGAGGGACCAGGTCATCCTCACCCTGCGCCGCTACGCCTTGGACGACCACATCCTCGCCGAGCCGCCGGCCGGGGACCCGACTTCGTCGTGGCTCCGCCTCGACAGCATTGTGCTCTCGTGAATCCTCGGCACGGTCAACTCCGAGCTGCAGGACCTCCTCCGCAACACCTCCTCTGCTCGACACGCCTGGCTTGCCCTCGAGGGCCAGTTTCTGGGCAACGCTGAGACCCGGGCCTTGCAGCTCGACCTCCGCTTCCGCACCTTTGAGCAGGGGGATCTCGCGGTTGGCGAGTACTGCAGGCAGATGAAGGCCATGGCGGACTCTCACTGGCGCCGTGCGATGGAAGAGGAGTACGCGGCCCTCCTCGCCAACCAGACTTGGGATCTGGTGCCCCGCCCGCGAGGTGCCAACGTCGTCACCGGCAAGTGGATCTGGACCCACAAGCGCCGGGCCGATGGTACACTTGAGAGGTACAAGGCTCGGTGGGTACTCGGGGTTTCACTCGCCGCCCGGGGTTGACTATGATGAGACCTTGGTCCGGTGGTGAAGCCTGCACGTCCGCACCGTACTCTCCGGCTCTCACCCGCTCCCGGCCGGTGCACCAGCTAGATGTGAAGAATGCCTTTCTGCATGGTCTTCTCTCGGAGACAGTCTACTGCAGTCAGCCAGCTGGGTTTGTGGACTCCTCCAGTTCTGAGATGGTCTGTCGGCTCAACAAGTCTCTATATGGCCTTAAGCAGGCTTCCCGGGCATGGAACCACAGGTTTGCCGCTTTCCTCCTGACCCTGGGTTTTGTGGAGGCCAGGTCAGACACGTCCCTGTACATCTATCACCATGGGGCTGAGACTGCATATCTGCTACTCTATGTGGATGACATAGTCCTGACAGCTTCCAGTGAGTCACTTCTTCGCCGGATCATCACCTCTCTTCAGCAGGAGTTTGCGATGAAGGATTTGGGTGTACTTCACCATTTTCTTGGGGTCACTGTTGAGCCTCATCCAGCTGGGCTTCTTCTTCACCAGCGTCAGTATACTCTGGACATACTTGAGCGGGCTGGGATGACAGATTGCAACCCCTGCACCACTCCAGTTGACACTCAGAGCAAGCTGTCAGAGGCAGAGGGCCCCCAAAGTGGATCGATCCTACGGCGTACCATCTTGCCGGTGCTCTTCGCCTCACCTTCACTCGGCTCGACATCACCTATGGAGTTCAGCGGTTGTGCCTTCACATGCATGATCCTCGGGAGCCTCATCTCACCGCTCTCAAGCGGCTCCTCGGATACCTCCGTGGCACCGATTATGGCTTGCTCCCGCACCCCAGTCCTCCCCTACGAGTTGGTTGTCTCACCGACGCCGATTGGGCCGGCTGTCCGACACTCGCCGGTCCACCTCTCGGCTACGCCGTCTTCCTCGTAGGCAACCCGGTGTCCCGGTCCTCCAAGCGCCGCCAGGTGGCCTCCGCTCCAAAGTCCGAGTCGGAGTACCGCGCCGTCGCCAACGGTGTGGCCGAGGCTTCCGGCTCCGGCAGCTCCGGCCGAGCTCCACAGCCCCCTTCGCCGGGCCACGCTCGTCTTCATCGCGACAACGTCGGCGCGGTCTACCTCTCCACCAACCCGTTCAGCATCGGGCGCACGAAGCATGTGGAGATCGACCTTCACTTCGTCCGTGATCGGGTGGCCATCGGCGAGGTGCGAGTCCTCCATGTACCGACCACCTCCCAGTTCGCCGACATCTTCACCAAGGGCCTCCCGTCGTCGACCTTCACCGACTTCCGCTCCAGCCTCAACATCACCAGTGGCTAGTTGTGGCTGTGGGGGACATGTGTGTGTGCTCTTTCTTTCTTTTAGATGTCCAGTCTTGAAACTCCGCTGTGCCGGTAGTTCAGACTGCGGGGGAGTGTTGGAGTATGTGTATGTATTAGGCCAATGAGGCTAGGCCCATGAGGCCCATGTATGCTACACTATATAGCTACCCTTCTAGGGTTAGCCTAATCAATAGAGAGTGAATCAGTTCAACAATCCGGAGAAATGTATTAAGAAAATGAGGAAGATGCTGGAGGCTTGCCAGCAGGGGCCAATATCGGTCTCATCGACGAGCAAGTTGCAGCTTCTGAAATCTAAACTAGAGAGATTGGAGGATCAGCAGAATTTGTACGGAGAGCGAAGGTGCATTGGTTGGAACATGGTGACCTCAACACCAAAATTTTCCACCAGTATGCATCCGAAAGGAGAAGGGTTAGTAGAGTTAGTAGGATTGTTCTTGATGATGGGTTAGTAGAGTTAGTAGGATTGTTCTTGATGATGGGCGCATTGTGGATGATGAGGGAGAGATGTCGCGGAACCATCGACCGACTTCACTCTGAGTTCGCCATGACGGACCTTAGGGAGCTACATCACTTCTTGGGGATCTCCGTCACTCGCTCCTCCGACTGGCTCTTCCTTAGCTAGCGGCAGTACGCGGTGGACCATCTTCAGAAGGCAGGTATGGGAGTGTCACTCGATGTCGACACCCGTTGACTCTCATGCCAAGCTCTCTGCATCGGAGGGCGCTCCCGTCGCCGACCCCACCACGTACTGGAGTCTCGCCGGCTCTCTTTAGTACTTGACGCTCCCTCGCCCCGACCTGGCGTACGCTGTGCAGCATGTGTGCCTCTTCATGCATGACCCGCGCAAAGCTCACCTCGTGCTGATCAAGCGCATCCTTCAGAACGTGATGGCCTGTCGACAAGTTAATTGCATACTCCGACGTTGACTGGGCAGGGTGCCCAGACTCCCTCTGCTCCACATCAGGCTTCCGCGTCTTCCTCGGCGACACCATCGTTTCCTGGTCGTCCAAAAGGCAAACCACGGTGTCCCGGTCCAATGCAGAGGCCGAGTACCAGACTGTTGCTCATGTGGTTGCAAAGTGTTGTTGGCTTTGACAACTTCTTCAGGAACTTCACGTTCCCTTGAAGGTCGCCACAGTTGTCTACTGTGACACGTGAGCACTGTCTATATGACAGCCAACCTGGTCCACCATCGCCGTACCAAGCACATTGAGATCGACATCCATTTCGTCCATGAGAAGGTGGCTCTCGGCGAGGTTCGTGTTCTCCATGTGTCGTCCAAGTATCAATTCGCTGATATCATGACAAAGGGTTTGCCGATTCAGGTGTTTGAGGATTTTCGGTCCAGTCTCTGCATCCGGAATCCTGACATTTCAACTGAGGGCGGGTGATAGATATGTACATTAGGCAAGTGTATATTAGGCAAGTCTATATTTAGTGTGATTGGCACCTTCCATGTATTGCATGTAAACTCAGCCATATTGGCCATATATATGAAGGTCACCCCCGCTCCCCCATTGGGTGTGTGGTGTTTCCCCTAATCTCTCTATTATTCTACACAAAGATGATTGAGGACATCCATAACAAGAACGGAAAGCATTGGGGAAAGTGGGTCTCCCTGCCTCAAGCCTCACTTATGTAGAATGGCCTCTTCAGGAATTTTATTGATTAGAACTTGCGAAGAGGATGATGCAAAAAGCTATGGATGTCACACCAAATAAGACCAAACCCCAGCTTTATTAAGACCTCAAGGAGGAAAGGCCATGAAACTGAATCAAAAGCTTTTGTGACGTCAAGCTTAAGGAGGATGCTAGGCTGTCTTTGTTGATGTAGAAACTTTACTGTTTGGTGGACAAGCATGAAATTGTCTTGTATGAACCGGTCCTTTATGAAAGCACTTTGATTTGGGCTCACCATCGGATCCAAATGGACAGCCAATCTATTAGCAAGAATTTGTCACCAATTTCGCAAACTGTGTACTAAACTGAGGGGGTGAAAGTCATTGATATACAGGGCCTCATCCTTCTTAGGGAGGAGTGTAATAAAAGCTGAATCAAGCAGCCCAAAATTGCCAGAATTTTCTGCTCCGCACTGCTGAGATGACAGCCATAACATCCAGCATGATAATGGGCCAACATACTTTATGAAACCAACCTATAAACCCATCCGGGCCAGGAGCTTTGTCACTTGTCTGAAGGTAGGTGGACAATAGTTTTCCAAACTTCCTCTTCTGAGATGGGGGTCTTAAGAGCAGCAAGATCAATAGAGTGAATCAACTCATCAAGATTCATTGTATCTCTCAATCCACACACATCCCGAGCAAGTTCTTGTAAAAATTGTGGACAGCTTTCTCCTACCATGACCTGTGAGAACCTGATCATTCTCAACAAGCTTGGCAATAAAATATCTTTGTTTGCAGGGTCTAGCTTGAGCATGAAAGAGGGTAGTATTAGCACCACCCTCGCTTAACCAAGCGATGCGAGATCTGCAGGCGATCGTTCTCATGAGAGATGATAAGGCTAGGGAGTGCTTTTTGAGATTGCTGCAGAGCCAAGCTTCCTTTTTCTCGAAAACGCAGGAGACAGAGCCAAGCTTCCTCAACTGATAAGATTCGACTAGCTCAAACTGAAATCTCTTTTTTCCTGGCTTAATAGCCTGTAAACCAAGGAGAAGGGGGCAATGATCTGAGCCACAGTGGAGGTGCTTTGTGACAAGCAACTTGGAAAAAGATGTTCCCAGTCCAAGGAGCAGAGCATCCTGTCCTGCTTAAACAATGTCAGTGCATCATGTCCGTTAGACCAAGTGAACTTATGAACATGCAGAGGTATGTCATGCAATGTTAGATCATTAATTAATCGTCGAAATCTCCCCATCATTGCACGGTGTAGGATATTGTTATTCTTGTCTTCCTGTAAGTGAGGTTAAGATCCCCTATCACAGTCACAGACATTAGCAAGCTGCTCTAATATCTCTCAGCTCTTGCAGAAAAAGGATCTTATCTTCATTGCTTTGAGGGCCATATACACAAGACAGCCACCATGCCACATTGTCAGCAGGACAGAAACACACTGAAGCGCTGAAGGAGTCTATTCTGGAGGCACAAGGAGAACCAATGCAGTGCTTCCACGCAATAAGAATACCACCAGATGCATCGGTTGAAGGGAGCACAATATGATGGTCAAAGTCTGACCCTAAAGCTGAAAGAATGGATCCTTGGGAAATTGCTGTCATTTTTGTCTCCTGAATGCACACAACATCCACCAGAGCAGAAGAGACAAGAGTGTGAACTTAGGAGCTCTAGAATTGAGACCTCGGACATTCCAACATAAAATATTTGAGGGGGTTCATTGAGATACTAGGAAATGCGACCCAAAGAACAACACACAAACAAGAGAATTAATATACAATGACATCTTCAGGCAGAACCCAACCAAAGAGAATCCCTCTGTGCTCTGTGCTGCTTCATTGATCCCTTCATATTCTCCAATAATGTCCTGTGCATGCATCACCTTCTTCTTGTCACGAGCTGGTGCATGAACAACCGAGGTTTCAAGCTTTAAGGCTCTGCCAGGGCGGACCACCACATTTCCTTACGTGAGGTTTGGGAGTTGGGAGAATTTTCATGTCTTCCGAGTTATCCTGCAGATGAATTGGGCTCCTTCACTTTGGAATGGAGGGGAGAAAGCAGATTCAATCTGGGCCTCCACCTCAGGAGAGGCCACATCAGTGGAAATAGTTTTATGTAGATGGCGATGACATCGATAGTAACTCTTGTAGATTGTGCCCATGCCCCAGGCCGCTGCTGAGGGAGGAGATTGTGTCACCACTGGGCTTTCACCAGTGGTATCTGCTATGCGTAAACACCGTTCCTCAACCACAAGCATTAAGGATTGTATATCAGTTAATACTGACTTGTATATATTGACCTTTCATTAATACTATCTAGTTAAGTACATAAGGATTATGTATAATAGTACTGTTACAATACCTTGGGGATCTGAGAGCTTAATGACTCCAGAGGTGGATCTCTGTATATATAGAAGGCTAGAGTGCCTATATATAGAAGGCTTGAAAGCCGGGCCATATAGGCCATTCATACATTTAACAAGTACATACACTTATTTTTTCCTTAACTAAAATTTATATTTCGCATAAAATGAGAAGATTCTATAAACTGGAAATACAGCAGGAGAGACCTCCACTGTAATAATTGAGAAGTATGTGGTATTATTACAAAATTAGGCACATATGTTCTATCAAAATACAATGCATGACATCAGTTAAAAAATCTAATACAATGTAAATAGTAGACAATACAAATTACAAATATAACAAAACTTGCTTACCCTTTTAACTGCCCCTTTTTTATCTTTCTCAAAAGATTACTAGCATCTTTAGTCCATCTCACTTGACATATCAGGGTTCCTAGCCTAAACCAGTCACCATCTTTTTCTTCCTCTTCCATTCCTAATTTAGTAATGACAATGAAACAGAGGATCATTTTTTTAACTTTAAATACAGCAGGATTTCATTAAAAATGAACAACAAAAAGTAACAACACCACTGTACAAGACGGGGGTACAACTAAGAGAATTGCATACGCTACAACAAAGAGAACTGCATTGTACAAAGAAACTTTTTTTAGCGAAAAATACAGCAGGGGAAGCCCCCACTACTGTGTGATTTTATTAAAAAACCAAAAGCCATAAACTATACAGTCCTATCAAGAGGCTGAGGGGGCCACTGTTCAGCTAAGAACTAAGAAAGAGAATCAATACAGAGGAAAACAGAGTGCTTGTCATCAGACATTCGAAGAGCTTGAAGTCTAGCCTCATCCAAGAAGGAGCATTTCCAGAAGGAGAAAGAGGGCCATCTTCTGTCAAATATGAAGTTATTTCGCTGCTTCCAAATGTGCCAGGCAGCAATAATGAAGATCTCCATAAAGAAGGGATTTTGGTATTGCTGTTTTGACTGCATCATCATTTGGAAGAAATCACTTTGAAAGTTCCGGTGCATATTCAAGTGTTGCCAGCAGGCCTCACTGAATGGACTGCTGAAGAAGAGGTGGAAAGCAGTTTCCTCATCATTCTGATTGCAGAGAATGCAACTATAGTTATTGCCCTCCAACTTGTGTTTTTTCCTTTTAAGAAGGTTCCTTGTGTTTAGCCTATCCATAATCAGGAGCCAGGTGAAGACTCTAAGCTTGTTACTGCATTTTGAGTCCCAGATCCACAGAAAAGGGGTAGGGGGCTGAACATTTCTGTAGGGAAAATTGTAGAATTTAGTAGATGTATATAGCTGCTGCTTCCCCAAATATAGTGCCAAAAGTCTTTTGTATCTTGTTGAGCCTGTATAGATTGAATATAATCTTGCATTCTTTGATATTCTTGATAAGCTTGTTCGGACAGAGGAAGGTGGAATTGTGACTGGAGGTTGTTGTTTGAAAGGAACTGCAACACAGAAATCTTCTTGTTTTTGGAAAAAGAGAAGTCTCGGAAACTTGCTCTGCATGACATTGTCATTCTATAGGTCTGACCAGATGTACAAAGAAACTCTTTGTGCTATATTTGGGGAAGTAACATCTACACATCCTCTAAATTCTACAACTTCCCATTAAGAAACTCCTAGCCACCGGCTCTTTTTATTTGGACTGGGATTCTAAGTGCTCCAATAAACTCAGAGTTTTCTCCTCGTAACTTCTTATGGACAGGCTAAATACAAGGAATATTTTAAAGAGGAAAAAACATAAGCTGGAAGGAAACAATTATAACTGTGTTCTCTGCAATAGCAATGTGGAAGAAACTGCTTTTCACTTGTTCTTTAGCTGCACCTTCAGCTGAGCTTGTTGGCAGCACCTAGGCATTCAATGGAATTTTGCAAGTGATTTCTTTCAAATGCTGATACAAGCCAAGCAACAATTTCCGAATCCTTACTTTATGGAGATCTCATCGTTGCGGCTCGGCAGATTTGGAAACAAAGGAATAACTTCATCTTTGATAGGGGTTGTCCTTCCTTAGATTCTTGGAAGTCCAGCTTTAGTGAGGAACCTCGACTTCAGATCCATAGGATCTGTGAAGCTAAGCGTAGATTCCCTAGCCTAGTTTCATTGCCTCCCTCAGGCTTCTAGATTCTAATGTTCGTTGTTGGCTCGTACAGCTATGTGCCTTGTACAACTTTTTATATAAGCTTACAGTGGGGGCTTCCCTGTTGTACCATTTTCAAAAACAAAAACTACAATTTAACCTTGATAGACTTTAGAAATAATTTTTACCTGTATCACATTTATTGAATTTCCATACTTTTGCACTTATTGAACCAGATTGCTTGATAACTGCAATATCATCACCTTTTAGATCTGGACAATAGTATCCCAAACTATGCAATTCTTCTAAACCATCGATAATATCACTGCAAAATATGAAAAGTGAATTGTTCGATAATAAATACTTCATAGCAATGTTCATATAATGAATCTTAATGTATTTATAAAGAAACTAGTAGTTATACCTCATCAAAGTAATAAAATCTACAGTGAATCTTCCATTTATATCGACTCCTGGACCATTTGTCTCTAGATAAGTTGCAAAAGTTGTATCAAATTGTGGAAGAGCCAAAAATGTGAAATTAATCTGCTCTCCAACTCCATTAGCACATCCTAATGGGTTCATCACACATGGATGATCAACTCGAGCAAGTTGATCGTATAGCTCTGATGCAGAAACCAGCTCATCAAATTTGAAAATAATTGCATTGCATGCATCCTGTCGATCATCTAAAGTTCCAGATGTTACAGCTCCACGATAATAAGACAACTTTGATGGGTTGCTCATAGACAAGAGTGAAGGATTAACAACCATTATAGACCTTTGTCCATTAACCTACCAGAAACAAGTTCAAACATGATTAACAATATTACACTAATATCTATATAGAAATAAATCTGGTATTTAATATTTTGTAGAAAACAATGGTAATTGAGTGAATTAATTGGAAGAATATGATGCCATTACCTCAAGATCAAGAGAAGCTAATCCGCCAACTTGGGCTTGAGAGGGATCCATTAGTAGTTCTAAGACCTAAGAAGAAACAAGAAATGAAATATTGACGAATGAATTTATGCTTTCAAAAAAAAAATATTTGGTAAGCATAATATGGTTATAGGTTGTCCTAGCAAAACAAATAGAGGTTGCCCAAGTGACTTGTGTGTAATTAACCTAATACATTTTTTGAGAGATTATATATTAAGAAAAAGAATATCTTATACAGGTGGTCAGCCGAGTGCATAATGTGCTGCATAGCAAGGATTGCGGTGAAAGCATAAAATCCTGATGGTGTACAACATTTACTGCTGTGTAGAAACATATCTAATTTCAACTGATTATGTGATCAAAACTAACAAATTAGTAGTACTAGATATTTTTTTCTTTCCTGGTGCTAAGAGCATCTCCAACAGTTCCCTACTTGGTTTGCCATCCTCTATAATTTGGCAAAACAAGGAAAATTCTATCTCCAACAGTTCTCTACTTGGGTTGCCATTTTTTTCCAACTTGCCAAATCCCTCTCCCGCACGCGTAAAGATGCGCACGCGTACTCGGCTTCCGATCGCTCCTCCCGCGCCCGGTCTTCTCTTCCCACGTGATCGATGAAAATTCTCCTGTCGTTCCCGCGTGTCCCGCTCCACTTCCCCGTCAATATATTCCTTCGGTCCTCCACAGCTCCACAGATCGGCGCAAGTTTTTCCGGGCGCGCGAGTCCATCGCGAGTAGAAGTCTGGTCGTCGCCCGTCATCTCCCAAGTCTGGTCGTCGATCGGCCGTCATCGCCCAAGTCCAGTCCATCGCGAGCATCGTCGCGCGGCCGTCTACGCCCGTCATCGCCCAAGTCCAGTTCGTCGGGAGGCCAAGTCCAGTCCGTCGCGAGGCCAAGTCCAGTCCGTCGTCGCGGCAAAACTCAGGTCCACGCACATCTTCCCTTCGAACCCCTTCTCTGCCTCTTTGTTCTCGCACCTGAATGTCTGCCAGGAATCAATTTGTAGATCATATCATGCCATGCGTGTAGATGAGTTGGTACTGTTTGTAGATCAGTTTGTACATCAATTTGTGTAGATCAGTTTGTGTAGATCAATTTTAGATCAATTTGTAGATCAGTTTGTGTTGATCAATTTTTAGATCAATTTTTAAGACCACGAACCTTCGACGGAACATCTCATCGGTGTATGTTGGATTGTCCGCTAAGTAATCTTGAAACATCCTGTCGTGTCCGCCTTGTCTATCACGGTCAAGAACTCTGTGACCTTTCACAGAGCCACCGTGTGTTCCTTTTTCATTGGAGAAGGCGGCTTGCACAAGTTGAGCAGTCGATAATATTAGCAATTCATCGTCATCGGATGATGACTCCTCCAGTACTCTTCGAGCACGGGATCTTTTCCTAGGCATGATTCCTAATCGCAAGTAGAGAGGATCAACATCAAAACCTAGATCACATAACCGGGCATAGAGATCAAAAAAAAACCCTAGCGCTACAGGGGGCGATGCTGACCTGCGCGCGGGGGGGGCTGGGGCGCCGACGTCCTATATCACGACCACGGCAGGCCCACACGTCAGCGAGACTTGCCTTGTTTCCTGGCGATCTCCGCACGACTGCTTGGAAGACCACGGCGAGATGCTCCAGCGGCGGCGTGAGGAAGGCGGACGGTACAGGGTCGCGCGGCCAGGCTCGTACGAAGGGAAGTGACGGGGTACCGGTCAACCAACTCTTGAGGTGGGCCTCCTCTTTTTTTTGATTTGGCAAGGAGAAATAGAGAACTGTTGGAGATGGACTTTTTTCAACTTGGTAAATCATTATAGCAACTTGCTAAAACTCGCAATTTGGCAAGTGAGAAGTAGGGAACTGTTGGAGATGCTCTAAGGGCCTGTTTGGATACACGCCTGGGCAAATTTGCCTATACTAGACAGTTGCTTATACCTTGCCTGGACCTTGTTTGATTCAAGCCCTGGATTTTGTTTGCCGGGTGCCATGCGTGGAAAATCAATCGCCTGAGAGTCTAGCTGAGCTGCCTGGCTTTAATGACCGCTTAAATCACCGATTCATTGTTGCGGTGTTTCATTATACTCCCATCACTTTCCCCTTTCCTCTCCCGTCCCTCTCCCATCTCTCTCGTTGGTGTGTCTTTGGAAGTGGGGAAATCAGAGATTGGGTGCAATGGAGATGAAAGATGTTGCAGAGTGATATTCTAACTTGTGGATCTAGTGATTTACTAAAAAATTTCATCTCTGCCCTCATCATTGACTTCAAGAAGTACTGATATGAGATATCTCATTCAGTAGAGGTGAGCAAAATCTGTTTCTATTTTCTTGATCTGAGATCTTGTTTATGCCCAAATGATGGCTGCAGTTTTTTTCGAGGTTGATGTCTATGATAATCAGATCGTTTTTTCTCGTAGCCCATGACAATTTTTTTTAGCATGTGCGTATGTGGATGCTCTTTCTCTATGATAATCAGATCGATTCTTTTTAGCATTACAGACTTATCTTTTTAGAATGCGTGTACCGACATCCAATGGTGCTAGCTAGTACACATTTATCTTTTGAGGATTAGAAATTGAGTCTTGAGTGGCATATGTATATTGGTTTAAGTAGTAACTCTGTACACGTTACTTTAGAAAATGACGACATGCATGTATATGTATACCTAATGTGAACTACCAGCTCGCTTGTTTCTTACATTTTCTCAGATGATGCTTAGATGGATAAAGAGTTAAAGACCACGTTTCCGATACTGTTATCCAGCAAAGAAGTCGGATGTTAAGTGTCCTATCTATTGTCATTGTCATTATCCAATGGCGGCGACGTCGATGTCTTCGCTCTAGAAGATTGCCAATAAAATATGGGCACTTGGTGAGCAGAGATTTGGTGAAGCAAATAAGGCTAGATGAAATATAGAATGGAACAACTAAAAGCTGCATCCATGATCCATCAACTTCGGATGAGTAAAGCTGTGCTCTGGAATCTTTCCTCCCGATTGCATGATTCCGGTCTACTAAGGGATACTATACTTGTCTCGGTTGAAGAACAGTTAGCTATATTTCTGCATAATACAGTTGGCCACAATCTGAGAAATTGTGTGATTGCATTATGTTTCAAGAGATCCGGCGAGACTATAAGCTGGTATTTCAGTGAGGTCTTGATGGCTTTATGTTCCCTTGCCAAAGATATGATAAAACTTAGGTTTGTCGAGACTCATTCAAAGATAACCAGTAGCCCTGGGCACTTCTACCCTTATTTTAAGGTATACAACTAAACATACGTTCTTAATATTTTATTTTTGATGGCTAGTTTATTACACTAATAAAAATTCCTTGCAATATAGGACTGTATTGGAGCACTTGATGGCACTCATATCCCCTCATTTGTGCCTGAAAATATAGTTAACAGGCTTAGAGGTCGTAAAGGCTACCCTACTCAAAATGTGCTAGCAGCCGTGGACTTTTGATTTGCGGTTTACATATGTGTTTGCTGAATGGGAGGGCTGGGCACATGACTCCGCAGTTTTACGGGCTGCCCTTAAAAGATCAAATGGAGTTCCATTGCCTGAAGGTCAACATATTTGTCTTGCTTGTTTAAGGCATACACTAAATTTTGATGAGGCAATAAAGCAGTCAGTCTTGTGTGTTGTAGGAAAATACTACTTAGTTGATGCGGGGCATGCAGTGAGACCGGGTATATTGCCACCTTATAGAGGTGTTCGCTATCACTTTCAGGAGTATGGGGGTGGGAGATATCCATAAACACCACAGGAGTTGTTTAATCTTCGACATTCTTCTCTTACTACAACTGTTGAGCGAGCATTTGAGACCTTAAAGAATCACTTTAAAGTTCTTGCGAACAAGCCATGTTTTCCCTTTATCATACAGGTGAAGCTTGTGATAGCATGTTGTGTGTTACACAATTGGATCCTTGATTACGGTCTAGATGATATCATATATGATGAAGAAATCTGGTATAATACTTTGCCCATGTTAACTAGAGTAGCAGCAGACCAAGGTGGAGCAAGTTCATCATTACTTGGAGGCGGCATAAGGATACTTGGGGACTTGTGGCTAAGCATATGGATGAGAGTGGCAATAGATGGGACGATGACACAAAGATGGTGACTCTCTCCAAGTCTACTTTGAAGGACCTCGGTAATTATCTCTTGCTTAAACATTCATCTTACATGCATTATATTAAATGATTCTTATTATTTTTTATGCAGCCAAATGACCATAGGATTCTCTCTAAACCAATTCAGTTCTTTGACAAGTTTATTTAATGCCTGCACAGCTGATGGTTCTGTTATGCAAGACCCTTCCACTGTTGCTGATCCAGACCAAGATGATACTGAGACTTGACATGCTGAATGATATGGCTAACTATGATAACACAAATGATGCACAGGGGCAAGACTCTCAGACAAACCAGAGTCTGATAGTGATGATTGTCAGGAGGTGGCTGCACTTGCTGCAGCTAGCAGTCAAGTTTCTTCATCTAGTGTCAAGTCCATGAAGCCTAACAAGAGAAATTTTAAACGGGCTGGCAAAGTGGCAAGTTTAATACACTACCTGCTGCTGCACGGGTTGGTAGGGCCATTAAGTCCAACACAAAACCGTCTCCTGCCTGCGCCAATGATGATATGGATGTGGATAACCAGTACTTTGCGTGGTATCCAACAGAACCTTGCTAAACCAGTGCAGGTCGCACCTCCTCCAGACCCTAATGGTCCTCTATGGGATATGCTCAAGAAGATCGCATTGGCACCAGATGATAGGCTTGCAGTAGGAATGCACCTTTGAAGCCAAAATTTCAAGTTCATCACAGCTTTCTTATCAATATGGGTCTACAATACCTTGAGCGTTGGGTGTTCAAATATTTATCTGGTGCTGACCTTGGTGATGACTGATTAATGGCTCATTGTAGCTGCATGATCTTTCGATTATGGCTGATGGGATCTGTTTTTGCTGCACCCTTTTGGAATCAGTATGTACAGTGTGACTGTATGCTAATAAGGTGCTGCCGAAGTTGATAGTCAGAGAGCTACCTGACAGACTCTTGGGATGTGCTTTTGTATATCGGTGAACTATATTACTCATTTGATACCAGATCAGATATTTTGTTTATTGGTTCTCATACTGTGAAATGCTTCCTATATGAACAATTACTTTAACAACAGAAAGTGCACCACCCTAAATTAAGGTCGTGCCTCTGTTCGTACGATGCCCCGCATTACATGATGCCTCCTTTCAGCCTTTGAGGAACCATCCCTCCCTGTCATCTCCCAAAGTGAATGGTCATGTCCCTATGGCATCCTCTTATATAGGCGCATATGGCAAGCCACAGTACTTGCACACCCCTCGCTGTATGTAGATTAAGTTAGCGGTCAGGCCATAGTGACATCATCCTAGATTGCGCTCCCCACTTGTTCATTTCTTTTATATTCTTACCTTGATGCAACAATGCAAATCACATTCTAGAGACGCATATACAATCTTTTGCTACCTACTGAGAACGAAAATGAACACTAGGGGGTAGTGAGGATAAGTCGTCCTAGCTCTACCAAAGTAACCGTAAACTCTGACGGCATGTGGGATTTTGGGTTGATGTGCAGTGGAGGCATCATTTAAGGAGAGACCAAATTAGCATGCTAGATATACATTTATATTTATGATATGATGCTGGTAGAGGAGGGACAAATAAACTTACCATCATTCTTCCAGGGACATCTCTTCCGGCCATCTTGAAGGTCCAATCCTCGTCACTCTACCCAAACGATCGACAACAAGCTGCAGTAAACATTCAGAGTTATGTTATAGAAAAAAAAAATTCGAGACTTGGGGCTTCCGGACGAAAAAGAAAACTTTATTAGCAGAAGAAAATCGACGAGATTGTGGAGTATAGGAGAAGGAGAGACAGCGAACTCACCCAAAGCCACCGCAAGACTACCAGTCAACCAAACCCCGGCCTTTCTCCTCCTCCTCCTCCTCCTCCTCGGTCGGCCCCGTCTCCCTCCAACGCAGCCCGATCACCGTCGCGCCGCTGGCCCGCCCTCCCCGTTCCCCCTCGCCAACCCCTCTCGATCGAGAAGAGAGGGGGAGACGGCTTCGCACCCGGCCGCCGCGCCGCCGGCGGCCCGCCGCCCGCCTTGCCCTGCCCCTCTCGACTCAGGCCCACATTGGTGCCGGCCGGCTGGATGAGGTCGGTGTCAAGCGATTGGCGGGCGGCGGCGGCGGCGGGTCCTCGGTGTTCGCGTCGCGTCCCCGGCGGCGGCGGCGGCGGCCCTTTCTTTTTTTTCCCTCCCTTCTCTTCTGCCTGCCTCTCTCTTCGAAACGAGAAGTCGAATCGAAGCAGCCCACCGCGCCCGGTGCCGTTGGAGTCAGTCGGCTCTCTTCGCTGACGGGTGGGGTCAGACTTCCGCGGGCCCCGCGTTTCAGTGGGACGAGTAGGGATGCCTGGGACGCGCCGGTTGCCCTCACGTGCCCTGCAGCCTTTTCACCTCGCCACCCGGCGAGCGGCGCACGCTCGGCTCGATCACACGGGCGCACCGAGCTACGCAGACAATGCATCTCGTGTAAAAATCTTAAAAACTGCTGGGCGTGCACTAGGAAATATACGTAGAAAACACGTGAGAATATGTTTGGGAGAAAACCCCACTTTCAGCGATCCAAGGTACTTGAATATTTGGGTTTAGACAGGTTCATCATTCAAAAGTTGACTCATAGGTAGAGGCTCAGAGCAATCGGACACCGACCGAGAGGTGTCCACGTGTCCGATTACTCTCTCCCCCCATTCAAAAGCAACCGTAAATTTTCACTTTTTTGAAAAGTCAAGTTTTTTTTATGTTTTATTAACCGAATATATAAAATAAATAAATAAATGTACTGATATCTAGTTATGTCTACAATGTATCATCACTAGATTGATCGTGGCCAAGATTCATGGTAGGATGACTCAAAAGTCAACACTCAAGTCACCTAGCGATGAGTACAACGTCGACAAAATGCGTTACTCGTGCAAAATACTTTACATTTTTGGTGTTCTTATTAAGGGCACCAATAATATATAAATAAACTAAAACAGCGCAAGGACTAATTCATTGATGTTTTATAGGCAATCTCGTTCGTTGAAATGTAATTTTAGGACGATCAATAGCACGTGATCTTTAGATTATTTTGTGCAATGAATGATGGAAAAGATACCATATAGTCCTACGACCCACCTCTTAACTTTCCTTTCTTTGCAACAATATATATCAAATACCCATTAGTGAGCAAATCCATGACCCACCCACCTAACTAGTGCAAAATATGTGATGTTTTTCAACGGTCTTGAAGGAAATCAATAGCTCATCAAAGTTCACATCCATTGATGCATCTTTCTGATTATAATATTTTCAGAATGTTACCTATTCATTTGTTTGCTTGCATTGATGCATTTTAAGTTTTAGTTAAGTGAAAATGAATTCCAAATTTCAAATAATTTTATAATAGGCGTTGTTCGATTTCGAAAATGTTCAAAAATTATTTTCTAAAAATACTTTATTTGGTTTCGAAATGGCTTCAAAATAGTCCAATAGTTTCTAAAATTATTTTTTCAAATTTACTTGAATATTTTTTGAAAGTAAATAAAAGGTTTAAATAGGCATATTTGAAAGTCTTTTGCGAAATCTACAAAAGGTTAAAATCTGTCTTGAGTCAACTTCACTCGAAAACCAGCCCCAAATCTCTCTCTCTCTCTCTCTCTCTCTCTCTCTCATTTCAGCTGTTTCCTTCTCCTTCACGGGCCGAAATCAGGTCAAAGCCTAGGAAAAAAAATTGAATACAGACTGTCCGTGGTGAATCACTTAAAAGACCAGGCAGCCGTTTAATAGTTCTGGGTTAAGAGAAATCGCATCCCGAAAAGTAGAACTAGAGTGCACGTTCTAAAAAACGTATAATGCCATTGGCAGCACAACACAACAGTCTAATATAAAGATTAATGCACTCATACAGCTCAGTATCAACGCCAGATGCGCCAAATATGCACGGGCCTGATGGGGAACGCTCCTGACCGCAAAATGACACCAGCTAAATAGTAGTAGTGGCCATTCACAACTCAAGTCTCAAGCCCATACTGGAATTGTTGTTGTCAGTCAGAGACCATGAAAGACAAAATCATCAAACATGATAATAACAGAAAAAATACGAATCATGAAATTCAAAGGTCAGAGGAAAAGCAATCGATAGACTATTTTTTTTTTTTTGGGGGGGGGAATTTAAGGTTCAATAGGTGCCACAGTTTGCTCAAGATGGGGTACAACCCAATTCTGAAGTGGAACAAAAGCTGATGTGATCTAAAATGAAATCATGTGATCAAATTTCCTTATCTGAAAACTTTGCAGTCAACAAAACTAAGGTTACAGAGGCTATAGCTCCTTCCCAACACCATTCTACTTGTCTTTGCTTTCCTCTGCTTCCTGCTCATATCGACGTTTGAACTTTGCAATCTGACCAAGGCTTTGGGCCATTTGTCGCTTGGCCCTCATGTGGTACACTTTGCCAGTATGGTTCACCTTGGTCATCATGATATTGATCAGCCTACCACTCTGCGTCACATATGAAATCCATTGCATCTGAGGATGCAGTCCCTTCCTCATCCTTCAGGCCTATTCAGAAGTAAACAGGTGAGCAAATGCATCAGTTAAAATAATAATAATAAGTTAATAACAACAACAATGGCATTTACTGATGCTGAACCTCTTTGTGAGTTACAAACTTTGATCACTACAGACCAAATAGATACAGTTAATGAATGTCTAATATCCTATAGAGATGTTAATCAAGGAGGCAATATAACCAATAGCCCAGTGCTCATGCTATCCTCTAGAGAAGCTGTGCTGCCCACTCCTTACACCTCAAGGTAAGTAGCAATCCTCAACCCAGAAGGGTGCCGGCATGCATGTGCTATCTTAGGTGGGTGCAGGAGAAACAGAACACAGGGTGGGGACATCATCGCAAAAAGGGTGACCTGAGGCAGGGGAACTGGTGGTTTCCCATTACTTAGTAACCCCTAGACCTAAGCTATAAATTCAATTATTTCATTATTTGCAATTACTCTTTCAAGAAATGTGAATTACCAGGTCCTATGAAAAGAGGTTAACAAAAATAAGGATGGACAGAAAACATGGTATCAGCAGTGACATGACATGGCCATTTTAGAGAAAAAAAAACAAATGAATGTAATCATCAAAGCAATCACTACCACTCAAGATAATTGTAAGCATAGACAATTTGATAAGTTGCATTAGAGACCATTGGTATATTCAAATTCCTCAATCCAAATCAATGGTGTCATAGAAGTATAGAACTGCAGCAGGAAGACTCTGCAGGACTCCGGTCTCCGGATCATCCAACTCTGCTTCCTCCCATGCCTTACAGACCCCTCACTCCTTACAGACTCTGGTTGTGTTGTGGCCTTAGGTCTGTGAAAAAGAGTAGATACAACGGTGGAGGATCACATGATGGTCCGCGACAGGCCACATTGTGCAAGATGCCATGTGGACTGTGGTCGCTGCTAGTTGGATCCAGTGGCATCAGGATGCATAATGTAATCCTGTCCAATGCCTCTGGCTTCTGTTCTTTATTTCAGGACAAGTAAACTGATTAGACAACTTATATTTTTTCAAGTAAAAGTTCATACATTACTCTTCAGAAAACAGTTAGGAACTTAGGATTGCTCTACTCTCCTAACTGATTTTGAAGAAAAGGTTCATGCCACAGATTATCTTTTATCTTATAACAATTTGGCGTGTTTCATTCATACATGGCCTTGTTGGTAAAAGAATCATAGTTTACCAGACCAACTTAGTACTGGGAACATTACATCTGTCTTTTGTAGTTATGTTTTGTAGAAGCAGGCAAGGCAGCCAGCACTTATGAATTTGTCTTTTCATGTTGCCCTTGCACACAAGTCATTTTTTACTTGCAGAGTTTATGAGGATTACGCCAATGCAAAACAGGTTTTAAAAAACGCTACACGCCAGGCGAACGCTAGCCTATGGTTTAGAATTTTTGTGATTAAACGTAGATTAAACAAGATTAAACGTCTTTTGTGATTAAACGACACTGATTAAACGCAACGCTAGGCCACCTTTCAGCATTTAATCAAGATTAAACGATGTTTAAAAATGTTTTTCAATACACTGTGCAAAACAGGACAAGACCAATTTATGAGCTAAAGTAACATAACTAGCCGTGACTCCTCAAGTTTGAGACTTGAGAGCCATGGATCTCTTTCTACATTATGTGACCTGAAATCCAAATAGTTGTATGGAGACACCGGTTCATTTTTTTTCAGTTTAATACATGTAACCAGTCTACAAATATGTACGCCTTCTACAAAGTTCCTCCAGTATCCTTGGTGTACGTGTTCTCTTAACAATTCACATATTTCTCAAGTACATTGCTAATGAATCATATCTTGGATTGACTATTTTGCAAGTGTTCTAGACAATGAAAAATTGTATCCCGTGCCAATTTTGCCCCTCCTATCTCAACAGGCATGGAGCTAGTAGATCTAAACACACCTATACAATATCAAATTACATTAATAAAAGTTATGTAGGTTTTTCTATCAGAGGAAGATGACACCAAAACAGACCATTTATTTTCACAGGTTATTCAGTTTGCAATGGAGGTTATGCCAAGCAAATTACTATGCTTCAACAAGGATGCTGTTAGAATGTTGGTAACACACAGGGAAGAATCTATTCACTTTTCAATAGAGATTATGCCAAGCAAATTATTACACTTCAACAAAAAACAAAGATATACCAATTAAATTAGGCACTTCACAAGGCAATGGATTAGTGTTCGAATATTGGTAATACGTATAGAAGATTGTAAGCCAAATTAGATTGCTGCCAGATTGCCTAAGTCTTGAAAACAAAAGCTGTGACCCAACAGACTGCTGATTTAAAGATTTTGCAAACCAATATTCAGATTTCTTTTCTTTGGCAGCAAACCAATCAAACTGCTAAAACAAACAAACCGGAGTAGCCATTATCCATCAATCCTGGGACGGACACAGTAAAGGACACGTATACTGCAATTGTAATTGGAGATCAGATCCGAATACGGGTAGATTAAGCTAGGTTTTGGGTCTTCGGTTTCGCACAGCAGGAACGGGAGAGAAGGGGTGGGCGTACCTGTTGGGTGCCCGTCGCCGGCGAAGGGCCAGAAGATGGGGGCCTGGGCACTGGCCTAGAGCGGCGGCGGCGGCGGCACAGGCGTTTCTTGCGGCGGGATGCGAGCTGGCAGAAGTTGGGGAGGCGAGGTGAGTGGCGGGCGGCGACGGCGTCGGCGGCGGTCAGGTGAGACGCGGGGAGGGACGAGGTCGGGGGCCTGGGGCCGCGTGCTGGTTGGCCGTCGGCGTGGCGGCGGCCGGCGACACGAGTCGGGCCGGCGTCGTGAGTCTCCCCAATGGTTTTCAGTCTTTTTCAGTAGTAGAGTGGTTCACAGTGTCTTGCCAAATGAGACTGTTGTTCTCCAACTTCCATCATCATCGTCTACAAAGATGATTTTTGCACTTTCAGTTGTCAAAAAAAAAGATGATTTTTGCACACTTTGATTTTTTTTTTAGAAAAAAGAATATATTAATATCTCAGTTTCTACATCGACGGATGCATATAGCTATTCATTATTCCAAACTGTCAAACACAATTTCAAACTCTGAGCCATCAATAATTAGCTCATATATGCCCAAACCTTCGTTTCTTGGCTTGCTAGTAACGTCGGATTGTTCAATTAGGTGGTATTTCTTTTGCATGTTTTCACGTTGCCATGAAAAAACTCTTTTTCGGGTAGTGTTCTTCCTTTTTGTTTGTATGTATTATAGTATTGCGAAGAAGGTAAATAGGAATGGCAAAAGTAGGCATAACTAGTGGAGATAGTCCATTTAGCTAGTCCATAAGCCTGTTGATTCTGGTAGATACAATAGTACTTTGTGAGAAAAAATAAGTCAAAACACAATAGTACTTTGTGAGAAAAAATAAGTCAAAACAAGCTAAAACTAGAATAAGAGAACATGGGATAGCAATATACCCTGCTAGGTATTCAACCTTTCAATATCTACCCAATCCATTCTATGATGTTTGCTGAAAGGAGCGGCTGGCCACGTCGCTCGGAAATCATTCACGCTATCCACGTCGTCCGAATTAAATTTGTAACAAAACCCTTTACGTTGTCCGAAATCGCGTACTGGTCCACCCAGGTCCCTAATACACAAGAATAACGCGGTGGTTTATTTTCCACTTTTACCCCCGTAAAAGTAAAATCGTTCGGTCGAAGAAGACAAAATTCCAAGAATCGTCGTTTACAGTTACCCGCCCGCATGCACGTTTTGCACATAACCCCCGCCGCATCCCTCCGTATAAATAGGCCCCTCCCCCGACGGAAAAAAAAAATCAACCCCTCCCATCCCTCTCGTTCTCCTGCCCTCATCCACCTTCTCCAGATCCGGCGCGGGGCAGGGGCGACCGACGGCCGCGACGGCGCCACGGCGCGGCGGCTCGCCGGCGCCGGCCGCGGGCTTGGCCCCTCCCTTGAGGGCAAAAAAAAACTCCCCTCCCTTGGAAAAAAAAGATCCCCTCCCGACCCATGGCCTCCTCCATCTCCTCCAGACACGGCACGGGGCGGGGGCGGGCGCGGCCGTCTGCCGGCGCGTCGCGGGGCGGAGCGGGCCAGCGGCGGCGCACGCAGCTAAACGAAGGAGGCGCGGCGGCACGGCGCCGCGCGGGTCGGGCGCCGCGGTGCGGGCCGTGCAGGTGCGCCGCCGGTGCGGGCGGCCCCCTCCTCCCTCCCGGTCCAGCACGGCGGTGGCGCGATCGACGGTGGCGTGGCCGCCGGAGGCCTCCCTCCCCTCCCCTCTCTCTCCGTCTCCATCTGAGCCTCATCCACCTCCGCCCACGAACACCCGTCTAGGTCGGGTCCCACGCTGCGGAGCGGGCGAGCGGCGGTTGTGTAGGCCGGCGAGGGCGGCGAGGGAGGGCGCGGCGGCTGCACGGCGGCGCCGCGCGGCCGGGCGGCGCCTGGAGGTGCGCCGCCAGCGCTGGCGGCCCCCTCCTCCCTCCCCGGTCCGGCACAGCGGCGGCGCAACCAGCGGATCCTCTCTCTCCGTCTATCTCGGCCTCTCTCCCTCGTCTCCCTCCCTCTCTCCATATCTGGCGGCGCATCGACCAGTAACCCGTGGCGGTTGCCTTCCGGCCACTGGCGGCGGCCTCAGCCTCCTCCTCGCGTGTTCCTACACCTGTCTCTCTCCAGTGGTGGCGGTGCTGTGGCGGGCCTTGACCGCGGCGGCCTTCTTGTGCTGCGCGCGGCCGTCCTTCTCCTCGTCGCCCCCACCTCGCTCCGCTTGGGCAGTCCGACGGCTCCCAGCGCTGCCCCTTCCCATTGCCGCGCCACGGGGGAGCACTGGAGCCACGGGAGAACTGGCGGCGTTCAGATCGGGCGCTGGTCTCCCCAGAAGATGGCCCAGGTGAGAAATTTAGGGAGACTACCATGTCCTTGGGTTTTGTGGGGGTGAATTTGGACTCGAATTTTGATTCTTTCGTGCAGCCCAACAAGTGAGTCAGAACTTTTGGTGTTTTCATGCCCTAGGGTTTGCTGGGTTTAGATTCGAACTCCAACTGTTTGAGGAATTTGACTCTTTTGTGCATACCCAGGAGTGGACGAACCAGCTGCCGCTGCTGAGGTTTAGAAGATGAGAAGGAGCCGGATCAACAACAGCCCCCGATGGCATGCTCAATCCTGCTCTGCCTGTTTTGTAGCTGGTAGTGGAGAAACATGACGCCTGATCTTCATCAGCTTCGTGTTCGTACAGCCCTTGGTAGTTTCCGTATGACAAAGAATGGCGAGCACAACATGTATGAGCATAGATGTGATTTCCTATTTTTTCTCAATCACTACTTGCTTTGCTTTTTGACACAATCATTAATGGATCCGTATATATCATACGCAGGCTACATCCTGGTGTATGGTTCCTCGAGGGTTTTGATTCAGTATGGATATAATTTTCCTTGCAGAAACAAAAAAGGTAACTAGAGCCTTATATTCCTCTTTGACTTATGTTTGCAGCTACAGGTCTAATATATCGTTCATTACAGATTTACATATTGCCTATTTTTCCTAATTCCTCATACATACTACATCTTGGCTTTAGGCTGCCAGTTATTACAGCTCTGAAATATCCTTCGAGATGTTGTTTTGCTATGTTTTAGCAGTGTTCACAAGGAATTCAGATTTTTTTCCACCAACCATGCCATTGCCTATCATTTAGTAATTTCTTCCTTTTTTATACCGGTCAAGATCTATATGCCTTCTCATCTTGATGAATATAAAGAACAGTACATCACCTCTTTCATTTTCATCGAGATGGATGGAATTGGCATGTCTTTCAGCAGTTTTTTACATTAGTTAGCTGGTATATTGAATGTTGCATTCTTCAACTTCTATTTAGGCTATGTACAATTACTAAGGCCAGTTCAGTCTGTTCCTGAGTTTCAGTTTTATAAGTATACAAAAGCTATGGGTTCTGAAACAACCAGACCTGATTAGTTCAGCACAAAAGAGAATGGCGGTACCACATACTGATAATGTTTGTTCCTTGAACTCCATTGAAATTTTGCACGGGCCAACTATTCTGAAATTTGGGTATTATTTCCTTGAATATCTACTACGATCTTACTATGATCAGTGTGCACACCACCCCTTCTGCTTGTGTTTGGTTCCTCATTGGTTATGGTCTCATATTCTTCGCATTTGCCATTTCTTCCTTGTCCAGCCTGTGATTCGATCTTTCACAGCCCGGACTGAAGCAGAAACAAACAACGCGTGCGCTACTGCAGAGAGAAGGAAGGATGTCAGCCAGCACATTGCATGCATAGATGGAGTATTGATTCTTCTTTGTTTTCTCCTACATATCTTTTTGAAATTTTGTGCCCTCAAAATATGATTCTCTGCAGGAAACAAAGGTTGTGCTACAAGTATAAAGTACCAGTTACAAAAACTCCGTCAAATACAGAGGTTGGTTCATACTATCCTATTTCTAAATTATTGTACTGAGATCATACTTATTCTGCTCACTGCATCCTTATTCCTCGCATTTCTTTAACTCTGAAGAATACAAATGGCTATAGGCCTAAAATTGGCTGTAGTTAAGATCAATCTGTTGGATCGACATACTCAAGATGAACACAACGCCGGTCCTGCTCAACAAGTAGGTGTGCTACAAGCGGGTCCTGCTCGACAAGTATGCTACAACCAGCCTCTACGCCACCTGGCCCATATACTTCTACTTCCAGTACACCCTAGGCTTAATGAACAGAAACCTCCACACACAAAGAATTTCACCTATGATGCTGCGCAACTTACAAACACACAGTATTTCAACACTGAGACAGTTCAAAACCTGCACTAACCTCATGTGGGTCCTCATGTAGGTGCCAATGCTGAATCACCAGGACACGACTACGATTATAACCTTAAGTGCAGAGTACGTCTTAGTTCAACTTTGCTCCTTATATAGACAACTGCTCAATTATACAGGCAAAAAAAAAAATTACCACCTTACGCTTATGAAGGCGGTTTCTTTGCCATTGCAGCTTCTTTACAGCTACACCAAAGCGTGACTCCGAAGATGATCAGACAGGCTGGGAAACCATCAGTGCCAGCGGCAGCGGCAATCTCTGAAACAAGCTATACCTGATACGACGACTACTTGCCCATCCTCTGTAAACACTCCATGCCATCAACTACCAACTCTACTTATCATGAACCCTATGTTAAGGTTGCTTTACGCAGTGTTGAATCCTACTAAGTGTGCTGTGGTAATCACGAGAACTACTGACGTCGTTCCCAAAAAAAAAAAAAGAGAGAACTACTGACGTCCAGACATCTTGCGCTTTCCATGTATTCGTACAATTATAGCCCTTATGCTCAGCTATAGTATTGTGCATCTTCTTGCCGATCCATATGTTTGGTCCACATTGACAATTAGAAAATGTTGTGCCACAACCTTTTATACCCGCCATGTTAGTTTATCACAAATGTTGCTGGTCAAATACTAATTATATATGGTTTCGTCAATATGTGTTTGGTTACTTCATGGTCCTATTTAGGTATACAAGCTATCCGTAGGTCTTGCATCTATTTTGCTGTGTGGTCGTTTTGAGACAATACTTTCCGTGTTAGTTTATTCTTCATTCTCCCTGTATGATGCAGCTAAACCTCAATCTTTTTTCCCAGGCCTGTTACCCAACATGTGCACATACACTACTGTCAACATAATTACGATTGATTCTTCCAGTTTGGTAAGTTACTGTCCTCTGCCTTTATTCATACCTTCTATCTAAGGTTTGTGCCACTAAACACTTATATGTGCGAATACACAGCTCTATTTAAGTGTAAATCCTACTCTTCAGTGTATGATCGGGATGTTGTGCTCCCTTCACCTGCATTACACTGAAGAATTAAGTTGCTAAACTTCTTGTTTGAACTACAACAATCCAGTAATTTCAATTGTTGTTCCACAGTGACAGATGCCGCCATCTGATCTTAGTCCCTCCATTACAACCTGCCTCCTGATTACATCCTTATTATGATCCATACCTTCCATACATCACTGCACTCTAAAATTTTGTTATGTTACTCTTCTTTGCACAAGCAGCAAGCTACAGCCTTAGCAAAATGAAGAGGTTCCGTTACCCAAACCTCATGATGGTCAATGAATCGGACATGGCTAGGAATCGGACTGCAGCTTCAAGTTTTGATAATCCTTATTACAGAGCCTACCAGAGACCGAAACCCACTGGCTCCTAACCTTGTGTAATATTTCGGCCTAGCACTCTGAAATGCTTTTGTACACTGCATCTCACAGGTCCTACACTTCACATACGACCAATGTTGTATAATATTACTACCTATTACTCTGTAATGCTTTTATATCGACGCTGAAGACTTGCCGTGTAGCGAACCAAGTAACCATTGCTTTGACATGTAATATTATGTATATATAACTATGCTTACTGCATTGACTTGAATCCATCAAGACTCACGCTTCCCACCATTGTAACTAATATGTTACTAAAAATCATATCTGCTTGTCTTCTTTGTCTTCGATCGTTTATACTGGTGCGCAAGTGCGCGCCATTCCACTAGTTTCATTAAAGGGGTTAGGTGGTCTAGGATATAGAACGCCCAAGCTTTCGGTAAGCCCTAAATACTATAATATAGGTTTATTTGTATCATGACCGAACGACCTCACTTTTCATAAACTAATTTTAAGCCCGAAAATGGCTTCGTAGGATGATACAAGTACAAATAAAAAAATAAGGATAGAGACAATTTCCATTTTATATTCAAATAAGAAAAAAAAATATAATATGATGGTTTCAGCTGTTAGACAACCGCCACAAGGGTTCTGTTCTGGCTCACCAAGCTAGCACCTCGAGTCGTCCTCTTGACTGACATGGTGCTAACTCGTAACTAATATATATAGATTGTCGTAAATATACTTTCTTAGGCTAGTCTTAGTGGAAGTTTCATGACATAGTTTTCAATGCATTAATTTTTTAAAAACAGTGCATAAGAGTTTCATGGGACATGGACCCGGTGGATGTGGCTATGGAAGAAAATGAGGTTCCTCACCATCCTGATCAGCCTCAGGATACTATCTCCTTTGATCAGTCTGGAAGCTCTGCCAACTACCTCCGTGCCACTGGACCTGACATTCACCTGACCGTGGAAGAAGTCCTTGCCGGCATACAGAACAGGTCCTCCTCTGACTCTGAGTCTGCTTCTTCTGTCAGAATCATGTTCGTGAAAGTCCCTGAATTTGTGATCAATGCCTGTCAGAAGCTTCCTGGTGATCTGCTTTTTGGGTTGGCTCCCACCAAACCCCCAATGGAATGGAAGGAAGACACCAGCAAGGCCATCCAGGGGGTCTGGCCTGTCCGTGATGTGATCCTGCTTCACCTGCTGGCTGTCCTGACTGACAGCGACAAGTTTCTTTGCAACAAATCTCTCCCTTCTGCCATTGATGATCGAGTGAACGATTTGGCTGAAACCAGGGGGTCGTTTTCCCTGCCTGCTGTTCTTTCAACCAGGCCTGGCTCCAAAACTCCTTTGGTGGACACCATGGTCTGCAGGAGCCCTCGCCTGAATCCTGATGCTTTGTGCTCGGGGTTAAGATCGTCAAGGTCAAGGAGTCTGCATACAAGAAACGGAAGAAGGCCCTGGATCTGAACAAGCCCCCAACCAACGCTGAAGAAGCTTTGGGCCCAATCCCAATGGAAGTGCTGCAGGATTGGGCCCTGTCTTGCGGTGTGGCTCCTGGTGAGCTCACTGATGATGCCCTGATGAAGGGCCATGATGATGATGAAGTTTAGATGGATTACAAGCCTACTGCTATCAGGGCTGGAAGTGGCTGGGAGGCCACAGTTATCTTTATATTAGTTTTAAGTTCCTTTTATATTAAGTTTGCTTCGAGGCTATCTGCTTCGAGGCTATCGATCCTATGCTGTAATGAACCTTTATATAATTTCTGCTACTATATATTGGTGGTTATGACCTTCTATGAAGGCCATTATTTGCTTCTTTTTCCTTTTGTTTCCTATGAATAGATCGTGGAATATTTTATGTTGGAACGTCAGAGGGATCAATGGTGCTGAAAAATGGCCCACTATTAGAAACAAGATCGAAGAAAGTAATTGTGACATATTTTGTTTTCAAGAAACAAAGAAAGAAGCTTTTGATCAAGCCTTTATCAGAAACTTTGCACCTAGAAGATTTGACAAATTCATCTTCAGTCCATCTCTGAGAGCCTCGGGCGGCATTCTGCTCTGTTGGAATAGCAGCGTTTTTGATGGCTCTCTGATTGAAATTCAGCCTTTTGCTATCTCTGCCAGCTTCTCTTCCAGAATGGACCTTCATATTTGGTATTTCACTATTGTCTATGGTCCCTGCATTGAACCTGCCAGAACAATTTTTGTGAATTGGCTAAGAAATCTGAACATTCAAGATAAAGATAACTGGATGTTGGTGGGAGACTTTAACTTTTATAGGTCCTTGGATAACAGAAACCGTGTTGGTGGTAATTTTCAGGACACTCAAATCTTCAACGATGTGATTGGTCACTTGGGCCTTGTGGAGCTTCCTCTTAAGGGCAGGGCCTTCACCTGGAGTAACATGCAGGCCAGTCCCCTTCTTGAGCAATTGGACTAGTTTTTCACTTCTGCAAATTGGACCCTGGATTTCCCCAATACAATGGTTACTCATCTTGCCAGGCCAACTTCTGATCATGTTCCTTGTAGAATTTCAGTTGAAACCAAGATTCCTAGGGCCAAGGTGGGCCAAGGTGTTTAGATTTGGAAACTGGATTCATCACCAAGGGTTCATGGAAACTATTCAGCAATCCTGGGGACTGACCAACCCAAACATCAATAATATTGCCTCTGTCTTATCTGCCAAATTCAAGAAGCTTAGATATGATTTGAAACATTGGAGTAGAGGAATTTCAAACCTGAAACTTATGATTGAAAATTGCAACAAAGTGATTTTGTACCTTGATACGTAGAGGAATACGCATGACTTTTCAACACCGAATGGAATGTCAAAAATATTGTAAAAAGGCAGCTGGCTCATCTTCTGAAACAACAAACTATTTATTGGAAACAAAGGAACACTGTGAACAGGATCAAGTATGGTGATGAGTGCACAAAATATTTCCATTCCATGGCCACTATCTCCTACAGAAGGAACTTAATTGCCCAGATTCAAGATGAGTATGGAGTTTCACTCATTCTTCATGAAGACAAGGCCCATCATTTGTGGTGCACTTTTAAAAACAGAATGGGCAGGTCTGAACCTGTCACCATGGAGTTTGATCTGCAGTCCCTCATCCCTGATCATGGTATGGATCTTGGGTTTTTGACAATTGATTTTCAACTTACCGAGATTGAAGACATTATCAAACAAATGCCATCGACAAGGCCCCCGGACTCGATGGATTTAATGGAGTTTTCATTAAGAAGTGTTGGCAAATTATCAAGCATGACTTTCTTCGACTATTTTCTGACTTTTTCGATGGCAGGGTCAATTTGACTCCAATCAATGGTTCCCATATAGTCTTGATTCCCAAAAACAGCAATCCTGTAACTGCCTCTGATTATAGGCCCATATCTTTGCTCAATTGCTGTGTCAAGATGATTACCAAGATTCTTTCCAACAGGCTGCAAAGTGTCATTTTGCAATTCATTCATAGAAATCAATATGGATTCATTAGAAAGAGAACTATTCAAGATTGCCTGGCTTGGAGTTTTGAGTTTCTCCATCAATGTCATCATTCCAAGAGAGAGATTGTGATCCTGAAGTTAGATTTTGCTAAAGCTTTTGACATGGTGGAGCATTCCACAATTTATGCTATGCTCAATGCTCTGAAGTTCCCCACCAAATGGATCAGCTGGATCCATGCCATCCTTTCCACTGGCACTTCTGACATCCTTCTCAATGGCTTTCCAGGGAAAGTGTTCAACTGTAAGAGGGGGGTTAGGCAGGGTGATCCACTCTCTCCCCTCTTATTTGTGATTGCTGCTGAACTTCTTCAGTATATTGTCAATGGTCTGAAGCACAGAGGCATCTTAAAGCTCCCAATTCCCCAACCTACTGAGGACTTTCCCATTGTCCAATAGAGGTTGATGCTAGACAACTTTTTTGTCTCGAAGGCTGTGTCTTGAACTCCTTTGCTGCTGCCACTGGTCTTTCTGTCAACTGCGGCAAGTCTTCTCTAATTCCAATCAATGTGTCCCATGAGAAAATGATCATTCTTGCTGCTACATTTGGCTGTCAGATCGGGGCTTTGCCATTCACTTATTTAGGGCTTCCTTTGGGCACTTCCAAACCAAAAATTGAGGAATTTGCTCCACCCTTAGATAAGGTGGAGAGAAAGCTCACTGCATGTTCCACTTTCTTATCATACTCTGGCAGGGTGGAGTACATCAACACAGTGCTAACCCCTACTGTTACATATGCCATGTGTACCCTGAAGCTGCATAAAGGGGTTATTGAAGATATTGACAGAATTAGGAAGCAGTGTTTGTGGAGAGGGGACTCAAATAGAAAAAGAGGTGGTAATTTGGTTGCTTGGCCTTTGGCTCAAATGCCAAAGAAGAAGGGAGGTTTGGGGATCAAAAATCTTTATCTCCAAAATGATGCCCTCCTAACGAAACAACTCCATAAGTTCTATTCAAAGGAGGATACTCCATGGGTTCAGCAAGTTTGGTATGCTCACTATAATGATATTGTGCCACACACTCACAGACCAGTTGGTTCTTTTTGGTGGAAGGACATCTTCAAGCTGAAAGATCTATATAGGGAAATCACATCTTGTCATCTTGGAGATGGCTCATCTGTTCTTTTCTGGAGGGATAATTGGGCTGGTGAGCCGCTTGTTGACTTGTTTCCTGCTTTGGCAAACTCCATCAGAGACTTTGATATCTCTGTTAAGGGACTTGTCAACATTGAGAGCATGGAGGAATTGCTGGTAATCCCGATTCCCCAATTGGCTGCTGATGAACTATACGAGCTTCAAATCCTCATGCAAGATTTTGAGCTTAGTGGGGGTCATGCTCGAGAATTTTCTGCTGGGTAACAACACATTTTCTGCCTCCAAGTTATATAAGTTGGCCTTTTCTCATATTCAAGCGCCTGCTATTTTTGGGCTGATAAGCAAATCGAAGGTTACTCCAAGAGTTAAATTCTTTTCTTGGCTTATTTCATTGGATAGACTTAACACAAGAAACATGTTAGCAAGAAGAAACTTCAATGTGCAACCAAACTCCTTTGCGCTATGTGTGGATCCAATGCTGAGGAAACCATTGATCATCTTTTTTCCAATGCTCTTTTGCCAAAAGATGTTGGTCCAAAATTGGCATAATTTGGACC
Organism: Themeda triandra; assembly: GCA_018135685.1. Lineage (NCBI taxonomy): Eukaryota > Viridiplantae > Streptophyta > Magnoliopsida > Poales > Poaceae > Themeda > Themeda triandra. The sequence goes on from JAENPR010001696.1 coordinate 58,304, forward strand.
AATGATGTGCTCGTTCATCGAAGAATTGAAAGAACTAAAGTTAGATCAAACTTGGCTTTCTTCATGGAGATCTTCCAGATTGCTGCCTGGGAACTTTGGAAGATGAGAAATAGATTAATTTTTGATGGCGTCTAGGCTTCCTTCATCAGATGGGTGCACAATTTCAAAGAAGAAGCCACTTTGCAATCCCTTAGAATCAAGGAGGAAGACCGTGCTGTTGTTTTGCTTTGGCTTGATGCCTTGTAATTCTGTGTTACTTTCTGCTGTTTTCTTCATTCTCCTCATTCTGTAGCTTCTCTCAACCTCTGCTCCCCTAGCTGATAGAGTTAGTCTCTTCTCCTCCCCTTTCCCTTCGTTCTTTGTAAGTTAAACTCTTGTACTCTCCTTTATTTTGTTATAAAAGTTTTGGCACCGTGGGGATCTCCCCCACGGTCCTTTCGTCAAAAAAAAAACTACCTATTGTTAATTTGAGACTCCTTCGAGTAAACAATAATTATATCGCTTAAGTATTAATATCTTCTCGAGGTTAACACTGCTTAAGTGACATGGTGCAAGTTATAATTATAAATAACCATTATGCCATTATAGTATTTAAGAGTGTAGTTTGTGTCCTAAACTCATTATCTTGAATAAAATACAAAGTGGGAGTTAATAAAAGTTGCAATAAACACATGAGTCATGAGTGTTGGCTTAACTTGGGACTAAAAAAAAATTGTAACAACTATAACAAGATTAAAATTTAAAAAGATATAGATTTATGGCATCATAATTAAGATACGTATTTCAAGAAGAGCAAACGTAGATTAAGGTTGCATTTTCAACTACACGCATACTCAAAATACACATAGGTGACTTGCATAAAGAAAAAAATATGAATATAAATTACAAAACATATAGATTAACTGTATATGTTATGAGAATTAAGAAAAATGTGCAAATTAGTATAAATTAATAGCTTATATTAGTTTTGGTATTAATATCTTCTTCTGTCACATAAAATCGTAGCCTATGCAGAAGTATAGGTTGATGGACTAGTATGTTTGATCATTTGGTGAGTGTTTATTGTCTTCAACCTATTTTTGTCACCTCTGGAAGCTCCGACACCTCTTGATATCCATCATCATTAGACTATCTAGGTTAAAGTAAAAGTGTCCTTGAGTCAATTGTGAGTGTCAAAACACGGAAGGATATGCTCAAGCGCAGGTGTATATGTTCATCTAGATATTTAATTCACTACAAGAAGTCATGCTTTACATGACGATCAGTTTGATCATTGTTGGCATTTTTTAATGCAACCACCAGAAGTATGGCGGCAACGCTAGAAATACCAGGAAGGGTAATTCTATAACTATTGGATATTCCGCAAGCGCACAGAATGTAGCGCTGTAGCATTTTACCGAGGAGTATTCTAGGGTTGTCGATTTATATTTCTCCCAAGGGAAAGCCGTAGCTAGGAGTTAATATGGGAAGGAGATCTAGGTGTCTATAATCTAGTATCACTAGTGGAAGAGGGATAAACGGAATATGTAGGAAGGATGGATGCAAGAGAGAGTCTAAAAGGTAGCTAGTAGAGTGATAGCTAGGTGGGAGGACAATGAGTAAGGAAAGACTCCTGTAACTCTAACTCTACTTCTGTGAACTAACCTAATCTAGTGGTGGTCACACACTAAAGTCACTAACCTTAACTACTTGGCTGCTGGGAGGTCGACTGCAATAGTGAGATAAAACTCCTATCCTAGCGGACCTTTTCCTTATGGGGAGCCTATCAACCAAACTCGACAGTGAATAGAACCTAATGGGAAGCGCAGGCCTGTCACGCTCACCGTCGCCCGCAATTATACGTCAGAATATTGAATGGTGACATTCAAAGGTAGGTTTTAGCTTAAGCACCAAGCTTACGCTAACTCCCACAACTCAGACTAAGTATACGACCTAGCCCAAGCCCCGTATTACCGGCGAAGAACACAGCCAAATAGACAAGACTAATTCCTCTAGTGTGCAACTACTAGACAGACTAGGACACTACAACACTACTACCAGAATAGTATTGCACTAAGTAAGTACTGAAAGTAAATACTTAGAGAAGTAAAGGGAAAGTAAATATATTAAGCACTGAAAGTCTTACAAGAGGAAGATATACCAGACTCTCCAGAAGACGACTCCGGAGACCCTGAGCTTCGCTCGACCCACTCTAACTCCCATATTACTGCTACTACACTAGATTACATAGCTTCACATGGCTCTCAAGCGGCTTCTCCTTGATGTCTTGAATGAGGGGGAGTGAGGGGGTATTTATAGTGGAGAGGTGGAGTAGGGGCTACACCAAGTGGGAGATGGAGTTGGGGCTACTCCACTGCCACGTCATCGATCCGTGTGCTCTCCACTCCTCCACCCTTGGATAAACCGACCTTCCACCGCCTTAGATGGACACCTGAGATCAGCCAACACGTGGGGGACATGCAGGAAGTCGGTGGAGTGCCAACCGACCTTGGGAGGGGCCCACTTGCAGGTCTGCCGACCTGGGGTCGGCTGACCGGTCCCACTCCCCTTCTAGAAGGTCCAGGTGTCGGTGGGAGGTTGGGCCAGGTGGCATTCCACCAAAGCCAGGTTGGCCGACCTAGCATTGGGGTGTCTGGCCCACCTCTGGCTCCCTGGTGCTGTCCCCACCTGTCACGTGAAGTGTTGTCCGAAGTTGAGTCTAGTTGCTCTCTTGCTTGCTTCCATGTGGACCCATGGTTCCATGTGCCATATGTTTGTATCATTGAAAGGTGACACACTTGGATCTAGGAGCTGGGAAGGTCTCCCTAGAGCATGGCAAGGACCATGCCATGGAGGTCAGCTCCTGGTGGACCCTTGTCCAGGTCGGTCGACCTAGATTTGGGGGCCCACAGGGCTTATTTCCATCTTCCCTGCATTTCACAAGCTAAGAGTACAAGTAAAACTTTATTAGTGATAAATATGCTCACGTGATGTTTATCTTCTTTCCATCGAGGACTGTTGACGGGTTTCTGAGTATATAGAACTGGGTCTTATATCCCGTCAACAATCATAAACAGTCGAAAATACGTCACCGTTAACTTTTCATGATGATCAAAAAATCTTCATAAATGTTACGTCATACATTTGTTGGACCGACTACAATCATCATAGATTGACATTTTGGTTCGTCATGGAATCCCAAGAAAGTCCATTTAGCCAAGACTAGGCCCAATAATGTGTGACAAAATTGACCGTCATAGGTAGGTGTAGGATGCTATGTAGGATGTTTTTGCGTCACAGATTTGATTTGCCATGTATGCGTCATATGTTCACCAAAATAGACCTTCATAGATTATCTAATGAAAATCACATATAGCCCAACAAATTGGTTAACTCAATTTCCCTAAAATTAACACACCATGTTTTGGTCATCATAACACTTACGAAAACTCAAAAATTGGTTCTTGTCAACCTTCACATCTATTACAATAGCCCTATGGACAGCAAGTCTATAGTGACACTCCAAAAAAATCCATTGCATCAGGTTCCTGGTCTTTTGTACTTGTCTCCCTGAAAATAACAAATGACAAATGACAAATATGCAGTATTAACTCACATGTAGGCAAACTAAACCATAGGCATGGAGAACACAATCACACAATCTCAGAAGTGTTGCATTAGAAACATTTTCCCTGAGAGCTACCTCAAGTATCTAATGATATTACCCAAGTATGAACAACTACAGCTTCACTGTATCTAATATAAAAATGTTACACATGCATTTATATTTCTAATAATCAGCAAGATATAGCAAGATATACCCAAGATATAGCTTCACTGTGTCTAAAAATATTACTCAAGTATCTAAGGATTAGTACAGTAAGATATAGCAAGGTAGATTAACTCAAAACTTGAACACATGCAGGCAAACATGTCACAATTGTCACAATTACCGGATGATTGGTCAGTAAAGTAAGAAAGTAACAATTGACAATCTGAAAACTGAACCTTGTTGCTTACCTGAGGCTAAGAAAATTCAGGTTCAAGCTACTGCGCTATTGCACTGATGCTGAACTTTGTAGCTTACCTAAGGCTAAGAAAATTCAGGTTCTAGTTTGTGGAATCTTTGACCATGTGCACGGCTGCTTGTACATTTTATCTTAAATGGAACCTTGACTAAAATGTACGCGCCAGCGAATGTCGACCCCATACTAGTGGCCAAAGTTTCCACAAACTAGACAACATTTCGTAAAACGACATAACATCTGTTTCAATACCGTTCGGTAAATTCCACAGAAAGTCACGTTTCCGTAGCCCACTGGGACTTTCTCACTGCTGATGAGACGTAGGCGTATCTATCTATATATCTCACTCACTGGCAACATCCATGGCGTCTCATCGATCGCATGCATGAATGTGTGGTATACCAATTATTCATGGATGCGACCACTACACCTCTAGCACAATGGCAATGGCTACTCTTGCTCGTCGTCCCCTGCGTGCTGCTGCTGCTCGCCTCCCGCCGCACCCGCAACACCGATGACAAGCAGAGTACGCGGCAGCTACCGCCTTCCCCTCCGGGAGCGCTGCCCATCATCGGCCACCTGCTCCTCGTCGGCGACCGCCCGCACGTCTCCTTCCGTGACCTCGCCGCCAAGCACGCGCACGACGACGACCGCGGCCTCATGCTCCTCCGCCTCGGCACCGTCCCGAACCTTGTCGTGTCCTCGGCGCGCGCGGCGCAGGCGGTCCCTGCGGACCACGTCTTCGCCTCGCGGCCGCCGTCCGCGCTGTCCGACGACCTCGTGTACGGGTCGTCCAGCGTCGGCTTCGCCCCTACGGCGAGCACTGGCGGCAGGTCAGGAAGCTCGTCACCACGCACCTGTTCACCGTCAAGAAGGTGAACTCGTACCGCCATGCCCGCCAAGAAGAGGTAACGATTTCTTTATTCTTGCAGCGTGCAGATGTTAACCACAGAAAAATGCCAATCCCGTCAAAAAAATGTCAATCCTATCAGAAAAATATTTTTCTCGACAAAAAAAATGTCAATCCTGTCGAAAAATATTTTTCCGACGGTACACATAGAAGAATGTTGTCAGAAAAATTGTAATTTTCTGTGTGTTCACCATCAGAAAATAGTTTTTCTGTGCGTACAACACCCACAGAAAAATGTGTTTGCCCAGATTAATATTGCATTGTTGCGTGCGTGAATACACACAGAAAAAAAAGAAAAACCCTCAGAAAAATTGTTTTTCTGACCATGTTACCCCGACAGAGTTATAGAAGGTACACACATGAACTTTTTAATTTTTCTGTCAGGCTCGGTCACCGCACAGAAAAATTATATTTTCTGAATGTCAGTAACAGAGCACCGTCAAAAAATGTCATTCATGGACAATGATTATTTGGGAACAGTAGCAACATCATATCATTCCATTCCATACAATTTCATTACAGCATAATATATAGGATAGATATGAAATCCAACTTTTCAGCACATTCATTCATAGAATCCAGGCTACAGATGATGTCCAAATGGTTCGGCAGCATCTTATCTCAGCAGTTCAGGTTTTAGCTAAGATGATAAAGTACCAGCAATCATCATCAACATATTAGAGCTAAACTTAAAGCTAACAAATTAGAGGCGCTTAAACCATCAGATTAGAGGCACTACTCTACAAAAGAAACTACCACCACATCCATGTTTTGCATCTAAACCATCAGATTATCGAAGCAAGATCTCCATTGTTGTCGAAACCTTGGCTGTTGTCAATGTTGGCAGCATGAAGATCCTCATTGGTGTGGCGAGCATCATTAGCATTGTTGTCAGATTCTGAGGCAGCATGAGAAGAACCAGTTGCCTGAATCTGAATGTGAACAAAGTTGCAAAAGTGAGTGGATTGTCTCCCAACAATATAACACTTTTGGAAAAGGTTACATAAGCAAGTAGAACTGGACAAAGTTTAAAGTGTTCAGATTGTAGGTTTTCAAGGTGTGAAACAGTACAAGTAGCCATTCTGAATAGTACCCCACAAAATACTAATTAGTTTATACTTCCTTTGCATCTTAAAATTTTCAAGTCATGGATCTGACATCTAGAAAATATGCTGATAGTGGAATGAAGATATACTCACAATTGCTTGTGTAGCGGACAAATTCCGTAATGCTTCTTCTGGAACAACCCTTCCTGTCTCCCCCGATAAAGATTCTACAAGGGCATTGCAATCACAAATATTTCAGATTCAAATCATTTGATAATACACATATAATATTGGTGAAATATTTACAAGAGCATTGCACATACCAATACCAAGTCTACAAGAATGTTGCTTTTCTGCAGTGCATTGTCCTTGTCACGATTCTCTCGTTGTAGCCTTCCATTTTCATGACGTAGGTCTTCCATTTCACCGCACATACGCATAGTCGCTAAATTTGATAGGCGCACACTTCTTTCCCTTCCTGCTGCCCGACATCTGCAGACTTAACCGCACCATTTGCTATGGTAAGACGCCCATGCTTTCTCGGGGGCACCACTAGACACATCATACAGCGCCTTCTCATTCAAATATTGTTGTTGCTCAACCTCATGACCATCCACTTCCATGTCTACACCGTCTCCATCCCCTTCATTTGCACATTCCATCCTCTTAACAGCAGCAAAGTAGTCATCCTATAAAGACCAGAACATGGAAACATGTAACTTTGTATTCTGAAATTTTTGGACACCAACAAGAAAGTCGTTAAATAAATCATAACTAGATTTCCAGATCACAGAATAATATGTCCTTTTAACATTTGTTCTTTGGAAAAGCTTAAGTTCTCCAAACATGAGTTTCTATAGTCTCCAAACAAGCTTAAGTACAAGCAAATTTTCAGCACACATGTCACATACATACCACGAGTTTCGTGCCTTGGGGTTACCGATTGGACCACATCTACCGGTGCTATCCAGGCTTTTCATTCTAGATTTCATCGCAGCAAATGTATTAATAGGGGTTGCATTCTCGGGTCCAAACTTAGTTTCCTACAAAATAGTAAATTTTGCAATGAGATATGAATACACAATAGGCTACTCAGTTTCTAAAATGAAATGGAAGGATATACACATGCATACCAACACTTGTTGTGTCACTGTGAATGGTCTAGATCCTCCTCAGTTTTGAGAAATGTCTGCATTGCTTGAGCGAGATGTTTGCCCCCTCTTTCGTTTTACCTTGTACTCATCTGAGCACCAATAAGCACAAAGGAGGGGCCACACCTCATTACTGAACCCCTCGAGCTTTCCTTGCATGTATTGCTGAAAGTCCCTAGTTTGGTTTTGGCTAATTGATGAAACCTAGGACTAACCTTGTTTATCTAAGTGGTTGTTTTAGAGAAAGGTTGTCCACATGATGAGCATATTGAATATGAAGCATGACACGTGTCATGTGATCAAAGATGAAGATCGAGACGATGCTTGGCTCCATGGACCGGTGTTGAAGGTGAAGGGCTAGTCGAGGCTTCGGAGTGAAGGACCATGCGATGGTGAAGCTCGGGCAAGACTAGGCGCCGATGGACCGATGCACGGTGAAGGGCAAGTGAAGTCGAGGTCGATGGATCGAGACGGTCACATGATGGTGTGAAGTGTTCATATCATTTGGAGGAACAAAATGGGCTCAAGGCAAAGGTATAACCGATAGGGCCATTTTGTTTTTGCACTCAAGACACCATAGAGGGTGTGAGTGGTTTAGGATCGATAGCCGCACTATTAAGAGGGGAAGTCTTATCGGCTATTCGACGCACGGGTGCCACTAGGTGAATTCATGAAGTGCATTGCATATAGGGCCTAGTGAGCTAGCCTAACCTTTGGGAAATGATTGTGAAAAGCTAACACACAAGCACATGGAGATGTATACTTGGTGGTGTTGGCACATTTACAAAGGTGGCGTTTGACGCGCCGTGGTTTGCGGGGTAGAGATGGGTTTAGGTCCCTCTCTTCCTCCCGCCGAGCCTGGCTCGGCGGGATTCGGCGCTTTTGGGAAAAATGGATGCATATTTTCTATTGCGCCGGATGCAAAATTTGGTTGAAATCATGCTATCTATGTTGATCAAGTTGGTATACTTGTTGGTTAGCATGTCCGAGAAGTTGGCGTCTTGGACGGGCCGAAAACAAGTTTTTGCGCGACGCGCCTGGCGCGTCCGCGCGTGTTGGCTCGGCTCGGGGCGGTGGCTTTGCGAAAGGGGCCGAGCGCGGATGCGGGCCGGACGCAGCGGCGGACGCGGCGCGATCATCTTGTGTAGAGTCCGGCGCGTTGGGGACTTCGGCGAGGCCGCGGGGCCATCCGAAGGCGGCGGACGCGGGTCGTGCGTCCGGCGGCCGGCGGACGCGGACCAAACTTCGAGTTTCGGCCGGTCTGCCGGACGCGGGCGCGGACGCGCAACGGCGAGCGCCGGACGCCCGCCCGCCGGACGCCGACGTGGCGGCACGTGGTTGGCCGCGGCGCCAACGGTTGTGCAGGGGCGCGCTGGGCCGAGGCGCCGGACGCGTCGGCGGCTCGCGGGCGGCGGACGCGTCCGGCGCGGTGAATTTGCGCCCCGAGGGGGTAACGGCTAGTTTGAAGTGTTGGGTCTATAAATAGATGGGAGGCCGGGCTTGGCTCCCTCTCTTGGCTCTCCCAACTCATTCATTCATCCTTTGAGTGAAGAAACACTCTCCTCTCATCTCTCTTGCTTGATTGTGAATCCAAAGTGAGATTGAGAGATCACCTAGTGCATTGCATTGCTTGAGGGCATCTAGTGGCACTTGTGGGTGGTTTAGCGGTGGATTTCTTGTTACTCTTGGAGAGTACCGCTCCTAGCCGGCTTGGAGATTGTTGGAGGCGTTGGCAAGAGAAGGTGATTGTTCTTGGCCACCTCCGGTTGATTGTGAGAGGTTTGAGCTCACCTCGTGGGGATCACGAAGAGCATCCTAGTGGATTGCGCGTGTCGTTGAGTACCTCGCTTGAGAGTGGTGTCTTGCGGTGCCTTGCGGGGCGAGTCTTGAGGGCTAGTGACTTGAGGGTCACACCGAGGAACCATCTAGGTGTTGGTCGACACAACGGGTGACGTAGCTTGGCGGTGCCCAAGTGAACATCCGGGGATAAATCATTGTGTTCATCTTGTCTCCCGGTGATTGGTCATCATCCTTTGTGTGTTAACGATTGTGATTGATTGTTCATCTCCTTGGTGATTGGCAACCTCGACTCGACACGTCGGTATAACAAGTCTCATCCTCTCTTGTATTACTTTGTTTACATTCTTGCAAAATAGAATTGCTTGCGTGGTCGGTCGGGAACCACAACTTGTGTAGACTAAATTCCGTGGGTAGAATTGCTTGTGTGGTCGGTCGGGAACCACTCCTTGTGTAGATTAAATCCCGTGGGTAGAACTCTTGATCACTAGCGGTAGCTATTGTTTGTGCTAGTGATCACCTACTAGAATTGTTTGGATAGGAGGCTTGCAACATCTAGTAGGCTAAGCAAAACTTGCTTTCCGCCGTTTGTGTATCTAACGAAGTTTGCTTAGTGAGTTTGTAGAAATTTTTATAGGCTATTCACCCCTCTAGCCATCTAGGACCTTACAAGTGGTATCGAGCCGGGGTCACCGTTTTAGTGCAAGGCTTAACATCCTACGGTGTTAAGATGGCTCAAATTGTGTTCAACCATGTTGGGGGCAAACCGCCTATGTTTGATGGAGTTAGTTCCTTTGATCATTGGAAGAGAAAATGATCATGTATCTTGGTTCAATACAGAGAGAGTCTTGCAAGTCACATTGCACGACTATGCTATTCTTGATAATGATCATCTCACCAATGAAGATAAAGCCAACATCACATGCAATAGAATGGCTCTCAACACCCTATATAATGGCATTGATACAAAGGTGTTTGAGGGGATCAAGGATTTGGAACTTGCTAGTGAAGTATGGACAAGGTTGGGTGAGACATATGAGGGCACCAAGGTTGTGAAGAGTGCCAAGCTATATGGGCTCAAGAGTGAGTTCGAGAACTTCAAGAAGAAGGAGGATGAAACAATCATTGAAATGTTTCATCGCTTGCAAGTGATTGTGAATGATCTCAAGAGTTTGGGACACAAGACAAAAGATGAAGATTTTTGTCACAAGTTCTTGATATGCTTGCCGAAGAGCTTCAAGATGTTGAAGCTAATGCTACAAAGAGATGGGCTTGAAAATAAGAAGCCAAATGATTTGCTTGGTGAAGTCTTGACATATGACAAATTTGATCAAGATGATGAGAAGGTGGAAGAGGAGAAGAAGAAGAAGACCATGGCATTCCAAGCCACATCCTCCAAGGGCAAAGCACCAATCTTTGAAGAAGAAGAAACCAATGAGGAAGATGGTGACTTTGAGATTGATGATGAGGCACTTGCTCTTGTGGTGAAGAAGATGGGACACATGTTCATCAAGAGAAGAGGCTTCAAGAGAAACAACTTCAAGAAGCAAGAGCAACCAAGAAAGTGCTTCAATTGTGATAGCACCGAGCATCTACAAGCCGAATGCCCATATGATAAGAAGAAGAACTACAACAAGGGCAAGTTTGAGAAGAAGAAGCATGAGGCCAAGATGACACTCAAGAAGGGCAAGAATGGTGCATTTGTGGTCACTTGGGAAAGTGACAATGATGATGAAGATGAAGATTCAAGCAACAAGGCTATGGCTTCCATCGCCATCAACAAGAAGTCTTCATTATTCTCTACATCACCATCATGCTTCATGGCCAAGGAAACAAAGGTACAATATGATGATAGTGATGATGATAGTGAGATGGAATATGCTCACGATGTTGATAATGTTGATGATGATGATGAACCGACTAAGGATCAATTATATGACTTGATGCAAGAAACTAGAGATATAGCTATTGCCAAGGAAAAGGAGTGCAAGAAGCTTTCAATGAAAGTAGAAATACTTGAGAAAGCCCTAGGCGAGCTTATGACCACTCATGAGAGTCTAGTGGTAGACCATGAGAAGCTTGGTGATGCTCATTCTAAGCTTAAAGAAGCTCACTCACTTCTACTTGAGCAACAAGCAAAGAAAGTGGTGATTGCATCATGTGATATAGGTCTTACTTGTGACATCATTGATGAGTCATTTTATCAACCTATCATCATGACAAATGCTAACCCTTCTTGTAGCACATCATCCACCACCACCACCGACTCTATCTCCACTACTAGTGATGGCTTCACTTGTGATGCTACACTAATGGTAGAGAATGAGACCCTCAAGAAGGAGGTGGATGAGCTCACTCATGCCTTAGGCAAAGCCTATGGTGGTGAGGCCCGCTTGCTAAAGTGCTTGGGTAGCCAAAGGTTTCTCTTAACAAAGAGGGATTGGGCTATAACCCCAAGAAAGGCAAGTCGGCCTTTGCAACTCCAAAGCCTAGCTTTGTGAAGAGCAATGGTCGGTTTTGCTATAGATGCAAGCAAGTTGGGCACCTAGAGCAAAATTGCAACAAGAAGCAACAAAACAAGAAACTTGACAATGCTATACCTTTTGATTCTTGTTATGTGCTTACCAAGGGTGTGAAAGGTGTACAAGCTAAGTTTGTTGGTACACCCATTGTTGGCCCAAAGAAGAAGGCAATTTGGGTACCAAAGAGCTTAGTCACTAACCTACAAGGACCCAAGCAAAAATGGGTACCTAAGCTTCATTGATTTGCTTGTAGGTGAATTATAAAGCCGGAGGAAGGCATTGGATTATTGATAGTGGGTGTTCTCAACACATGACCGGCACATCAAGAATGTTTGATTCAATTGAGAAAAATGATAGTGGCATTGAGTCAATTACTTTTGGCAATAACAAGAAAGGCAAGGTTGTTGGTTTGGGCAAGATTGCAATATCAAATGACATGAGTATCTCCAATGTGATGCTAGTTGAAAGCTTGGATTTCAATCTTCTCTCCGTGGCACAAATTTGTGATCGAGGCTACAAGTGCATTTTTGGGGCAAATGATGTTGAGGTAGTTTCTCTTGATGGCTCCAACTTGGTGTTCAAAGGCTTTAGATATGAGAATCTCTATCTTGTTGATTTCAACACTAGTGAAGCTTTTTGACAACATGTTTGATATCAAAATCAAGTTTGGGTTGGCTTTGGCATAGAAGGCTTGGGCATGTTGGCATGAAACAATTGAAGAAGCTCACACAACATAATCTTGTTGAAGGGTTGAAAGATGTTGTATTTGAGAAGGACAAGTTGTGTAGTGCATGTCAAGCCGGGAAGCAAGTTGGTAGCTCACATCCAAAGAAGAGTATAATGAGCACATGCAAGGCATTTGAGTTGTTGCACATGGATCTATTCGGCCCAACTACATACACAAGTATTGGTGGCAACAAGTATGGGTTTGTCATAGTGGATGACTTCACAAGATTCACATGGGTATTCTTTCTTAGTGACAAGAGTGAAGTGTATGACACCTTCAAGACCTTTCTCACTAGAGTTCACAATGAGTTTGACATGAGAATCAAGAAAGTGAGAAGTGACAATGGGAGTGAATTCAAGAATACAAGAATGGAAGAATTGTGTGATCACTATGGCATTGGTCATCAATTCTCGGCCAAGTACACTCCACAATCAAATGGCCTAGTTGAGAGGAAGAATAGAACATTGCTTGATATGGCTAGATCAATGCTTCATGAGTACAATGTTAGTCAATCATTTTGGGATGAAGCAATCAACACGGCATGTTACTACATCAATAGGCTCTATTGTCATACTTTGCTTGAGAAGACCCCATATGAGTTACTTCATGGAAGAAAGCCCAACATTGGCTATTTTAGAGTATTTGGTTGCAAATGCTACATCTTGAGAAAGGGCACTAGATTGGGGAAATTTGAAAAAAAGATGTGATGAAGGGTTCCTACTCGGTTATTCAACTACAAGCAAGGCTTATAGAGTTTGGAACAACTCATGTGGCATTCTAGAAGAAGTCCATGATGTGCAATTTGATGAAACCAATGGGTCACAAGATGAAGATGAGAATCTAGAAGATGTTGGTGGAACTCAATTGGTTGAAGCTATGAAGAACATGGACATTGGGGACATTAGAGCAAAGCAAGTGATTGATGTGCAAGATGATAAAGATGAAGTGCTCAATTCTCCATTGAGACAAGCTAGCAATGCTCAAGTGCAAGATCATGGTGCTAGTTCATTAAATGAAGACAAGTCAAGTGATCAACCAAGTTCAAGCAATCAAGTGCAAGTGCTACAACCACAACATGTTGCAAGAGATCACCCAATTGATAGTGTTATTGGTGATATTAGAAGTGGTGTGCAAACAAGATCAAGAGTGGCAATGATATGTGAATATGCATCATTTGTGTCAACCAAAGAGCCAAAGAAAATTGAGGAAGCTTTGGATGATGCCGATTGGATCATGACAATGCAAGAAGAGCTCAACAACTTCACAAGAAATGATGTGTGGGAGTTAGTTGAAAGGCCGGAGGATCACAATGTCATTGGAACCAAATGGGTTTTCAAGAACAAGCAAGATCAAGATGGTGTTGTGATTAGAAACAAAACAAGACTAGTTGCACAAGGCTATACTCAAGTTGAAGGTCTTGACTATGATGAAACATATGCTCCCGTGGCAAGATTGGAGGCAATAAGGATACTATTGGCTTATGCATGTGCCCACAATATCAAGTTATATCAAATGGATGTCAAGAGTGCATTTCTCAATGGGATCATCAATGAGCTAGTATATGTTGAGCAACCTCCCAGTTTTGAAGATGAGAAGAGACCCAACCATGTGTACAAATTGAAGAAAGCTTTGTATGGCTTGAAGCAAGCACCTAGAGCATGGTATGAGAGATTGAAGACTTTCCTTCAATCCAAGGGGTTCATTATGGGCAAGGTTGATACTACTCTATTCACCAAGAAGATTGGTAATGATCTCTTCATTGTGCAAATCTATGTTGATGATATCATCTTTGGATCAACCAATCAAGCATATTGTGAAGAATTCGGTGAAATGATGGCAAAAGAGTTTGAGATGTCCATGATTGGTGAACTTAGCTATTTCCTTGGTCTTCAAGTCAAGCAATTGAAGAATGGGACATTTGTGAGTCAAGGAAATACATAAGGGACATGTTGAAGAAGTTTGGAATGCAAGATGCAAAGCCAATCTCAACTCCAATGGGCACCAATGGGAATCTTGATAGTGATCATGATGGCAATATGGTGAATCAAAAGGATTATCGGTCACCGATTGGAAGCCTACTCTATGTCACCGCATCAAGGCCGGATGTCATGTTTAGTGTTTGCATGTGTGCTAGATATCAAGCCTCACCTAGAGAGAGTCATCTCACGGCCGCAAAAAGAATATTGAGGTACTTGAAGCAAACAAGAGATGTTGGACTATGGTATCCCAAGGGGTCAAAATTTGAATTGATTGGATATTCGGACTCCGACTATGGTGGTTGCAAGATCAATAGAAAGAGCACAAGTGGTACATGTCAACTTCTTGGAAGATCACTTGTGTCATGGTCCTCAAAGAAACAAAATAGTGTGGCAATCTCTACCGCCGAAGCCGAATATGTTAGTGCGGGAGTTGTTGTGCACAGTTGCTTTGGATGAAGTCAACTTTGAAGGATTATGGCATCAACTTCAAGAATGTGCCATTGTTTTGTGACAATGAAAGTGCAATCAAGATGACACAAAACCCGGTTCAACATGGAAGAACAAAGCATATTGACATAAGGCATCATTTCATTAGAGATCATCAACAAAAGGGTGACATTTCCATTGAAAGTGTGGGTACCGATGATCAACTTGCCGACATCCTCACCAAGCCACTTGATGAAAGAAGGTTTTGCAAGCTAAGGAATGAGTTGAACATTCTTGATTTCTCAAACATGTGTTGAATGCACCCCACCACTACTTGACATGCCTCTCCTTCGACAAAGCAAGGTACCATTGGTTGACATGTCATTCATGCTTAGGACTATACTTGTGGTAGCACATGTAGACATACAAGGTGCATTTGGAGCATTCATGATAAATCAAATGTGTTTGATGTATATATGTTTACCACTATTGCTTCTATGTTTTGCTTGATCTAGTGGTGACATATGACATGTTTATGGGCTTGCAATCCTAGTGTTGAATCTAGAATATTTGCTACAAGTGTTTAATTCAACATAGGCAAGATAACCCTTGTCATGAGGTGTGAAGAAGCTTGTCTTTGGTTCAAACCGAATTAAATGTCTTTGGCAAGTGGTCTAGATTGAACCAATTTTGACTAAAGTTTTGTTTACTCCATCAAAGTCCTTTTCTCTCCACAATTTGATCCCATTTTTGGGCAATTGTTGACAAAGGGGGAGAGAAAAAGATGATTGAACATGATAAAGGGGTAAATAAAATTTTAATGCACAACTAGGGGGAGCAAGCTCATGAACAAAGTTGTTGCATTTGTTTGTGCATTCTCATATGACTTGCTCATGGCACCTAGTTTCAAAGTTTTATACAAGTGGTGTCTCCTTGCTTGTGTGGTGCAATGCTAGTATAGGTTTTGAATGGTGAAATGATCTACTAGCATGCATAGGTTGTAACTAGACTCCCCTTGCCTTACAAGTGGTTCAAGAACTTTGCTTATAATGTTGATCTCACGGGGTTCTTGAGCTTTTGATGGATGTCTAGTTACTTCATGGTGCTAAGGATGGTGTAAAAGGCAACTCCGATTGGTATCACGCTTCAAAGGTCCATTTCTTACACCTTAGCATCATTTTGGTAGAATTACTCTCCCCACACTCTTATCCATGCATATGTGCAAAGCTTCAAATCCAAACTCTATGCACATATGTAGGGGAGCTAATGCTACCAAAACCGAACTTGCTATAGTTGTCCAAATTTCTCTTATGAGCTTAATGATTGGACAAGTATGACAAGTTCAAAATCTTTATTATAAAATCATCTTTGTTGAGGTTGTCATCAATTACCAAAAAGGGGAGATTGAAAGTCCCTAGTTTGGTTTTGGCTAATTGATGAAACCTAGGACTAACCTTGTTTATCTAAGTGGTTGTTTTAGAGAAAGGTTGTCCACATGATGAGCATATTGAATATGAAGCATGACACGTGTCATGTGATCAAAGATGAAGATCGAGACGATGCTTGGCTCCATGGACCGGTGTTGAAGGTGAAGGGCTAGTCGAGGCTTCGGAGTGAAGGACCATGCGATGGTGAAGCTCGGGCAAGACTAGGCGCCGATGGACCGATGCACGGTGAAGGGCAAGTGAAGTCGAGGTCGATGGATCGAGACGGTCACATGATGGTGTGAAGTGTTCATATCATTTGGAGGAACAAAATGGGCTCAAGGCAAAGGTATAACCGATAGGGCCATTTTGTTTTTGCACTCAAGACACCATAGAGGGTGTGAGTGGTTTAGGATCGATAGCCGCACTATTAAGAGGGGAAGTCTTATCGGCTATTCGACGCACGGGTGCCACTAGGTGAATTCATGAAGTGCATTGCATATAGGGCCTAGTGAGCTAGCCTAACCTTTGGGAAATGATTGTGAAAAGCTAACACACAAGCACATGGAGATGTATACTTGGTGGTGTTGGCACATTTACAAAGGTGGCGTTTGGACGCGCTGTGGTTTGCAGGGTAGAGATGGGTTTAGGTCCCTCTCTTCCTCCCGCCGAGCCTGGCTCGGCGGGATTCGGCGCTTTTGGGAAAAATGGATGCATATTTTCTATTGCGCCGGATGCAAAATTTGGTTGAAATCATGCTATCTATGTTGATCAAGTTGGTATACTTGTTGGTTAGCATGTCTGAGAAGTTGGCGTCTTGACGGGCTGAAAAACGAAGTTTTTGCAGCGCCGGACGCGCTGGGCGCGTCCGGCGCGTGTTGGCTCGGCTCGGGCCGGGTGGCTTTGCGGCCGAGCGCCGGATGCGGGCCGGACGCAGGCGGCGGACGCGGCGCGATCACCGTGTAGAGTCCGGCGCGTTGGGACTTCGGGCGCGAGGTGGCGGGCCATCCGGCGGCGGACGCTGGTCGTGCGTCCGCGGCCCGGCGGACGCGGACGCGTAAACTTCCGAGTTTCGGCCGGTCGCCGGACGCGGCGCGGGACGCGCAACGGCGAGCCGCGCCGGACGCCGCGCCGGGACGCCGACGTGGCGGCACGTGGCCGTCGCCGGCGCCAACGGTTGTCCGGGGGCGCGCGCGGGCCGAGGCGCGGACGCGTCCGGCGTAGTTGAATTTGCGCCCGAGGGGTAACGGCTAGTTTGAAGTGTTGGGTCTATAAATAGATGGGAGGCCGGGCTTGGCTCCCTCTCTTGGCTCTCCCAACTCATTCATTCATCCTTTGAGCCGAAGAAACACTCTCCCTCTCATCTCTCTTGCTTGATTGTGAATCCAAAGTGAGATTGAGAGATCACCTAGTGCATTGCATTGCTTGAGGGCATCTAGTGGCACTTGTGGGTGGTTTAGCCGGTGGATTTCTTGTTACTCTTGGAGAGTACCGCTCCTAGCCGGCTTGGAGATTGTTGGAGGCGTTGGCAAGAGAAGGTGATTGTTCTTGGCCACCTCCGGTTGATTGTGAGAGGTTTGAGCTCACCTCGTGGGGATCACGAAGAGCATCCTAGTGGATTGCGCGTGTCGTTGAGTACCTCGCTTGAGAGTGGTGTCTTGCGGTGCCTTGCGGGGCGAGTCTTGAGGGGCTAGTGACTTGAGGGTCACACCGAGGAACCATCTAGGTGTTGGTCGACACAACGGGTGACGTAGCTTGGCGGTGCCCAAGTGAACATCCGGGGATAAATCATTGTGTTCATCTTGTCTCCCGGTGATTGGTCATCATCCTTTGTGTGTCGCCGATTGTGATTGATTGTTCATCTCCTTGGTGATTGGCAACCTCGACTCGACACGTCGGTATAACAAGTCTCATCCTCTCTTTGTATTACTTTGTTTACATTCTTGCAAAATAGAATTGCTTGCGTGGTCGGTCGGGAACCACAACTTGTGTAGACTAAATTCCGTGGGTAGAATTGCTTGTGTGGTCGGTCGGGAACCACTCCTTGTGTAGATTAAATCCCGTGGGTAGAACTCTTGATCACTAGCGGTAGCTATTGTTTGTGCTAGTGATCACCTACTAGAATTGTTTGGATAGGAGGCTTGCAACATCTAGTAGGCTAAGCAAAACTTGCTTTCCACCGTTTGTGTATCTAACGAAGTTTGCTTAGTGAGTTTGTAGAAATTTTTATAGGCTATTCACCCCCTCTAGCCATCTAGGACCTTACAATTGCTCATACACGAGGTCAATGTGGCATGCTACTGGATCTTTCATGGATATGTGTTTTATTTCCCAGTAGTACATCTTGACAGCATCCACACGGACTTGATACATCATGTTCCTCACCCTTTTCAGCAAACATTCGTCTAGAATACAATTTGCTTCTTCTTGACGATTTTCTGGTACTTCGAACAAACGCTGCATGTGGACAGAACCATGAACATAGGTTTCAGATTGCATAGATTCCAGAAATATCACATTTTAGATGTTGTCCAGAAGTTTCAGATTGAACATAGGTAACTTACCCAAAATTCACAAACCACTTTTTGTGCCCTTGTCAATCCCGTAGCTCCCGGATTTTTATGAAAATAATCAGCCCATTCCATAGCTGCGCGTTTGAATTCAACACCGTTCTCATCCACCTCTACAGTCACACCTAGATATTCTCTTCTAACTATGACCCCTAGCTGAGTAGGGTAGTTGTAAGGTGGTGGGAAGTTAACATAATTGAATTGCCTATAAATATTATACAACAACAGGTCAGCACAAAAGGTTGGCTGCAAGGATTCTATGCAGAGAGAATTGCTATGAGTTTAGTGTGCACTCACTCGTCACCACTTGGTTCAAGAGCCACTTTAAAACCACGTGCAGGTAGTTTAAATTTTGTTTGGGACCCGGACTTCCTTCCTCTTTTTTTGGGTGCCTCTATTGGGGAGCTTCAACTGTTGTTGTTTGTGCAGCATTGCCTGCAGTTCCAGAACCTTCATTTGTTGTTTGGGCAGCACCTCTGCGTGCGTGTCGAATGGATTGGACCATGGCACCGGCTTCACCATCTGCTGAACAATAACGGCTAGGTACACGTTTGTTGCGTGTACTGACCATCTGCAGTTGAAACAATATGTTAGAACCATCTTAAAACAAATAGTGTATCAGACAACAAACTATTAGAGGGGCAGCAAAATAGGAAGTTGTTATATTAATAATTACGAACTGTTGGCTGCATATTCATAAAAAAAAATACAAGACTGCAAATTGCATTAGATAAAGGATTGGAGGGAGAACAACATGAATTCAAGACTGCACACATGCAGACATGCAAACTACTACATTAATAATACTGGACTGTTGGCAGCATATTCAAAAACAGTTACATAGGATCTTATGCATAACAAATAGCATAACTACAACATATATTTTGGACTGCATATTCAAAAATCATTTGGATCATAAGTTTCGTCGTCTTCTTCATCCATTGCTCCATCATTATCCTCTTCTATTTCCTCCTCTTCTCGCAATAGCTTCTTCATCATATTCCTCATCGATAACAACTCGTTTCTTTATTGCTTCCAAGTCTTTTGGGTCAGTAACCAGATCTGATCCCGTTGCAAGTATGGAGTCCAAGGCATTACTCAAATCAATGACAAAGGTTCCATCCAAACCATCGGCTTGGTAGACATCCTGCACTACCCCTTCCATATTCATAGCTTCACTACTGCTTTCATTCATAGGCACACATCCATGTGGAGCAACATGGTACGTAGACAACCCACCACGGAATCATCGGCAGCAAAGGAAGATCCATATACTATAATGCTTTTACGATTTTGGTCTGCGACGTAGATCCGCCCGTGATGACTATACGTACCTCCTCGCTCGCCCCGCCTTGGGGTGGCGGGGGTGGTGGCGGCCGGCGTCCTGCTCCGCGCCGGCAGCGCCAAAGACCGGGGGTGGTGGCGGCCGGCGGCCTCCTCAGCGCCGGCGCCCAGCACCCAAAGCGGAGGGAACGTGACCGGGGTGAGGGGTGGCGGTGGCCGGCGGGGGGCCTGGGGAGGTCAGGGAGGCACTGAATCGGCGGTGCACGCCATGGTTGCGGAGGGGCGGCGGGTAGCGGCGTCGTGTGTGCGTGAGGGGGCGCCGGCGGCCGAGCGGGTGTTTGGGGAGCGTGAGTGACGGGGGCGTTTTGGGCTTTGGGGGCGGCTGGGTGGGTTAATGTTAGGACCTTTTTTTTACTTTTTTTTCTGGAGGAAAGCGCGAACCCTGAAATAAAGAGCGCCAAGGCCGAAATAAAGACCGTGAAGGCCCAAATAAAGAGCGTGAAGGCCGAACTGAGTTGTCTTTATAATTTTTCTGTGCGTGTATATATTATTCGTGCGTTTTACACATAACCGTCAGAAAAAACACATTTTTTCTGTGAGTATTGAATATTTCCGAGTGTCAAGTTCACGCTCAGAAAAATATACTCATTTTTCTGTGAGTTTTCATATTTTTCTGTGCGTATATTCTAAAACCCACAGAAAAATATTCATTTTTCTGTGTGACACAGAAAAATTTGTCACGCTCAGAAGAATGTCAGTTTCCAGTAGTATGAACAACTACAGCTTCACTGTATCTAAAAATGTTACACATGCATTTATATTTCTAATAATCATCAAGATATACCCAAGATATAGCTTCACTGTATCTAAAAATGTTACTCAAGTATCTAAGGATTAGTACAGTAAGATATAGCAATGCAGGCAAACATGTCACAATTACCGAATGATTGGTCAGTGAAGTAAGAAAGTAACAATTGACAATCTGAAAACTGAACCTTGTTGCTTACCTAAGGCTAACAAAATTCAGGTTCAAGCTACTGCGCTATTGGACTGATGCTGAACTTTGTAGCTTACCTAAGGCTAAGAAAATTCAGGTTCTAGTTTGTGGAATCTTTGACCATTGTGCGCTGATGTACATTTTGTCTCAAAAGGAACCTTGACTAAATGTACGCGCCAGCGAATGTCGACCCCATACTAGTGGTCAAAGTTTCCACAGACTAGACAACATTTTGTGAAACGACATAACATCTGTTTCAGTACCTTTCGGTAAATTCCACAGAAAGTCACGTTTCCGTAGCCCACTGGGACTATCTCACTGCTGGTGAGACGTAGGCGTATCTATCTATATATCTCACTCACTGGCAACATCCATGGCGTCTCATCGATCACATGCATGAATGTGTATAGTATAACTATCCATGGATGCGGCCACAACACCTCTAGCACAATGGCAATGGCTCCTCTTGCTCGTCGTCCCTTGCGTGCTGCTGCTGCTCGCCTCCCGCCGCAGCCGCAGCACCGACGACAAGCAGAGGCGGCGGCGCCTCCCGCTGTCGCCTCCGAGAGCGCTGCCCATCATTGGCCACCTGCTTCTCGTCGGCGACCGCCCGCACGTCTCCTTCCGTGACCTCGCCGCCAAGCACGCGCACGACGACGACCGCGGCCTCATGCTCCTCCGCCTCGGCACCGTCCCGAACCTTGTCGTGTCCTCGGCGCGCGCGGCGCAGGCGGTCCTGCGGACGCACGACCACGTCTTCGCCTCGCGGCCGCCGTCGAAGCTGTCCGACGACCTCGTGTACGGGTCGTCCAGCGTCGGCTTCGCCCCCTATGGCGAGCACTGGCGGCAGGTCAGGAAGCTCGTCACCACGCACCTGTTCACCGTCAAGAAGGTGAACTCGTACCGCCATGCCCGCCAAGAAGAGGTAACGATTTCTTTATTCTTGCAGCGTGCAGATGTTAACCATCAGTCCTTTTTGTTTTAACCAATCAGAGCTATGGTACAATATTTTTCTCTCACAATGAAATAACATAAGCCGGTTTATCAGCCGCATAACCATCCGCGTCAGCTTCACATACATATGCATGATGCACACTAGGACAAATTAATGTTTATATTCACATATCGATCATAGGTGCACCTAGTGCTCGACAAGCTCCGGAAGGCAGCGGCCATGGACGCGGAGGTGGATCTCAGTGAGACGATGAACGCTTTCGCCAACGACATCATCTGCCGTGTTGTATGTGGCAAGTTCTCCAAGGAAGAAGGCCGGAACAAGCTCTTCCGCGAGCTGAACCACACCACCACTGTTCTGTTGGCAGGGTTCAATCTGGAAACCTACTTCCCAGGGCTTGCGAAATCGCTAAGTGTGTTTGTGAGCAACAGGAAGGTGCACGAGACACACAAAAGATGGGACGACTTGCTTGAGGAGATCATATGCGACCACGAGAGGCGGCGCCGGACATCCAAGAATCGACAAGGTGCTGACAGCGATGATGAGCAAGAAGATCAGAGCACAGACTTCACCGATGTGATCCTCTCTGTTCAGCAAGAGTATGGTATCACCAGAGATCATATAAAGGCCACCTTGATGGTGAGTGACTAGCAAGCAGCAGCTAGAACATTTTTTTTTTCAATTCATCTATCCTAATTAAATGACGCATATCCAGGACATGTTCGAGGCGGGCACAGCCACATCAACTTCGTTCTTGGAAGCCGCCATGGCCGAGCTGATGCGCAGACCTCATCTCATGGCCAAGCTACAGGCCGAGGTGAGGAACAAGACACCAAGGGGACAAGAAATGGTCAGGGAAGAGGACCTAGCTGGCATGCCCTATCTGAGAGCCGTCGTGAAGGAGACGATGAGGGTACACCCACCAGTCCCGCTCCTGGTGCCTCACCAGTCCATGGCGGACTGCGACGTCGACGGCTACACGATCCCCTCCGGAACGAGGGTCATCATCAACGCGTGGGCTATCTCTAGAGACCCAAGGTCGTGGGAGAACCCGGAGGAGTTCGTGCCGGAGCGGTTCATGGACGGTGGCGCCGCCGCGGACCTGGATTTCAAGGGAAATGACTTCCAGTTCACGCCGTTCGGGGCCGGCCGGAGGATGTGCCCTGGCATCAACTTTGGGCTGGCTTCGATCTACATCATGCTGGCCAACCTCGTGTATTGTTTCGACTGGAAGCTGCCGGCCGGCATGGAGAAGGAGGACATTGATATGACAGAGGTGTTTGGATTGACGGTCCACCGGAAGGAGAAGCTCGTCCTTGTCCCCAAACCACATGCATGACAAACTATTGGCCTGATGAAACCCTTGCATTCATTTCCTCCTAAAACTTGTTCATTTTCTCTTGTTGGCATTTTTTACAGGACCATCCTTGGGCAGCATTATTCCTGGCAAAACAAAACACATCTAAGTTTATTCCTGGAAATGCTGACTATCTTCATCTGGAAATAACATATAATACCAAAGCACACAGATTATTTTCTTTCCAATCAAAGACCTGAATACGTTTCTAGTTACTAATGGACTTATCAATTGTAAAAAACAAAGTAAGAATAAGCATGCACCCTAGCATTGACATATTTAACTAACCAGCCAGTATTCATGTACGTAAGGACCATATCAGACCATTTATGATGGTTTATACAGTTCCATAAATTAAAGGTAAACTACCCAACATAATATTTGTCATTCCAGTGTGCTTATGGATCTGTAATTTGGCATGGTACCGCCATCCTTTGTTCAGGTACAAAGTGATGAATTCATCTCCACAGCCAAGGGCTACTTGCTTCAAGCACAATCTGAAGACATTCTACTAACATATATATATTTTTCAACCATCTCCAGTTCCTACAAAATTCCTACATTGACTGAAAAGAATGTCCACATTCCAGAAATTAAACCGGAAAACTTACGACATTTTCATCAAAACAAAGGCCCCATATGTGTTCTTCTATGCGTACGTGCAGCCATGAGTATAAACACAAAACAAAAAAGCTAAACAAGCTTACTGCAAACCAGAAACAGTCTTCAATCACTATTTCAACCACACCCCACAAAACAAAGGAACAAAAGACCCATAACTGACCAGTGTGGCAGTGTCTACTTTTATATGATTAAATTGCACAGCACTAATACTAAGCCTTTCAATTCATCACCCTTAACTCAGCTTGATAGACCTGTAAATTACTTGCCCAGAAACTACTACAGTTCAGATCGGTAGTGATTAATAGTGTATGCATTGGCAATGGCGATTAGCTGGAAGCATGAAGTGTGGAGGGTACAGATTTTGCCATAACAATTATCTGAGTGTTGATGGGCAAGCAACCTCATGTACAGACAACAAGTAAAGATTCGAGTGTTTTCAGCAATTCAGCTCCATTTGTGTTCCTGAAAAGTGTGAACTATATTTGTGCTGGGTCCAGGTAACTCAAAGGTTTGCATGTTTGAATTTTTGTTTGTGAGCTTCCAAATGGCCATAGAAGATACCATGATAATAATTCGTAAGAAAATAAAGGTGCTTCTTAGGCACATCTGCCTGTAGGAACAAGTTGAATCTGACAAAACATAGGTGTGGCTTTTCATTGTTGGGTATTCAACTTTGTAGTTTATACCGAATTCATGCTTACTTTCAGGTGCAACATATCTGACAAATATGAGGCCTTCTCCCTAACAAGTTTAATGGAGCTAATTCTGGAAAAAGCTGGAACATCCAATCCAGCAATATATCCAATTCAGACTGACAAAAAGCAACAGCCACCAAATGCATTATAGAATTCTACCCAAAAAGAACATTTAGAAAGAGAGGAATCAGTGCGTTTTTGACAGTAAATGCCAAACAACACAACTGGTGTCCTAGATGAAAGAAGATATTGATCAACATAATGGGGCCTTTGGTTTCTTACGTTTTCGGCACATGTCTTTCTCCCTCTCTTTTCTTCTGTCATCCTCACAGGGCCACACATCCTGTGAGCCAGCTGGTGTTCTGTAGTGTGTCAGGAGGCTTACACCTACTCCTAGTCCTTCTAATGAGGCTTACACCTACCCTCCTGGTCCTTGTAACTAATCTCTTTTCTTTCCTAATTGGATGGCAGAGCTCCTGCTCGTTTCATTCAAAACAAAATTGTACCAACAAAGCTACCAACATATAGCAGATAGATGAGGTTTGAAATAGTATATGTGGTCCTACTGACCAATGATCATTTGTAGAGAAACTCAGAAATAATTATAGCACTTTCAGTTCAAGTGTATTCGTTTTTGAGCAAAAATTACCAACCCCATTCTAAAAATAATCTTAACTTGAAGCACACACATAATTAATATTCCAATCAGTGATTTATCAATATATCAGCCTGGAACAACTACATAGTCATGACCATAATTCTTAGCCAAATACAAAGCATGCAGGGACATGAGTTCGATAACATAACATGCATGGTGGCTTACACTTCCATAAATCAAACAACGAAAGGAATACTTAGCATTTTAAAGCATCAGCAAAGTCAGATACTGCCATTCTTAATTTGGGCGAAGTAGTGATTACTTTGTCCATTTGCTACAACCACGATCTGAAAGGAAACAAGCATAAAAGTATGAATTATTTCATAGCTCGCTTTATGTAGTTTTATTACAATTGAACACAAGGAAGTATCTGTAAATTCAGTGGTTGACAAGGTAGAATTTTTCTACACCATCACAGCTTGCGAAATATTAATAATGATACTTAATAGGTGAAGCTCAACAAAATTAGGTGTTGTCAAATATTCAATCTAGCACAGGTATCATTTATTTCCATCTAATAGAACATCTAAAACAGCAGTTTCCATGTATCATGTATCTCTACTAGTGTATCAGTATCTGAATGACATATAAAACCGTAAACTACAAGGTTAGGAACAGAGAAGAGCTGAAACCATACCTGGTGTGAAGAAGCTAATGAGGGGGCTGACACCCTGGTAGCCGCTAGGTTCACCTATCTTCCTCACCCTGCCAGACTTCAGCTCAACTGTGAAGGCACCAGCATTTGTGCTTATGAAGAAAACCTCGACACCCTCAGCAAAACCAATCACATTAACCTGGCCAGAAACAATGTCCACAGGCAACATTTCCTTGAGCTCGATGACCCTCCGTTGTACCCATCCTGTAACTCCCTCTGCAGCCACCATTGTCGACCAAAGGCAAAGCGATGAACCCAACACAGCAGCAATCCCCAACGAACCATCCTCGTTTTGCATGAGGAGCGGACTGGCTTTGTCCAGCTGTGCCGGCATGTCGATGAAAGACAAACGGCGCTCGACCAGATCATACTTGAGAATTTTGGTACCATATCTGAGAGTGCAGTAGATTCCATCTCCAACAAGAGCAGCACGCTTGGTGTCCAAGGTGTTGTCTTTGCTGTCTAACAATTGTGCAGAAGCCCATCCGCACCAGGCACGAGATTCCGATGAATAAACACGTGCGTGGGCGGTGTATGCAGACCTGTCAATGCCCACACAGACCACAAAGAACGGGCCGCCGGCGCGGCAGCTCTGATGGTTGCAGCCAGCCACGGCGCAAAGCACCACTTTTGGGTGGAATGCCCACCGGGTGTCGGGCGCCCACAGCTCCTCCCAGTAATCCGAGAACGGATCCCACACAACAAACTTATCGTGGCCAATCTCTGTGAGGATGACGCGGCCGTGGCGGCAGTCGTAGATCCGTCGAATGCGGGGGCGTGCGGCGTGCCCCGGCTGAGGCGGCGAGGGGGCTGCCGTGGTGGGGAGGAAACCGGGGAAGGGCCCCGGCACATCTTGGTTGTAGAAGAAGCCGAGCAGCGGGGCGCCTCGGTGGAAGGCGCGGTAGCGGCGGAGGAAGGCCGGGTCGGAGGCGATGCGGAGCCAGAGCTTGCTGACGGCGGAGGCGCGGATGAGGTGCGCGGGCTCGTCCGGCGGGATGCGGAGGAGGATCTCCGCCGTGGCGTCCTCGTTCAGCTCCGCCGGCGGCGGCAAGTGCTGCGGCGTCGCCATGGGAGCGGCCGCTGGTGCTCAGCGCCGGTGAGGGTTTGGGTCGGTGGGGAATGGGGATTTTTTTTTTTTTTTTGATCGGGGTGGGGATCAAACCACGTGGGCCGGCCTCTATCGCTGTAGCGTTACGTGGGCCTTTGTCCTTATTGACACAAGGCCCAACATTTTTGCCGGTTCTACCCGGTGCTGCTCATTATTTCCGCGCACTCACAAATCATTAATTCGCAACAAATGAACTCGTATGTGTATCCAAATTCATTTGAACAATTTTCAAAAATCGATGCGGACATGGACATGGAAACAAACTAAAATCGCATATGGAACTGGATGCTATATCATCTAAAATAATATTTGCTCCCTTTGTCCCACAATACTTGATGTCTTGGAATTTTTATCGGTAATGCTGGAGATCAAACGTTCTAAGCCATCGAACAGCAGTCTGGACGCTGCGGCTCGGCTAGCTGAGCTGCAGAATGGTATGACCGGCCCATTAATAATAATTAAAAAATCTGGACGCTTTCCACCGGGGACGGGCTGCACCTCGCGCTAGACCTACTTCCCGGCGTGCACCTGCCCCTCACGGCTCGCGCTAGACCGGCCGGGCTGTGTGTGTACGTGCAGTGTGTGTGCGTGCTGTGTGTCTGTGTGCGCGCGTGTGTTAGCGTGTGTGTTTTTTTTCTTTTTTCTTTTCTTTTCTTTTTTTCTCCTTTTTTAAATAAGACAACGAATGCAAAAATAAAATTGCTGCAGTGAATAGATAGTGTTTCGACATATTTTTGATGTTTGTTTCAACATATTTTCCTGAATTTTTCAACATATGTTTAAGAATTCTCCATAAACAATTGTTTCAACATATGTCTCTAGGATGTTTCAACGTATGTTTTTGGGCGTTTCAACATGATTTTTAGAGTTGTTTTTAATGTATCATTTTTTATATTATTGTAATAGGTATTTCGGGGTATTTGAACATATGTCTCCGGTTTGTTTCAACAAATATCCCGGGATGTTTCAACAACCGATTTTTAGGATGTTGTAATAGGTATTCTGTTTTGTTTCAATATATGTCCCAGTTTGTTTCAACATATGAGAAAAATAATTTTTTAAAAAGTTATCAAAACATATCCATGTGGAGTCTTGTTTCGAAGAGATTATCACAAGAAACACGATGATGCAATTAGATTTTAATTATGACATTCGGTTTATGAGATATGGATTTTTCTATATGTTGCATGTACACATACACAACTAACAAACTATTCTCGTACACCAGTGCACACCAAGGCGTGCACGTCCGGAACATGGGCCTTGCGTTATGGGCCCACGGGAAATTACCATTCTACCATCGAACGTTCTATCGGGGGCATCTCCCAATTTTTATGATAGATTAGTGATGAACGGGAATAACCTATATAGCTCTGTTTGTTGTAGGTGATCCACACTAATTAAGGAATAATAACTCGTTAATTAAAAGGAATGCATGGAGTTATGCATGCCACAATCTCAAACTGAATATGATTCAATCTAGATTGTCCAAGTGAAAAAATAAATCAAGTTTCTTTTGGGATTATTTTTTAATCATAAACCATTAGGTTTTCTATAATGGAGAAACAATATATATCTAATAGCCACATTTCTTAGTCATCTAGCAAGATTTTTTATGGAAACATTTAACTTGGTACTTGAATAAAACATCAAGATTTGTTAATTACAATGCAATTGGGAGAATAGATATAAAATAGACGACACATTGAAATATATACTTTTACTTATCTAACTCATGATTTTTTTAAAAAAATATTAAGTATGAATTTGTTTGAAATATTGATCCTTATGTCTTGTTCATCGTATTAGCTAGCGTGGTGTTTGTAAAAAGTAACAGTCTAAGTATGTTTCTATTCGCAAAAGAAGTTGGTATGTTTTGCATGAACTAAAAGGAATACTTCACTACATAATTTTTAGCAACAAGATCGAAGAAAACAAATGTGTTTGGAAGTGTTGGGAAAAAGAAATTCGGGGATTGGAATAATCACTTGTACATATATTCGGAGATAAATATAAGCAAAATGTTATGAGTACAAAATTAAGATACAAAAAAGTTACAAAGAAAATAAAAAAATTACACATAGGCTTCTAGCCATGAATCTATCTGAGTGGTGGTATTTTTGATTTAGCTCTTAATATGACAAGAGCAAATTCCTTCCTCAAGATCAACTTGCGTCGAGGAAGGGAAGGTTGAATCCTTTTGAATTAGGTACTACTATATGTATTGATGGCCTAAGTTTAAACATAGGATGTTGCGCAAAAAAAAAAAGTTTAAACATAGGATGGCACTGTTATGTACGGCAAGGTGTATGAGAGAAGGAGGCAGCAAGTTAGTGGCTAATGAAGATCGTGCAGGTGTTTAGGTTCAAGTGTCAGGCTTGTTGCCCAAGGACGTTTCAGTCCGAATTTTCAGAGTCTAGTTGGAGTCCTAGTCTTAGAAGATATTCAGGAGATTTGGTTGATTAAGTTTGTTGGGATTTAAGAGTTGTTAGCAAGTCATTGAGTCGGATCTTGTAAGGACTATAAGAGTCCCAATCAGTTAATGAAAAGGGTTAGCCCAGGATTGAGATTTATATCTCCCTTGGGCACCTGGCGGTGCTCTCCGTGTTCTACTGTTCATCGTCAAGCTGTTGTCGCCACGATTGTCGCTCGATCACGGCGCCCGCTCGCCGCAAGCCCGCGCTCCCTCGCCCTCGCGTAGATCCCCCGTACTACCTCCGCAGCAAAGCTCGACGCCATAACAACTTGGTATCAGCTGCCTTGCCGATCATGTCGACCACCACCAATTCCTCCACGCCGCCAATCCAACCCACCACCACCGCTGACGCCACCGCAGCCGCTTCCCCCGCCGTGCCCACGACTGGGGTGCCATCATCCGCTGTACCACCCACCTCGCTCCCGGTCGTGCCCTCCACCAACGCCCTCTTCACCCTCCCTCCATCCAATGAGCCGCCCACCCTCGTCTCGATTGCCGAGTCCCTCGCCAAGTTTGCCGAGGCGTTCCAAGGCATGCAACTCCAGATGTCGGCCATGAACAACCAACTCATGGACCGGGGCTCGCGTTTGTCCGCGTCGACGGCCGGATCATACCCGCATTCGGATCGCCGGCCGGCGGCGTGCCTCGATTCTTGCCGGCCAGTTCGCAACCGGTGATCACGGAGGTCACCACCAACGCCGGGGACTCCTCATCCTCGGTCCAGCCATCCCTGTCGCAGGATGGGCATCCAGCACCTACTCCTCCATCCGCGGGCGTGCCGATCCAGAACATTAACTTCCCCCACTCCCCGTCTCCAATTCCGGGGTTTGGCACGGTGGGGCCGGCGCTGCCCATGGCCACGGCGCACATGGCCCCGTCCCAGCCGTGCCCGCACCGCCCGTGGACTTCCTCCGCCATGCCCAAGTACCATAAGCTCTCCTTTGAGACTTACAATGGCAAGGCGGACCCGCTCGGCTGGCTCAACAAATGTGAGCAATTTTTCCGCGGACAGTTCACGCCGGAGGCCGACAAGGTTTGGTTGGCGTCGTATCATCTCCAAGGCGTCGCCCACCAGTGGTACTTCGTCCTGGAACAAGACATCGGGCGCCCGGCATGGCCGGATTTTCGACGCTATGTCCAACAACGGTTTGGGCCGGCCATTGACACCAACCACTTGGCTGATCTGGCGCGGCTCCCCTTCGGCTCGTCGGTCGACTCATATATGGAGGCGTTCCTAGGCCCGCGCGGCGCACGCGGGCGAACTGTCCACCCTACAGAAGGCCAAGTTCTTTACTGGGGGGCTTCCAGAATACATTCGCGTCGACGTTGAACTCCAGGAGCCCTCGATCTTCAGCACGCCATGCGTCTTGCCCGGGCCTACGAGGGCCGCAACGCCCACATGCGGCCCGCGTTCCCACCGCGGCCGGCGCGCAGGAGCGTTCCCGCTCTGCCTGCACCAGAAGGGTCGTTGAACACCTCCAACAAGGCGCCGCCGACCCCGCACACCTTCAAACGACTCTCGCCGGAGCAGATGGCGGAGCGCCGTAAGATGGGCCTTTGTTACAATTGCGATGAACCATATGTCCGGGGCACGTGTGCGCCCGTTTGTTTTACCTTGAGGCGCAGGACTATACCGTCGAGGAGCCTGATGATGACGACGACGCGGCGGGGGCGACCGCGGCGCCGGCTGCTCCCCACTCGGCGCCTGCATACGACCCCGACAAGCCGCTGATCTCCTTGGCGGCCATTACCGGAATCCGGGTGGAGGAGACGATGCAACTCCGCGTCGGGGTGGGTTCCCACGAGCTCACGGCCCTCCTCGACTCGGGGTCCACGCACAACTTCATCAGCCACGCCGCTGCCCGGCGCGCCGAGCTGCTGTTCCAGGACAGCGACGGCGCCCACGTCACCGTCGCCAACGGAGACGGCGTCATGTGCCACGGACTAGCCCGCGACGTCGACCTCCGAATCGGGGATGAGAGCTTCCGCATTGACTGCTTCGCGATTCCCCTGGACGCATGCGACATGGTCTTGGGCATCGCCTGGCTGCGGACGCTCGGGGACATCATGTGGAACTTCGACAACCTCACCATGGACTTTGCCATCCGTGGACATCGTGTGCGCTGGCATGGACTGGGCGCCCCGGGCGCTACACACACTACGGCGCAACTGCCACGACTACAGCCCATACGGGCGTTCTCGGCCAAGGGCTCTGAGCCGGCGTTGCTCGAACGGCTTCTGGACGCCTACGATGATGTCTTCACGGCGCCAAGAGGCCTTCCCCCGGCTTGAGCATGCGACCATCGGATCCACCTCAAGGCCGCCAGTGAGCCGGTGGCCGTGCGGCCATATCGTTACCCACAGTTGCAGAAAGATGAGTTGGAGAAGCAGTGTGAGGAGATGTTGCAGCAGGGCACGATCCGTGCGAGTACGTCTCCTTTCTCCGTGCCGGTGCTCTTGGTGAAGAAACATGATGGGTCCTGGAGGTTCTGCGTCGATTATCGTGCGCTCAACTCAGTCACGGTGAAGGACAAGTTTCCCATACCGGTGGTTGAGGAGCTTCTGGACGAATTACATGGTGCCAAGTTTTTCACGAAGCTAGATCTCCGCTCCGGGTACCATCAAGTCCGCGTGCACCCGGATGATGTGGCCAAAACGGCGTTCCGAACACACCATGGGCATTTTGAGTTCTTGGTCATGCCCTTCGGCCTCTCCAACGCTCCATCAACCTTTCAAGCACTCATGAACTCGGTGCTGAAGCCTTTCCTGCGCCGGTGTGTGCTTGTGTTCTTCGACGACATCCTCGTCTACAGCGCGACGTGGACCGAGAACCTCCTCCAGCTTCGGGCCGTCCTGGACGTGCTGCGCGCCAACAAGTTGCATCTCAAGAAGTCCAAGTGTTCCTTCGCGGCGTCATCGGTGCAATACCTCGGCCACGTCATCTCTCAGGCCGGCGTGGCCATGGATGACTCCAAGGTCGAAGCCGTGCGGTCATGGCCTCAGCCGCGGTCCGCGCGTGGCTTGCGGGGGTTCCTTGGATTGGCCGGTTATTACAGGCGTTTCATCAAGGACTATGGCACGATTGCCGCGCCCCTAACCGCTTTACTCCGGAAGAACGCGTTTCGTGGACCGAGGTGGCCGACACGGCATTCGCCGCCCTCAAGCAAGCACTGTCCGCGGCGCCCGTTTTGCACTTGCCGAATTTCGAAGACGAGTTCATGGTGGACTGCGATGCGTCAGGATCAGGTTTCGGGGCGGTCCTGCATCAAGGGGATGGCCCCATTGCTTTCTTCAGCCGGCCGTTTGCGGCTCGGCACCTCAAGGTCGTGGCGTACGAGCGCGAACTGATCGGTCTCGCCCAAGCCGTGCAACATTGGCACCCGTATCTTTGGGGGCGGGCTTTCCTGGTCCGGACGGATCACTACGCGTTGAAATACCTCCTCGACCAGCGCCTATCAACTATTCCTCAACATCACTGGATCAGTAAGCTGATTGGCTATGATTTCAGGGTTGAATACCGTCCAGGTCGCTTCAACGTCGCGGCGGATGCACTGTCACACCGAGATGGTGACGCGCCGCTTCTGGAGGGGCTGGCTGACCAGCCTATGGGGGTGGCCGCGCTGACGCAACCCGCGTTCCAGCTCTTCGACGTGCTCCGGCGCGAAATCGACGACGACGAAGCCCTGCGTGATCGTCGTGAAGCGGTGGCCAAGGGGGACCACGGCGCGGACTGGACCGTGCGCGACGGGCTCTTGCTGTACAAAGAGCGCGTCTTCGTACCGTCCACGTCGGCGGTGTTGGACGACGTGCTCGCCTTGGCACACACCGGGGCTCATGAAGGAATCCAGAAGACGCTGCACCGCCTGCGCTTGGAGTTCTTTGTGGAGCACGATCGCCAAGTCGTTCATGACTTCGTGCGGGCGTGCGCTACTTGTCAGCGCAACAAGACGGACAACCTTCACCCGGCTGGACTCCTACAGCCGCTCCCAGTGCCCTCACGTGTATGGGCGGACGTGTCCATGGATTTCATCGAGGCTCTGCCCAAGG
Source organism: Themeda triandra (assembly GCA_018135685.1). NCBI lineage: Eukaryota > Viridiplantae > Streptophyta > Magnoliopsida > Poales > Poaceae > Themeda > Themeda triandra. The sequence goes on from JAENPR010001696.1 coordinate 91,716, forward strand.
TGCATGGGTAGAGCGTGCTGCTGACCGTCATCGACAGGTTCTCCAAATTCGCTCACTTCATACCGTTGGGGCATCCGTATACTGCTACCTCCGTCGCCAGAGCTTTCTTTCACGACGTCGTGCGTCTCCATGGGTTCCCGCATTCCATCGTTAGCGATCGGGACCCCGTCTTCACCGGCAATGTTTGGCGAGACCTCTTCCGCAGCCGGTGTCCAACTCAAGATGAGCATGCCTTTCATCCGCAACCGACGGTCCGAAGTCCGGTGAACAAGACCATCGCCATGTATCTTCGCCTGCCTCACCGGCGATCGGCCGCAAGACTGGTTGGATTGGCTTCCCGGGCCGATCGCTACAACACGGCCTACCATTCGGCGCTTCGCACTTCTCCGTTTGTGGTGGTCTATGGTCGTGCACCGCCTGAGCTCCTGCCTTATGTTCATGGTCAGGCGCAGACCGAGGCGGTTGATGAGATTTTGTCCAACCATGATGAGTTCCTGGAAGATGTTCGAGCTCGGCTACTGCAGGCTCAGGAGCATGCTCGCCGTTTTTATGATGCCCACCACCGTCCATTGGAGTTTGACGTTGGTGACTGGGTGCTTTTGCGCTTGCTCAATCGTTCCACTCGGTCTTTGGTGCCTGGCAGCCGCGGCAAGCTGGGACCTAAATATGCTGGGCCGTTTCAGGTTCTGGAACGCATTGGAGAAGTCGCCTATCGCCTGCAATTGCCAGAGGGAGCTCGGATTCATGACGTTTTCCATGTCGGCGTTCTCAAGCCGTTTCGTGGCGAGCCACCATCAACGACCGCCGCCTTGCCACCAATGCACCATGGTCGGCCGCTGCTGCGACCCGAGCGTGTGCTTCGCTCCAGTCTGCGTCGGAGTGTATGGCATGTTCTCATACAATGGGAGGGTCTTCCTGCTGCTGAAGCTACTTGGGAGCCCGTCTCGGATTTCCGCGCTGCTCATCCTTCGTTCCAGCTCGAGGACGAGCTGTTCCCGGAGGGGGGGAGTGATGTTATGTACGGCAAGGTGTATGAGAGAAGGAGGCAGCAAGTTAGTGGCTAATGAAGATCATGCAGGTGTTTAGGTTCAAGTGTCGGGCTTGTTGCCCAAGGACGTTTCAGTCCGAATTTTCAGAGTCTAGTTGGAGTCCTAGTCTTAGAAGATATTCAGGAGATTTGGTTGATTAAGTTTGTTAGGATTTAAGAGTTGTTAGCAAGTCATTGAGTCGGATCTTGTAAGGACTATAAGAGTCCCAATGAGTTAATGAAAAGGGTTAGCCCAGGATTGAGATTTATATCTCCCTTGGCACCGGCGGTGCTCTCCGTGTTCTACTGTTCATCGTCAAGCTGTTGTCAAGCGGAAGGAGACGCATGGTAGCCGGGTCGTCGGCGGCGTTTACGTCGTACGTATTATGAATGAGAAATGATTTTGTGGGCGAACTTTCCAGACGTCAAAATTAAATTATACATGGTCGGGTGCCGGAGGGGAAAAACATTCAACTACCATAAAAATTACACAAATCATAACAGTAGCTACTCAAGATGAAGGTTTAGAGCATAAAGGAAACAATCAGCCATCAACCTTATTTGGGCAATTCCGTGCATCATGATCCATTGCTATTTGCTTGCATTTTCCACACCGCTGTTTTTTTGGTTGCTTCTTCTCCTTGCTCTTCATAATTCTTTTGACTCGCCCTCTGGACACGATATCAGTTGGTGGATGTATTTGTACTTCATCTGGAATTTTCCCACCAAGGAATGTTTCGAACTCATCCCGCTTACTAACTGCAGCAGCGGGAATGATCTTTTGTAGAGGTTCCAATAGGCTCGATAAACTGGAACACAAAAAGTCAATCTTTCTTCAGAGTTCTTGGCCATCTGTACCAGATCTTCAAACGTGTTCGGGAATGTGAAATTTTTTTGCACATTGCCGCTCCATAGGATCTTTAGCCTTTTCACCGAGAAGGTTGCCGTCATCATCGAAGAACACGTCGCTGCAAAATCAAATATCTGATCAACACTATAATCACATAAAACAATTTTTTTGTAAAAATCAGGGTATAAACTAACCTTTTACATTTTTCTCCGATCTCTTCATAATATAAGCCGATGGGATCTCATTTTGCTTCTCGGCTCTAAGCACTTGTATGATATGACGACATGGGATGCCATCGGACTCATAAAATTTGCAGGAGCACGTACCAAACATATTAGACTTGTTCATCTCGAACAACTCGCTCTTTTCAGATTGGTCGATTGTGAAATATTTTATATCTTCACACTCGAAATACCTTGAATAAAGCAATGGTCTCTCGCAATTTTAATTTGTTCCTGAATTTTGAAGAAAACTTCATGTGTGTAAAGCACACTGCATTGCTTCTCAATGCTCCATGGTGTCATCAATTTAGGTTGCCGTGGCGACTTTTATTATCGCCTAGCAACTCCTCTTCACGTTAGCACTCCAAAGCCGTGTCAAACCTTAGCCGTAACTCAACAAAAGCCAACTTTCGCGAATGAAACGATTAAAAAAAGAATTTGCACTCTCCGATCGTGATGTAGTCCTAAGCATACCAGCTAGAGGTATGTCCAGAAAGTATACCGGAATCCATGATTCACGAATGGCAAACCTATTAGAAAACCAATCATTTCCCAAGAGTCCATAATCTGTCATGATAGAATTCCATTGTGACTCAAAATCATGTGAATCCTCGGTCCCCAAACACACTTGTTTAGTCTTACCCAAAAATTTTGATCTTTATTGATAGAGGGCCCTACCTTCTCAGGTACCTTGTCCATGATATGCCAGCATCATGTGCATACGACTTATAGAATTTCTCAACATCTGAGACACTATCAAACATCATTCCAACCACTGGCTTCAAATGTTCTTTATAATTAATGTTGCTTGTGTCACTTGTTGCCTACAAATGTGTACAAAATGTATGAGAAAAAACACCAGTAGAACTATTATTGTGGTCGAACATTTCTTTGCAACTTACTGCTACACTCGGCGAAGATTCGTCTCGTGGTGTGCGTGGATGTTCAAGGTAGGCTCCAAGTCCCGCGTCGATGGCCTCAATGGACACAGAACCAGCATTCATATCCATGGCGACGTCATCGATCTCTATGGCCGCGCCGGCGCCTGAACACATAAAACCATACGTAGGGTTTACGGTATAGACATGACCGACACTGCGAATGAGAGTCTAGTACAGACGTACCCATACCTGCACTGGCGGCGGCATCACGATCCAGGATGTCGGTGGATTCGAATGCCGGGTGGCGATCCATGGCGATCTATGGCGACGTTGCAGAGTGTGTCCGAGCGCGACGAGGTGCCCGGACGGGCTCCCGGTGCACAGGCGTCGGTGTCCGAACCGAGTCCCGAAGCGAACCGGCGGCGCGCCCGATGTACCGAGCGGCGGCGCGTGAACGCAGGTTTGCGTGCGTCTCGCTGGTTGCGTATCGTGTGCGGCGGCGGCGTACCGGACGGATCGAGCGGATGGCCTCGATACGAACGTAACCGACGGAACGTGACGGTGGAGTGATGGGAAAAGTTTTGATTAGTAAAAGTAGGGATGGTGGGGGTTTAAGTGTTAAAAATACCCACCTCTTAATCTTGCCATCGGATGCAAATCTAGCGCCTGTGATTGGATGTTGCAAAAGTTGCATACGAAGGTGTTGACGGTCGTTAAGTATCAATTTTATACCGTCAACGCAGCAAGAGAAAGGACTAATATGAGTTCACCTATTAGATATAGGGGTTACACCGACGTAATTCCATGAGTTTTGGTGATTGTCTATTTCGCAGGGGGTTATCGAAAGAGAACCAAAGGAGGCCCACATGTCATGATTACATAGAGGTAAAGACCGAACGGGTGAAAAAGTATAATCTAGAAGACGAGAAGGCGACCCCGAAGGCTTGGGCCCACCCGGCAGCCTCCGTGGTCGGCCGCCAGGGGGAGTCGGCCGACTCCCACCTCGACCAATCACGTCGAGTCTCGCGGATCCCGCCTCCACCGCCTTTGAGGATGAATAATTATCGTCCATTTAGGTCGGTTTGATCCGAGGGCCGTGGTTCATCCTAGGGGGCTATATATTCGAGCTCCCGGCCCCGGGTGAAACCCTAATTCATTCTCTCTTCATTCATCGAGAGGATTCGAGAAGCCGAGCCACCATCTCAATTAGAGCTCCATAGTTTAGTAGCATAGCTACATAGGAATAGATCTAGAGGGAATCAAGCCTAGCTTGGAGTCCGGATCTGTCGGAGTTCTTGGTAATTCCCCTCTACATTCTTGTAATATTCATCATTGTTCGTGATACTATGAGTAGTACTTTATTCTATTCTATTATATCGACTTGACTTTGCTCTATTTGATTATGTTCTCAATTATATTGTTCTTAGTCTACTTTGATTATATGTTTAGCATAGTTGGACTAGAATTATGTTTATGCATAGGATCGTATAGCGCTTGCTCATTAGATCGATGGGTGAGTGGTAAATATTGTGTAGGCGTGGTGCCTAGACCGTATTTATCTCGGATCGCACCCTATATTCCGGATCGTGAGGTAGATCGCGGGAGTGACAGCCCCTGTTGAGTCCTTTTGTAGCCCTTCTCCCGAGTATAGGTCTAGCAGTAACAAACCTATTACATTGAAGTCATTGCTATGTCTCTTGTCTTCTCGGTAATATCACTATGCATAGATGTAACCTTTTCCCGCCATGATTGCTAGATGTTCTTGCACTAATCATTGTATGCTTTGACTTTATAGTTAGAATAACATAGGATTACACCCTAGATCATCCTAGTCCATGCTAGTGTTATAAGCTTAGAGTGATAAGTTGAGATGGCTTATTACTATTATTTTATGTGGCTAAATGCTCTCATTTATCTTATGTCATTTATCATTCATTCCTATATTTTATGTGACACTTACCCCGTATGAGATGATCGATACATGACAAGGTTGAGCTCTCCATTATTGCATGTGCATTGCTCATCACTCATTATCCAGTGCATTCCCTTCCCAAAGTGGTAAAATTATAAATAACGATACTGGATTACTCCGGTTAAAATGCTACGATGATATATTCGTGCGCTATGAACCCTCTTTATTTCGTTGCACTTAATAGACATCAACAAGCATTTTTGGCGCCATAGGGAAGGCCGAAAGCCAATGGATAATGAGCAGCATTGCACTAGATAATGTGATCGAGTTGTCTTTTTCATACTAACCCATCTCTACAGGATTACCCTTGTTTTGTCTACTTGTGTATTTTATGCAGGGTAATCAAGACAATTCTTCCTGATAATTATATTGACAATCCAGAAGCTTTAATCAGGAAGGCCAGAAGCAAGTTGAAGAAGACCAATCAATCATCATCATCAACTCAACTTGGAAGTTTATCGAAGCGTAAAGTCGACCTTTCGTTCGAGACTTGACACCAGCGTTTCAAGCCATGGCAAACAAGTCACTCCGCGAGTTCTCGGCTCCACTACGGACAACATTCGTTGGACCGGTGCGAACATCGAAGGAGCTTTTGAGCTCAAGCCCTGCGCGATCAACATGGTGCAAGCAAGCCAGCTTCGGGAAGGCCCATGAAGATGCTAGTGCTCATCTCCAACACTTCCCGGAGATTTGTAGCACATTCACTATCAAGGATGTCCCCAGAGACGCTATACTACTTCGCCTCTTCCCATTCTCACTCTTGGGGAGAGCGAAGCGTGGTTCTACGCCAATAAGGAGAAGAATACTACGTGGGCACTATGTTCCACCAATTTCTTGGCGAAGTTCTTCCCCATGGGCAAGACAAATGCTCTTCGTGGGAAGATATCAAGCTTTCAAAGAACATCATGATGAGACTGTCCCGTAAGCTTGGGAGCGCTTTCAAGATTACATCCTCGAGTGTCCTCATCATGGCATGGAGAATTGGCCGCTTATGCGGACATTCTACCATGGGCTCAGCAATGAAGACACGTGAGACGATGGATGCCGCTGCTGGAGGTGCATTCTTATCACTCACTATTCCTCGGGCCTGATGCTCTTGTGGAGAAGATGGCATCCAACCAAGGTTGGAGTGAAGAAAGAACTCAGACCCGCAAGAGAGGAGTAGGAATGCACAAGTTTGAAGGAGGTAGACATGCCGTCTGCCAAAATGGATCGCTAATGAAGAGGCTCGATGAGAGAGCCACAGAGAAGAAAGAAGTCATGCATATACATGATGCTCGCATGACATGTGAAGAGTGTGGAGAGATCGGGCACACAGTGCTAACCGCCCGTAGCCGAAGGAGGACGTGAACTACCTCAACAACAACAACAACAACAACAACAATTACTATCGTCCTTAGCGGAATCAAGGTTGGAATCAAAGCCAGAGGCCTAACTGCGAGGCAATTATTCAGCAACTATCAAGGTAACTCTCCTCCTACAATAATTACAACCAGCCGCCTTTGAGAGAGTTAGTGTGAATCAAGGCAAGATGATGGACAATCTATCCAAGAAGCTGACATCAAATGACAAGGTCCTATAAACACTCAGCAACAGAATGGATGGCTTCTCCAATGCCATCAAGAGTCAGCTCAGCTTCAACAAAATACTTGAGTCGCAGGTACAACAGTTTGTTAACCTTGTTCCCTCTGCTGGTCAAGGTAAATTGGCAGGACAACCCGACGAGCTCGAAACTGCAAATCTTGTTGATATATTCAATGTAGAAGACAGCCGGAGTGATCCATCGAAGGGGTCATGGATTGATTCAACTCTGCCAATCAAGAAAGGCGATCCAGGGAGACCAGTTATTCCGATCTCCATTGGAAGTACCAACTTCAATGAAGTAGTCTGTGACTTCGGTGCAAGCATCAACATCATGCCAAGAGTGATATACGAGAAGCTATTCGATGCCCCTTAGCATACACAACCATGTGCTTACGGCTTGCGTAGATCGGTCACTCCGTGTTCCTTTGGGAATACTAGAAGACATTTGTGTACGAGTAGGCAACTCGTATGTCCCCGCAGACTTCGTGGTAGTGGATACAAAGCAAGTGATGAAAGGTCCCCTATCATTCCGGGACGACCATTCTTGAACACCGCTCGGAGCCATCATGTATGCCAACACCGCCAAGATCATCTTCAATATCAAGGGGCAGAGAGACCTTCTTCTTCAAGAACAGTGCTTTGCAGTTCAAAGACACCCTCATCAACGGAGAATAGCGAGAAGAAGAAGAATCCGGCTAAGAAGAGCAAGAACAAAGATAAGAAGACCAAGAAGACGGAGACAGTGAGGATGGTCACCGCAGTCCACAAGGAGCATGACCACTTACTCAAGTCCCCACGTCGATCAAGAAGGATGACCCAGAGTCCCAACCATTCAATGCTCCATCAACGAAGCTCTTTCAATAAAGCATGCGTGACACCGGATCGGCGTCAACATTATGGCCAAGGTAACCTATGATTATCTATATGGCACTATGCCTTTGGAGCCCACCTATGCACAATGCAGATGGCGGATCGACATTCCGCTTCGTCGAAGGAGAAGTGAAGGATGTCCTCATCCAGATAGATGACCATTATGTCCCCACGACTTTCTAGTCATCGATATGGGAGATGACTACGACCCTCCAATCATCCTAGGAAGACCATTCCCGAACACCACCGAGCTATCATCTATATTGGGACGGGAGAGATTCACTTCCATTTTCCCACCGAGAAGGTACGCCGCTACTTCAACAATAATTATATAATCACCGAAGAGCCCAAGAAGAACAGAGCAAGGAGAAGGCGTACCCGTCGCGTAACAAGAAGAACATCACTACGATGGATGGGCTGACTATGAGGGAGAAGTGTCTAGATATGAAGATCGGTACCTCGAAGAGAAGAACGTTGCGGAAGAAGAAGAGGTGCTACTAGCGTAAGAGAAACAAGTGATCCAAGAAGCTTCCTCCTCAAGGTCACCCTCTCCAACAAAGAAGGTATGGAAGGTAAAAGAAAAATCGAAACTATTCCTACACAAGAGGCGACGTCATCGAGGCACCGCCAATGCGCCCGAAAAATGAGCGAACATGACAAGTTCATTCGGAGGACTTAAAACCACCGAACGCCGCGCCAAGAGGTAACTTGGTATTTATCGCAATTCTTTTTCAGCATTGCATTTTTTTAGCATATTTATTTCCCCACTTATATCTTAGTTGCTTCGTTATGTTTTTATATCTCGCATTAGAAAAGAAAATAAAGATGTTTTGCATTTGCATCTAGAAAATCATTAAGCCCCATGTGGATAATCATTCATCGTGGTGGCACAAAAATAATTTATCAAGCATATTTATTTTTCCCCGTCCGCATTCCTTAAATTATAAAAAGATAAAAATATTTCTTGTGATCCCGTTAGAATGAGTTTTAAGTTAGGAAAGTTCTAGACAACTAAGGCCTAGAGGTTTTGTCACTAACACTTAATTAGTTCCACAAGCTTTGTTGTCTATTTGAGCTTCACAGAACATCAAGGATCAAGAAGAGCCAACAGGCAGAAGGACATCCAGTCCCCTGTCGGAGTGCTGCCGCGACACCCGAACGCCGTCTCCAACGGCAACCATCTACGACACTCCCGGAGGACTAGAACGTCTTCATTGCCTCGTCGGCAACATCGCAGACTATGTCAACATCCAGCTTGGGGGAGGGCATCCCCCGTGTACCAAGTTAAGTGTTTCCAACTTATCTGTTTATGCCTTGCTAAAGTATGCTTTGTTAAAATTACTAAAAAAGATGCATAACCATAGAAACCCAGAAAGATTTCCTTATTTATCTTTTGGAGAGCTCTTGCAATTTGTCTTTAAATAGTCCCCAGAATAAACTCTACATGGAGATAATGAATAGTTGCTCTCGCCGTAATTCCTTTCAAGTACCTAGTTTTCAACCTTGCACTCTCCCGAGTTTTGGACACAACTGTTTAGACTTGAGATTTGCTCCGAACCTGAAACTTGTGGGTAGCGAATACTTGATCTAAGTCTAGGTGGTTGACGGGTATGATATGGGAAGGTTTTGAGCTGTCTGTCCATCTTGTTCCTAGAGATACTAGAGTTCGAGAATTTATCTCGTGAAAATATTAAATTCCTGCATGATGAGTTCCTTTATGATGAGAGTTCAAATTCCTACCACAGCCATATATTCATGCTTACTAGATTAGGAAAACCCATCTGTTTATATAGATCATATTGTAGGCTTGAGTGTAGTATTTATAGTCATTGAGTGTGGTTATGCTGTGGACCCATAAGGAATCATCATGCGGTTAAAGTCAATACTATGTGCTCTCCATCCATTGATCTATGCTATACGTCCTCGAAGCATGCACCCATTTTATAACTACTACATTCATTTTGTGCTACTTCGTCCCTAGAAGTACCACCCACATATAGATCCATATCCACCACATATCGTGCTATCTCTACCCTGGAGATACGCACTTATGCTGCTCCTACCCTAGGAGTACGCATTCTCCACTTACTGTGCTGTCTCTACCCTGGAGACACGCACCTATGCTGCTCCTACCCTGGGAGTACGCATCCATCCATCCATCCACATATACATACGCCATTCATTTCACTTCATCCAGAAAAGGTTCTACTCCTATTCTGGGAGTGAACATCTAGAAAAATCATCGCCGTTCCATTTGCCTACATCAAAGCTCCAGTCATTATCATTTCAAGTTATATACTCCCTGTGCTAAAGTTTTGTTTCCAGAGGATTGGTTATTCTATTAAAAAAAAAGAGAGAGAAAAGAAAGAAAGAGTAGCCAAGTCCTTCCTTTCGAGAAGTTTCCGAAGTTTCAAGGTTTCCAAATAAAGGGAGTCATGTTATCCCCAAAAGAGCAAGTGTGGAAGTAGATGTTCACCAGTTGAGTACTCCTCATAATCATTTTCTTATCATCATCATCCCATCATCATCTTATCATCCATTCCACTTCCTCAATCACATGCACATATGATTTTATTATTTTAGTTCCAATTGGATCCATGTCTTAACTGTGCAATATATACAAGTGAGTTTGAGTGTCTCCCCACCTATGAGCTCCACATAAGCCTATTAGAAAGTAGGGTGAGAGAGAGAAGGCACTTTCCACTATGCCTTAGTTCCACAAATACCACATATTTTGAGAGAAGAGAGAAGGCATACACTACTCATGCCTTGGAGAGGATCCGTAAATACCACAAATGAGAGACCTGAAAGGTTCATACAAGGAACTCGAGTTTTATTTCAAAACTTTGCAAAAACTCCGGGATAATAGTTGATCAAAGAGCGAGAAACATGGCGCTTGACTTGACCGTTCTATCTTTCAACTACTCAAGACCCAAGTGACGGTTACAAGCCCCATGGTGAAAGGTAATATGAGTGAGTTTTGAGTCAGAATAGTTCACTCTAATCCGGAGGAGAGTTCTTGTTTGAACGCATGTGTACTTGTGAGGAGTGAAGGCATTGTAGCAACTCCTAATCCATCACTGAAGTCTATCTTTGCTCGGGGATGAGCAAAAGGTAAGCTTGGGGAGTTTGTTGTGGTCGTTAAGTATCAATTTTATACCGTCAACGCAGCAAGAGAAAGGACTAATATGAGTTCACCAATTAGATATAGGGGTTACACCGATGTAATTCCATGAGTTTTGGTGATTGTCTATTTCGCAGGGGTTATCGAAAGAGAACCAAAGGAGGCCCACATGTCATATTACATAGAGGTAAAGACCGAACGGGTGAAAAAGTATAATCTAGAAGACTCTGAAGGCGACCCCCGAAGGCCGGGCCCCACCCGGCAGCCTCCGTGGTCGGCCGCCCAGGGGGAGTCGGCCGACTCCCCCACCTCGACCAATCACGTCGAGTCTCGCGGATCCCGCCTCCACCGCCTTTGAGGATGAATAATTATAGTCCATTTAGGTCGGTTTGATCCGAGGGCTGTGGTTCATCCTAGGGGGCTATATATTCAGAGCCCCGGCCCCCGGGTGAAACCCTAATTCATTCTCTCTTCATTCATCTCGAGAGGATTCGAGAAGCGAGCCACCATCTCAATTAGAGCTCCATAGTTTAGTAGCATAGCTACATAGGAATAGATCTAGAGGGAATCAAGCCTAGCTTGGAGTCCGGATCTGTCGGAGTTCTTGGTAATTCCCTCTACATTCTTGTAATATTCATCATTGTTCGTGATACTATGAGTAGTACTTTATTCTATTCTATTATATCATACTTGACTTTGCTCTATTTGATTATGTTCTCAATTATATTGTTCTTAGTCTACTTTGATTATATGTTTAGCATAGTTGGACTAGAATTATGTTTACGCATAGGATCGTATAGCGCTTGCTCATTAGATCGATGGGTGAGTGGTAAATATTGTGTAGGCGTGGTGCCTAGACCGTATTTATCTCGCGATCGCACCCTATATTCCGGATCGTGAGGTAGATCGCGGGAGTGACAGCCCCTGTTGAGTCCTTTGTAGCCCTTCTCCCGAGTATAGGTCTAGCAGAACAAACCTATTACATTGAAGTCATTGCTATGTCTCTTGTCTTCTCGGTAATATCACTATGCATAGATGTAACCTTTTCCCGCCATGATTGCTAGATGTTCTTGCACTAATCATTGTATGCTTTGACTTTATAGTTAGAATAACATAGGATTACACCCTAGATCGTCCTAGTCCATGCTAGTGTTATAAGCTTAGAGTGCTAAGTTGAGATGGCTTATTACTATTATTTTATGTGGCTAAATGCTCTCATTTATCTTATGTCATTTATCATTCATTCCTATATTTTATGTGACACTTACCCCGTATGAGATGATCGATACGCACAAGGTTGAGCTCTCCATTATTGCATGTGCATTGCTCATCACTCATTATCCAAGGCATTCCCTTCCCAAAGTGGTAAAATTATAAATAACGATACCTGGATTACTCCCGGTTAAAATGCTACGATGATATATTCTGTGCGCTTGCGGAACCCTCTTTATTTCAGTTGCACTTAATAGACATCAACAGAAGGTCGGTTGCACACGATACGCTCCCGTGCTTGATATCTTTGGCAAGGCATCTAGGTTACTGGCCAATTTAGAAAAAGGTGCAGCCATACCAATCCAATGTACTGAAGATGACGTACAAAGAGTACAGGAGATCCTCGCATGCCGGCTTGAGGGGTTTCCGTGTCGCTACCGGGGGATTTTGTTGTCAATCTTCCGGTTAAGGCGTGCTGATGAGCAGCCGCTCATTTGAAAGGTCCTTGTTTGGTTTTGATAATTGAGTGACAACTTAGGATGGACTAATATGTGGTTATGTCGAGATACACAGAGATTAGTCCATTGGTGGTTATATGATGATGGAGCATAATGCCATATGTGACATGACATGGAGTCATTTGATCAAGGTGGAGAAGATCATGACAAGGCTTGGCTTGACGGACCGGTTGCAGGAGTGAAGGCCAAGTCGAGGACTTGGCGCCGATGGACCGACGCAACGGTGAAGAGTAAGCGACGTCAAGATCGATGGACCAATACGATCACATGATGATATGGAGTGGATCATATTATTCTTGATTGGTTGGTACATATGTTGCATCGGCATCGACGAAGATGGAATGAAATGCGCAAGGCAAAGGTATATTTGTAGGGTATTTCATTTCACCGGTCTAAGTTGAGTAGAGAAATGCTTGACCGGATTTAGGATTGATAACCGTACTATAAAGAGGGAAAGTCTTTTAATTGCATCGGTTATCTAGTGCCACTAAGTTGAGTCTCATTTGCATTTACATATGCTTAGTGATGTGGGGTTTAGAAAGAAGGCTACTGACTAAATTCCGGTTCAGTTGGATGATTTTTCGCGCAGGGAGCCTCTGTTGGTTGAGCAGTTGCTTTTAGCCTTATAAGAGACGGTCTCCTCGGCAATTTATGCATGCTGAACCGGAAATTGGGTACTTGGCCTCTCTGAGCAGGTGAGTTGCTTGCCTGCTGACCTTTCACGTGTGAGAGAGTTGAGATGAGGCATGCATGTGGGGCCCTGGTCTATTTTTAGCCGCTGCCAGTTTTGGCTTGGACAAAGAGAAAATGGAGATGGCTTTTCGTGAATGGAAAATGATTTGTGCATGCTGCTCTGCCATTCGTTGGCCCTGTTTGGATCAAATTAGCACTGCTAGAGGCTAGAGGATAGAGTTAGTTTGAAACTAGCCCAAACTAGCTCTAGCTAAAGAGGTGTTTGGATCTAAGGGCTAGTTTGACAATAAATACACTTTTCTAATTATTTGTCTCTTTCTAATCACTGTGTACCCACTTGTCACTTTATCTAAATATATCCATGTGAGATCTTATTTTGAAGGATTTATTAAAATAAATTTAATGGTGTAATTGGAATTTAATTTAGTATTTTGGTTTGTGAGTTATAACATTTTTTAGTCATTTAAAAGTGTGGAGGAGGTGGGCACAAGCAAAACTAGCACAAATAAACACCTCTTTAGAGGGCTAGTTTTTTTGGGTGTGCTAGTTCCAAAAAACTAGCTCTAGCATTTGTGTTTGGATGCTTTTGTGCTAGTTTGACTCAAACTAGCACAAACTAACTCTAGCACTTGGATCCAAACAGGGCCGTTGTCATGCACGAGAAGAGGGAGCTCGTGGGGCCCTTGGCTGCTGTTGCCGCTCGGAGGGAGAGCAGGCAGCTGGCCACTGCCACTGCCGGGCCGTCGTGCACTTCCTCCGTTGGGCCGCGCTGCGTACCAGGCCGCCGCTGACTGCTTGCTTCACGAGCTGCAGTGCCACTGCTAGCTTGGGCTGCTGTGCTCGCATGGGCCGCTCGATAGCTGCTCCGCTGGGCTGGGCTGCTTGCTTTTCTGCACTGTGCGTGGACGTGAGCTGCTGCTGGTTTGGGCCGCCTGGCTGCTTTGCCTTGCCGATGGCAATGAGGACACAGCGCCCGGTTGGCCATTTGCCGGTGCCTGGCTGCCGCCGCTACTGATTCCTTCGACTCTGGTTGGCTGTTCGATGTTTTTTTTTTTTTACGGAAGGCTGTTCGATGTTGTTCCTGGCCAGAGAAGAGAGCGGCGCCTAGAGAGTTCCATTCCCACCCGTTGGCCGGGGAGCAGAGCTAGCGCGTGGGGTAGACAACACTCCCGACCATTGGAGCAGAGGGACCCGGCCGGCTGCTGGTTTTTTTTTTTTGACAAGAAAACAAGATTTTATTGATTAGCAAGAACCGCGCAACAAGAGTACACAACTCTATGGATACATGATTAAGAAGCTCAACCAGAGGGCAAGCATGATGATGACTAGGGTTAATACAGGATACATGCAAAGCCTTAGAAGTGCTGCCTAAGAATTTGTAAGCGAGGCAGCTAGGAGTGGGCTACTAGATTGCTCTCTACTAATTTTGCCGATTGAAAAGTCAGCCAATTTAACATTATTCGGGAAGCGTTGAGAGTAAGGTTTGATCCTCCGCCTCGGAGGATTTTCAGTGGTCTCCTTTGTGAAGAAGTCCGACAAGATTTGGTTGTCGTGTTGAAAGTGACTCTTGGGACCCGAGTCCGGCACATATCATTGCCGCGCAAAAAGGGCAGCTGCGCTCGGCGGCCAAGACCGTCCGCAGTTGTGGATCTCGCATTTGAATCCCGAGATCAAAATTCTTTGAGGCTCCAAGAATATGGATGCCAAGTCCCGCTTTCTAGGTTTCGAGAGGCTCCATCCGGCCGATAGAGGCATCGTGAAACATAATGCCCTCCCGGTTCTCCCGAGCCACCCGCAAAATGAGAAGAGGAGGGCAGCTGGTGCCCCGGACAATTTATGGTTTTTCCATTTCCATCCCGAGACACATAATTCTCTCTTCTTTCCCATGCAAGCTTCATGGTATTTAGATGGGCTCGAACTTCACCGTTAACCCGCAAAGCAGATCATTTATGCTTAAAAACGGAGCTCATTTGGAGCTCCGCCAAATGAACCACAAGGTTACAAAACCTTTTGCCATATTTCATCATCTCGTGCATCCCGAAAGAAGAATTTCCAGCATGCCTTTGAATACCATCTCGGTTCAAGCAGAAGAGCGAAGCTCTTATCGAGGGTTTGGAAGAAAACCGATCGCACGAGCAAAATCACAATGGAAGAAGAGATGCGTGTCCGTTTCAACTTGTCCACACCTGCAACAGTTTTTGTCAATGTTGTTGGAAAACCTGCCAGCGCGCTGGCCTGTCGCAATAGCCCTTCGAATTAACCTCCAAATGAAGGTTTTGATGATAGGAGCAAGAGATTTCATTTTCCAGTGCCTTTCGAGAATAGCCATAGCACGGAGAAATGCTCCTTGGTCCCAAAAAGAGGGGTTGGACCTGCAAGTTCTTGTTGAGAAATTTGAAAGCTTCCTTTGTGGTGCACTCTCCTTTGGAGGAGTGATTCCATTTGATCACATCATCATTATCGAAGGAATGGTAGGGGTGTTGTGAGTGACAGTGGAGGCTCTGCGGTCAAAAATTTGATTAATTAGATCTGAATTCCACTGAAAGGATTGAGGGTGCCATAGATCGGATATGGAATCAGGGAGCTTGGGGATAGGCTTGGGTAGAATGAGGTGTGAGTGGATTTCCTGCCATATGGAGCACCAAGGAGTAGACCAAATACAGGAGTTGCCTTTTTGGATTTGAATTGAGCAATTTTTTATGAGGATGTCCTTGACATTCATTATGGAAGCCCAGAAGGCAGACTTGATGTGAGAGCTAGATGATTTTAAGAAGCTATCATTTGGATGATATTTAGCTTTGAGGACTCGTGAAAGAAATGGACTTTTACCCGTGGCAATCTTCCGAGCTGCATTAAGGAGAAGACTTTTATTAACAAAGTTGAAAGGTCTCGATTCCTAAACCTCCTTCCTCTTTTGGCCCGCAAATGTCTTTCCAAGATCTAAACTGAATACCAGAATTGTTACTTTCTTCTATGTCACCAGACCACCAGAATTTTCTAATGATGGAGGTAATCTTTGCAAGAAACTTATTAGAGAACAAAATAGTGGTCATATAATAGATGGGGATAGAGGCCAACACCGAGTTTATGTAAGTAAGCCTACCAAAGCATGGTTGAGTTTTTGAGATTTAAGTTTAGTTAATTTAGCCCTAAATTTGTTAATGACAAAGTTGTAAGCTCTATTTCTATCTTTATGGTTAAAAATAAGAGGATGACCAAGATAAATAGTATTAGGAAGAAGGTCTTGAACTAGAAAAATATCTTTTACCTCCCTCTTGCTTTGTTGGTCAACATTAGCACTAAAAATGAGGGAAGATTTGTCCAAATTTGAGTTTGCCCCGAAGACCGCAAAAAGACATTAAAATCTCGTGCGCTTTGTTGGCCTCCTCCTTGGTTGCTTGCCCACATATAATAAGATCATCAAGAAAGAAGTGAATGTATAGGAGGACAATTAGGTCCTGTGGTGACACCATGAATGTCCCGCAAAGAAGCATGATTCGCAAGCAAATGGATAGTTCATTTACAAGCAATAATGAATAAGTAAGGAGACAGAGGACATCCTTGCCTTATTCCCCTTTGAGGGTGAAAAGCGGGAGTTGGCTCACCATTAATAATGACTGATATAGTTGTTGTAGAAATGCAATTGTATACCATATTGATGAAGTGATCATGAAAACCCTGTCTTTTGAGAGCCTTAACAATAAAACCCCATTCAATCCTATCAAAAGCTTTGGCAAGGTCAACCTTCAAAAGAAAAGCCTTTTGTTTCCAACTCTTGAGATGAAAGCTATGAATGATTTCTTGAACTAAGATGATATTAGTAGCTATATGTCTACCTTGGATAAAAGCTGACTGTGTTGGATGAATGATGTGAGGAAGGTGGCATTTAATTCTATCAGCTAAAGATTTAGCAATGACCTTGTAAGCAACATTACAGAGGCTAATGGGTCTATAGTCTTTAGGCCTAATGGGATTGTTGACTTTGGGAATGAGGGCAATGTGAGTTTTATTAATTTCAGGAGGCAAGAAACCTGAGTCATAGAAATTAGTGACCAGAGCAGTTATATCCTTACCTGTCCAAAGCCTTGTAAAAACAAGCATTGAGGCCATCAGGACCAGGAGCAGCATTGCTTCTCATGTTCTTAATGATTGCTCTTACCTCATGCTCATCTGGGGAAGAGGTAGTGAAGGCGTCTGCTAAGTTTTCCACTTCAGCTTCGGGTTCTGGGTTAAAGGAACTGTCCTCCCTGCTATTGATGTCAGAAGAGAAAATATCATTGAAATAATTAGTGGCTACCTATGACGTTCATGAGTGGTAGCATAGGAGCCATCTCGATTTAATGAAATGAGTTATAGTATTTCTCCTAAATCTTTTCACAATGCTTTGATGAAAGAATTTTGTGTTTCTATCACCCGAGGTAGCCCAATTTTTCTTGTATCTTTGCTTATGGTAGACTTCCTCCCTCTCCATGATTTCCTCATGCCGATGGATAAGCATATTCCGCAATTTATAATTTTGCTTACCCGGGGGCTTGCACCGGAGAGCCAAAAGTTTCTCTTCAATCTCGCTAGAACTTTCTTGTTGTTGGGTTTGTTTTTCCTCCACCCGCATAGATCTTTAGCAAGATATATAGTTTTCAAGTGAAAAGGCCTGTTCCTAGATTTTTGCCGCCTTTCCTTGGCCACCTACTCATAATCGTTAGTTAAGAGCCACCAGTTTTCAAATTTAAAGGGCTTTGGAATCCTCGCATCGAGAAGAGTCGTTGGATCGCTAAAATCGGGCAGTGATCACTTTTAAGCATAGGTAAATGATAGACAATCGTATTAGGAAAATGAGAGCACCAATCAGCATTAGCAAGGAACCTATCAAGGCGTTCATAGGTAGGATTATCATCAAAACGCTTATTTGTCCAAGTGTAAGCCGGACCATGAAACCCAAGATCAAATAAACCACAGTCTTTGACTAAGCAACAAAAATTAGAGATAGTTCTACAGCTAGCTGGCCGCGGACCGAACTTTTCAGATACATGCATAATATTGTTCAAATTGCCCATACAAATAAATGGAAGGTTTTGGTTCAACATAATGAAATCGCGAGCACTCTTCCATATCCATTTGGTCCTATTATGATGGGGATCACCATAGATGCAAATAAGACCAAATTTCTTGGAGACTAACTTATTAAAACAAGTAGCAAAAATAAAGAAAGGGCTTGAATCAGCTACATCTACTTGAACATCACTTTTAGAGAGCAACCAGAGACCTCCTGACTGGCCATCAGCTGAAACAATGTAGGCACTATCAAGATTGAACCTATTTACTAATTGGTTCGATTGAATTTGGAGCTCCTAGTTTCGAAAGGAAAATTACCGCGCTTTAGTAGAATTGATAAGCCTAGCGAGATGTCGCATTTGGGATCATCACGCCGGATCCTTGACAGTTCCAAGCCAACAAATTCATGGCGCCCGAGGCTGGGGTTTTATTTGGAGCAGAACAGATCATATTTTCTCGACTAGTATTGCAAGGATTGTGAAAATCAACAGCTTCGGGAGGAGGGTCAGGCGGGTTTGGAGGAGCCGGAGGATGACCACTCTCAGAAGTGAACTCAGTGCTCATGCTAGGAAGAAAAAAGGACGTAGGCAAATAGAGGAAAAGAGCAACAATGGTGAAAAGCATACACAAGGAGAAAAAGAAACGAGATCACGAAAGGAAACAAGTCACAGCGAGAAGGAAACAAGAAGTTATTTTTAATTAATTTGAGCCGAACCAGGCAAATTTAAAACTACTGTGAGTTGGACGAACAGCAAGAAAAGCTTACTGACGGAGCACGCGAACAAGCAACAAAAGCAAGTAGAGCTCATGAGCAAACACACACAGTGATGAATCTGCTTGCAAGCAACCGATGACGGCTTTGCAGCTGAAGATGGGGAGGAAACAAACGAGCACCAAAAGCAAGAAAGGCACAAGAACAAACAACGCACAGTGATGTGCTCCTTCGAAGCTGCAGAGCGCAACAGACAGGTAGCCACAACTAGCACGGCACAAGGAGCACAATCGCAGAAGGCCCTGCTCCTCAGCTCGACAAAGCGATTCAAGGAGTACTTTTTATTTGGGACTTGATTCACGGAGGAAAAGTGAAGGGGGAAGAAGGGGAGTTCCTGTAGATAAGAGGAAATATATAATCGATTCAAGAACAGGAAGCAATCCCAGCTAAAACCGATTGGATGGATGGATAGATCATGCAAGAGAACACTGATTCGTGAGCAAGATCTGGAAAGAACTGGATTGTGCGAGGAGATCAAGAGGGAAGGGTAGCTCTTCTACAGTAGTAGGAAAGGAGCCGGTAGTCCGCCCAAGTCTAGAAGAGTCCTCAGCCTCCTCGGCTACTGGTTAAGGCTTGGCCGTCGGCCTCCTCCCTCTGTAAGGCAGCAAGCCCCAACCGAAACAAGGCAGTGAGCTCTCCCTCTCTTCTACTCTTGAGAGCATGTTCTAGGGTTCATATTCTCCTCCTCTTCTCTCCATGATTTGAGGTAAAATCTTTAGAGAGAGTTGAGAGCCCTATGTGGGTGTGATTGAGAGGTTGAAGATCCACCTTCCCCCTTTGTGTTTCATCTCAAGCCTAGGGCTAATTTAAGAGGGGATTGGAACCTAGTGTGCATATGCATTTGTGATTTATTTTGTGGCACTAGGTGGTGATTGCAATTGGAGATTTCTTGTTACTCTTGATGATTGCCATCACCTAGACGGTTGGTGGATTGTAACTCCGTTGAAGCACGTGTGAAGATTGTGCGGTGCTCCGGAGGAGGATTTGTGAGGGGTTGTTGTGGTTCCCCGGCGGAGTGCCAAATTCCAACTCTATTGGATTGCTCGTGCCATTGAGTTACCACACTTGTGCGTGTGGGTTCGCTATGCGGTGCCTTGTGGGGCGTGCCTTGAGGGGCATTGGCTTGAGGGCCAAACACGGAGGAACCACCCAAGGTGTTGGTCGGCACAAGAGGACGTAGGTTGGTGGCAACCAAGTGAACCTCGGTAAAAATCGTCGTGTCAACATTGTTTACACTTCTCGGTGGTTTGCAATTTCCAAACACAAGCCTTGTATTTACTTTTATATATATATTGTGCTTGTGTAGTTGCTCTAGTATTTATTTATCTTGTGAGCTTTGCTAGTGAGCTAGGTGGCTTAGTGCTTTTGCTTACTAGAATTGTGTAGGTGCTCCCTCTTTGCTCAAAGTACTAGTTGCATAGGTTTCTGTGACCTTGCTAACTAGAATTATATAGGAGAGCACTTGCTAGCCTAGCACCTTATATTCTTGTTTAGGATCTTTTAAATAAGGTGCTTCTAGAGTTATAGATAGAGGGGTGTAGTTTTGGCTAGACCGATAGTTTTAATTCCGCATTTATATTGTATAGCCAACGCGATTATTTTTAGAAAGGACTATTCACCCCCCTCTAGTCCGCCATCTCGACCCTACATCATTGACAAGGTGGCTGCCCGGATTCCGGGTGGAAGGGTAACCCGCTCAATGTAGCGGGCAGACCGAACGGGTGAAAGCGACCTTGTCGGCTATCCCGTTCACCTCTCCATTGCGGTGTCTCTCTCCCCATGGGCAATCCAGTGTATTGATAAGCTGCGGCGAGGATTTATTTGGGCTGGTACAGATAAGGTATCGGGAGGAGTTTGCAAGGTGGCGTGGCCAACTGTGTGCCTTCCTAAGGAGCTTGGTGGGTTGGGTTTGAGAGACCTGCGCCGGGCTGGGATTTCCTTCAGAGCAAGGTGGGTTTGGAAGGAGCGTCGCATGGGAATCACACCGCGCACGAATGAGCGTGCGGTCTTGGCCCTTTTCCAGGCGGCAACCACCTTCAATTTTGGCAATGGTGAATCAATCTTCTTTTGGACTGATCGATGGCTGCAAGGGGCGAGCATCCAGGCTATTGCACCAACGGTCTTTGCTGCGGTACGGCCGCGCAAGAAGAAGGCTTCCGTCGGTGAAGCTTTGCCTCAAAATGCTTGGGCAACGCATATTACAGGGACAGTTACTTTGCAACTGGCTATTGAGGTGGCCGAAATTTGCGATCTTCTGGATACGGTATAGTTGCAGCCGGACTTGCAAGATACATTCTCGTGGCGACTGTCGACGGACCAGTCCTACTCGGCTTCCACTGCGTACGCGGCCTTGTTCTTCGGGTCGTCATCGCCGGTGGGTGCTAAACTGATTTGGAAAGCCTCGACGCCACCGAGGGTGCGCTTCTTCCTTTGGTTGGTCATGCATGAGCGGTGTTGGACAGCGGAGAGGCGTTGGAGGCACGGGCTGCAGGACTCCAACGTGTGCATCCTTTGTGACCAAGCGGTCGAGAGTATCCATCATATCATCGTTGGGTGCAGCTTCAGCAGGCAGGTGTGGCATGCTTGCCTTTCCAAGGTGAGGCTAGAACCCTTCGTCGTTGTTCGGGAAGAAGGCGTCATAGACTGGTGGGTCAAGCAGCGGAAGAAGGTACCCAAGCAATTGAGGAGGGGCTTCGATTCCCTCTTCTGCCTCATTGCTTGGACACTTTGGAAAGAGCGGAATGCGCGTACCTTTGGGGGAACGACTTCTTCCTGTCAGCAGGTCGTCTCTTTAATCTTCGATGAGGCTTCGGTTTGGGGTTGTGCGGGCACCGCTGCGTGAGCTGTTGGCGTTGCAGCGTGCTTAGACGCGTAGTGCTTGTAGTAGCAAAGTTTGTCCCAATGTAACGGGTTCGTGCTGCTGGTGTGGGGTTGGTGTGCGTTGTTTGGCGTCTGGTAACCACGGTTACCGTCGCTTGTTGTTCCGTTAAACTTCCTGTCCTCTTAATGCAAAGCGCGCCTCAGGCGTGTTCTACAAAAAAAAAAAGTAGCTGTTGAAATGACACTCTCGGTGGCTGATTAGCCGGGTTGGACGTTGACAAAGAAAGAGGATGAACGCATGTACTAAGGCCTTGTTTAGATTCATCCAAGTTCCAAGTTTTTTCACTCTCTCCATCACATAATTTTTATCCGTATGTATGGAGTATTAAATGTAAGTAAAAAAATAACTAATTACACGGTTTAGTTTGAAATTACGAGATGAATCTTTTGAGTTTAGTTGGTCCGCGATTAAACAATATTTGTCAAATACAAACGAAAGTCTTCAGAGTCGAATTCTAACTTTTTGAATTCTAACTCCTATCTAAACAAGGCCTAAACATTATTAACGGTAGTGAACTTTCGTGGTCGTCACTGTCATCAGCTGGCTGGGCTTGACCTTGTCTCTCGCGCTCCTTGACTCGATCGATCATCCCTTCTTCCTCGGCTGCTCAGCCTCCTAGTCAACTTTGGAGTACTCCGACGATCCTGAATGAATAAACGCAAACCTGAATGATGGTCTGAAAATGTCTATGTGCGTGCCACACTGCACTGTACTATACTGTACTGTATTGCAGCAGTCTTTGCTGCTTGCATGCATCATACGTGCGTAGTACGTACGTGCTCATTTTAACTAATGTACATTCACATGCTTCCAAATTAATTAAACCTACTTCACTGATACCAAAGTAGAAAACAAAAATATGTCATCGACATTGATTCATCTCCATGTATGGACGTCAACTTTGGAGTGCAGCCGGCCGGCAATTAAGGACGACGGAAACGGAAGAAGCCACCAACAGTCAGAGCATTTTTGTATATAATAGCAGCTTGAAAAAAAAGTCTTGAAAGCTAGTCCACCGATTGAAGCTGATGAACAGGTCTGTTGCCCGGCCGGATGGTGCTGCACGTCATGTTCAGAACATAACGTCACGTTCAGATCATTTAGTTTGGTGTTTCTCCATCAACCGCCTTCATGCAAGCATATATAGTTGTTGTTTTCAGAATTGTCGAGACAAAACCTGTTAGCTTCGATCTCTCTATTTAATACTACTGTAAATGAACCCTCAGCCACCTAACACGTACATGCTAAATATGAAGTACGTAACAACGTATCTAGAAGTCTCTGCGTCTCTGTCTTCTTAAATTAAGCAATGTCACGCAGACTAGTTCTGCACAACAGCACTCTGGAGGAATATGGCTTCAGTTACAGTGCATCATTGTTATATATTATAATTTGGCAAAAATACATCTCAATGCAATTTGGATGAGAGAAGCTGCTAAGCTGGGCGCACACCGCATACGTGTGGCCAAATTTCAGTGCTTGAAAAAGCTAACAGAGCATGCGGTTTTGTTTTATCTGAACATCATTCTTTTGAAGCTAACAGCGTTTAATTCCACGGCACTGCTATATTGTCATAAAAGCAAGTTGAGAAATGCATGCAAATGTGAAACACATGCTCGGAATTATTGTCCCCTCACCCTCGAGGCGGACACCCATGACAAACTTCGACAACGAGAGGGTTCGGGGGTTTGACAAAACTCAAACATGATGTGGACTGCACATGTTGGCACATCTGTGGGCAGAGGAGCTCCAAAATGAGCCAAAAGCCTTTCAATAAATGTATAGATATGCTTGAATGTTTGCCAACGTAGAAAATAAATACTACTACATGTGTACCAAATGGTGTGGGCCAAATTAGCTTGGCACCACCAAATATTGCGGTCTACAATTAATGTACTCATAAATAAAAATAATCCTTACATTTATAGATATATTAAGTACAAAGGAGATGTGATCCACCGAACTTAGGAGTCAATAACATTTTGATTATTTTTCTTTAAGAATATTTTTTGTAAAAAAATATTAACAAAAAACTAATCTGTTTCTGAATTTGTCGGGAATATAGAAAGGAAGAAATTGTTGCTCAAAAGGAGTTAAAATTGAGTCATGTAAAGGTACCGGTTTAGATCCTTTTGTTTGAACTACATAATTTCATCAAAACGATACTCTTTTTTTTCCAAAAAGAATGCAATTCTAGAGGAACTAGTTATTTTTAAAGTTTGGCCCGGTGTATATATCTCTAAATAGGTTCACTGTAAAATTATTTCATAATTATATTAATCTAATGATACTATTTGACATCACAAATGTTCGTTCTTTTGTGAAGATTTGGTCTAATTAAAATTGTTTGACTATACTTAAAAAGCAAGCATTGAATTTTTTAGAACGGAGGGAGTATAAAACCTCTAAATCAACACTTTAGTGTTGCTAAATAGAAAGGTATTGCATCTAAATTGTTGTATAGAACTTTTTTTTAGAACTTATTCAATGTTGCATCCTCCTAAGTCCTAATTAATAAGGAGCATGTAAAAAAAAAAATCACCAGATCAAAATAGGATAGTGAGCTATTATATTTCAACAATCAATACCACAAAGGTTTCAAGAACTAAATGCCATCTAATAGCACTAATAACCACCTTTGAAACATTGAGTTTTCTTCTCAATCTCCCCATTGGTTCCAGGTGAACATTTTCTAAGACTTGTAATTTGCTTGTTAAAAAGCAGGTTTACCTCCCTCAAAAGAAGTTTTCTCCTCAATCCCATGACAGTGTACTGCCTAATGCGATTTTCCCTCGTCTTTTTCTTGTATAATAAAGTTATTGTACAAAATCCCCTGAAATTCTTGTAAATGCTCAATTGCAGAAACATTCATATAGAGACAAAAAACATTACAACAAATAGTAGAGAAAAAACAAAAATGTTTACAGATTGGCTCCCTCCTCCTCATTGGCTGTCTGTCTCCTTCCTTCCTCCCGTCCTTCTTCCCCGTCGCGCTGTTCAACGTTCAAACCCTTCCACCTCCGCCCCCGCTCGGTCGCGCAGTCGCCATTGACGACCCCTCCACCTCCCCTCGCCCTCCCTTAAATCCCTCCTCTCCCGCGCCCTCCTCCCCACCAATCCACGCCTCATTCGCTCCAGCGTCCAGCGTCACCGCATCCTCAGCTAGCCGGGGAGATCTCCAAGAAACCATCTTGGAATCCGGGAGCACCCGCCCGCCCAGCATTCGGGGTCGGCCAAGGATTCGAATTCTGCCGAGAACAAGCTCTCCGGCCAAGAAAGTCCGGTGATTTCCGCGGGGAGCTCGAGGAGGAGACCCCCGAGGGGAGTAGGGAGCGGGCAAGGCAGGGCAAGATGGTGAGGCTGCCGTACACGACGGCGCTGACCACGCTCTTCAGCTACGGGCTGCTCTTCGCCTTCGGCCAGCTCCGGGATTTCTTCCGCAAGTTCGTCGACTGGTTCAAGGCCAAGAACGTCAAGGTACGCGGCGTGGCCGGCCCGCTGGCCGGAATTCCGCGTCCCCCCGCCCGGATCCGGGAGATTCCGTCCCAATCTTTCTTGGTATATTCGTAGCCTGATTCGGTGTCTGGCTTCGTGCAGGGGTACGCGCCGATCTGCCTGGGCCTGGAGGATTTCTACGTGCGCCGCCTGTACCTGCGGATCCAGGTGAGATGAACGCGTCCGAATTGGTTGATGTCTGAAGAAATTTCTCCGCATTATCTTGAGAATAGGCTGTGCAGGTGTACATTTGGAGCGTTCTGTGAATGTCATCACTATTAAGAAATATTAAGAAATCCGAGTGCATGAAGTGGGCTATATGTTCAAAAGATTAGAACTTTTTGTTTATTTATGAGCATTTTAAATGTAATCGTCCTGATTTTTTATGCCTATTCCTCATGCACCTGACACTAGTGAGCAGATAAACCTGCTATGAATATTATTTATTCTAGACCAAAATACTATATTCTGAAATACTGCGGTGAAGTTAGATGTATTCTTCTGGTTAATGTCGGATTAAGCCTGTTTTGCTAAGATTGAGCCCTTGACCTACTTCATTGCTTAATTGTTGATTGTATTGGATATAACCAATCGGTATTTTTTTGGTTTTGCAGGATTGCTTTGGTAGGCCAATCGCAAGTGCACCAGATTCATGGTTTGATGTTGTTGAGCGCACCTCAAATGACAATAACAAGACATTGCAGTAAGTATTTATTCAATTATTTTAATTCATGGGAAATAAATTCAGCTTAGCCAATATGACAATAAATTAAACATAGTTAAGTATGTCCTATCCACTTTTCAAGGCATAAATTGGGAATGGATGATCATTCAGACATATGTTATGGCAAGTATTGGAATGAAAAGCAAGTTTCAACTGTCCCTAATGCTCACTATTGATTTATTTTTGCAGGCGTACCTCAAATACCAGCAGATGCCTCAACCTAGGTTCCTACAACTACCTTGGCTTTGCTGCAGCAGATGAGTACTGCACTCCACGTGTTATCGAAGTCTCTCAAGAAATACTCAGCAAGCACCTGCAGTGTTCGTGTCGATGGAGGTATGCTACATTCTAAACATGCTTATATTTTTACAACCTTTTAGGAACACAAGGTGCTAAGCTGACCCCTTCCATCTTGTAACAGGTACAACCAAGCTTCATGCTGAGCTGGAGGAGTTGGCTGCTCCGTTTTGTTGGAAAAAGCCTGCTGCTATCCTATTTGGCATGGGTTATGTTACAAACTCTGCCATCATTCCCTGCCTGATTGGAAAGGTTTGATCAAATGCTTATATATCCACTTAACTAAAAATGTGGCTAAACTCAGGTGATTACTATATCTAAACCGAGGGTTGGTTATTCATTTTACCTTTTGCTAAATTCCAGGGTGGGCTGATAATTAGTGACTCTCTTAATCACAACTCAATTGTCAATGGTGCAAGAGGATCTGGTGCAACTGTTAGAGTTTTCCAGCATAACTGTAAGCTGTTGTGAATTTCAACATTGCAGATCAGTATTTGGTCCTCTTGTTCATAATGACTTACCATGGCAAATGTAATCTTACAGCCCCTGCTCATTTGGAAGAGGTCCTAAGAGAGCAGATAGCTGGTGGTCAACCACGGACCCACAGACCATGGAAGAAGATCATTGTCATTGTTGAGGGTATCTACAGCATGGAAGGGGAGCTGTGTAAACTTCCTGAGATTATAGCTGTCTGCAAGAAATACAAGGTCTTGAGATTTTTCTTGTAATTAAGTTTGGCACATAAATTATTCTTTTTCTGCTTCTCAGTCCATTGATAACCTAACGGAGTGCAACAAAGAGGGCTGGCCCTCTGGCCACCTGTAACAGTCATATTCATTTACTCCTTGTTCTGTCAAACAGGCATACACATATCTGGATGAGGCCCATAGCATTGGTGCTGTTGGGCAGTCTGGCCGTGGTGTCTGTGAACTCCTTGGGGTTGACCCAGCTGATGTAGATATAATGATGGGTACTTTCACCAAGTCTTTTGATCATGTGGTGGATATATTGCCGCATCAAAGGTGCATACTTCTGAAAGTGACCATATTATGACTGTAGCACTTGGTAAGACCGTGTTGATGGTTGGCTGATTCTTTACACTATAACTTTCAGGAGATAATTCAGCACCTGAAGCATAGTTGTCCGGCTCATCTGTATGCTACTTCCATGTCACCGCCAGCAGTGCAACAAGTTATTTCTGCTATTAAAGTTATCCTTGGGGAGGATGGCTCCAACAGAGGTACCAGACGAGTATTTTGTACACTTCTTTTGCCCTTTATATTTGCAACCGCTTCCCACTAGAATATTCTATTGAATAATCCTTTTTTTCTTGTGATATGTTGCAGGTGCCCAAAAACTTGCACGCATCCGGGAGAACAGTAATTTCTTCAGGTCAGAGCTCAAGAAGATGGGTTTTGAGGTTCTTGGTGACAATGACTCTCCTGTCATGCCCATAATGCTTACAATCCGGCTAAGATTCCTGCATTCTCTAGGGAGTGCCTTAGACAAAAGGTTTGTAGTAGACTTTGTCAGAATGTTCTGAAGATCCAAATAGACTATGCTTTTGGTGTAGTTTCTTTTGAAGTATTACTTTCTTTGAGAATTGTAGCACTAATAGCAATCAGCACATAGTCCATATCCATCACTATTTGCACGCATTGGTTTCATTCTTCTTATTTGTTATGGTACTGATAATATACTTATATTTCAGGTTGCTGTTGTTACCGTGGCATTTCCTGCGACACCTCTTCTTTCTTGCTAGGGCACGTATCTGCATTTCTGCTTCACACACTAGGGAGGACTTGATCAAAGCCCTTGATGTGAGTCTTATATTTTTTTTTTTTTACAAATACTTCATTTTATTCTAGTAGACATAAATACAGCTGAACTGATATGTTTCTTGTCTGTGCAACCCATTTCAGGTTATCAGCAGAGTTGGTGACCTTGTAGGCATCAAATACTTCCCTGCAGAACCACCAAAGATTGCTGAAGCTGAGCATGATAAGCTGGAGTAGGAATGAACCCTGAATCGCCCCATGAGTGATTGAAGTTGTTAGAATCCCTTGGAGTTATCAACAACTGTTACGGAAACAAGCACACATTGAGCAGTTTCATTGGGATTTTGTCAATACGCAGGAGTCCAGGATCTGTCGCATTAGCTGACTATATTGTTTGTTAATTGTACAATTATTCTTCCAAATGTGTATAGCTGGTTGAAATTCAGTTGTTCTGTTGTTAATCTTTTCCCAATATATGTAATATAATTGGAGGTACATAAAATTTTAGTTGAACATACTGAGTTTCCCTTGCAGAGCACTGACGACTATGAAAGCCTCTTGCTTTCATGTAGTTTTCCTTTTGTATTCAGTCTATGTCATATGGGACCAGTAGATGTCTCTTTACTCTTTAGATGAAGTTATGAAATGTCTTTTGTATAACTCAGTGAATGTAATATGTGGCCACTGACAATGGTTTTCTTCCCCTTTATGCTTCTAGTGATGTGGACAGCTGTAAGACTCTTAAACCTGTCAAAAATATGAGTAATGAAGATGAGAGGTGCATTCATCTACTGTGATTATAGCAGTTGAATTGAAGAGGTATAATACTACTACTGAATAGCTCAGCTGCTCATCACTCGTTTCCATCTTTTCTGTGGCGTGTGGCCTTTTTGGTTCCGGTCATGGTTCTCCTCTGAGTCAACTTTGGAGTACGCGGAGTTGTGAATCCACCCGAGTGATCTGAAACGGACCTCTTCAACGTGCATGTATTTTGTCATTTGGAGAGGTTGCTGGACTAGCTGTAGCATCCCAGAGTGCCATGTACTTTGGACAAGAGGTGCCACACTATGCTTTCAGTCACCCAAGTGGAGTACGTTGGAGTCAACTTTGGAGTGCAGAGCAGCCAGGAAGGACGGAATCAGAAGCTACCTAACAGGATCCTGTATAGAAGCTCTATGAAAGTTTGAAAGAAGTCTTTGTAGTCACGGATTTGAAGTGGAAGAGGTCCATTTGTTGCCTGGATATACAACTGCCTCTGTAATCATGTTTAACGGTGACGTTGAAGCAGAGGTGGGCGTTGTGCCGCCCATCTTTGACAATCTATTTTGCCAGCATCTGAAAAGCTTTATTATTGTGCTAGCGACTTAGAGTCAAAATTATATTTTCAAGCTCTTGGGTCCTTCCAATATCTCAGTTTGACTCTGTACTGGCATCTCCTTTGCCATCAACAAGCTCTCTCGGTTCATGCATCACCCATCCTACTCGTCATTGGCAACAAGATATAGCACAAAACTAAAAGAGCATTGGCTAAAGAAATCCCTAGTTGCTTCCCTGCTTTCTTGTTTTTCTTGTCCTACTCAAAAACTTTGTATTTGTACTCTTTTTAATAAATGCCTGTAGGGACTTTGGTCCCTCCACATCAAAAGATGCCAACTCTCACAATCCTTGGCCACCAATGGTGTTGGAGGACCATCTTTTTAGAAAAGGGAATATAGGAGGAACCGGATCTTGTGTAGAATATACTTCCTGTCACAAATTATCTGTCGCTGTTTTTCAAAAAACAACTTTGATAAAATATATATTAAAAATATTAATATTTATGGTAGATAATTAATATTATTGGAAAAATATTTGAATCTAGTTTTTTAACAAATTTATTTAGATATACAAATTTTGCACATATTTTCTTATAAATCGAGTTAAACTTGTGATACGAAAACTAAAAACGACAAATATTTTGATAGAGAGGGAATGTATTTTCACTATGCTCACTCTGGCCCCAGGCTCGGATGGCGTGGCGATAGCCGATACCAAAGAGGAAAATCGTGTGCCCACGAGAGTAACGCTTTATCTAACACTGTTTCCAAGCAACAGTCCTGAAACCAGGCTCGTGCTGCGCTAGGCGGGATTCATTGGCGATTGTTTCTCCACATTCAATGGTGAGGAGAGGTGCTGCGTTGATGTCTTGGACTCTTGGTGCGGTGGGCAAAAGGCACCCACTGGATAACTGCTGGCACTAGAAAGCCATCCAACTATTTTTCGTGGCAAATACACTAACTGCCAATACAAAGATATGTGTTCCCAAAAGTGCGTCACCACATCAGCGGACCTTGGATGTCCAAGAGGTTGTCCTGCAACGTAATAAGAGACACATCATAACCGGCCAAATTGATTTAGAGATCGATAGAATGTAGAGCTTATTCTCGATCGAAAAGGCTCCCGGAGCACTTTCGAAAGAATCCGTCATGGAGAAACATGTGGAGGACCTCCTAGGGTCACCAATGGCACCTAGGAAGCCAACAAATCTCATGGAGAGACTTGCCAAATAGCAAGAGGGGCGAGAGGGAGTTAGGGTAAAAGAAATTGATAGGTTGATTTTAGTGTTGATTGGTGGATGAAACTCAATCGGCCATGATCCTCCCATATTTATCGAGGTGGTCTTATCCCAATAGAAAATATTTCTAAAACTTAATTTCCAAGTTTTCAATGTCCAAAACATACCAAAATGCAATGTAGAATCAAATTGGTTTGGAATCTACACAATGTCGCTTAGCCAACTTTCACGGGTTCGGCTAGGCACAGCCGGTTGACGCAAAAGTGTGTGGGGGGGGCTGCCTTAGCCGATTTGACCAATGCAAAACGTTTTTCTCAAACACGACTTCACGTGTCTTTTGCATAAAGAAGAAGGGGACGAAAGCACGACTAATACAACACGACACGACATGACAAAAACCACAAAGATTGTGGCTAAAACAAACATGACAACACGAACGAAAGAAAAGGGCCCTCCACCATGCCCAACAACGCAAACCGTGACACAAGGCGCAACGTCACAACGATCCCCAACTCAAGAGATGTGACCAGCGGTGGCACAGAGCCCACCGATAGACGACACGATCGTGAGAGCCC